>CAMRHE010000171.1:3885000-4306951 GCA_947044405.1 Leptodactylus fallax
TCCGGATTCAGCTCATCCCTAAAGCTGGTTGATCAGCAGTCAATCAACCAGCTTTAACCCCTTTACGCATTGTCACTTACATGTACATGGGAGAATGTGGGTAGTTACCGCATTCCCATGTACACGTACGTGATGGTGATCGAGTGGGCTCAGAAGCAGAGCCCGTGCGATCACCATGGGAGCCCAGCTGTATCTGACAACAACAGCGATAACACTGATCCCCACTGTTTAACCCTTAAGATGCCGCGGTCAATAGCGACCGCGGCATCTTAGCTGTTTGCCATTGAAACTGAATCGGGAGCTGGTGTTAGCTGTAATTGACAGGTAATACCCTGCTCCTTAACCCCCGATCGGAGCTGAGCTCCAATCAGGGGTTTTAACCAAGGATTCCAAGGGGTTCCGTCGTGCCAAATGGCGAGATCGGTGGGTGCCCATATGTATCTTCTGCAACCTGGGGTCTGGCCAGTGACCCCAGGCTGCGAGGAGCCCCCCAGTACCTGGTTGATCCTTCCAAGAAGAGAGGAAGTCAGCCTATCCGTCTGGACAGGCTGACTTCCTCTATAGACTGCAATACACGTGTATTGCAGTCTATAGTGCTGAACCAGCAATCAGTGTATCGCTGGTTCAGGTCCCATAGTGGGACAAAAAAAAAAGTTATATAGCCATTTTTGTTCACAAAGTTCGGGTCCCCATTGATTTCAATGGGGTTTGGCTTCGGGTCAAGTTTGCGGAACAGGCAAAGTTTGGCTGAACACGTCAAACCCGAACTTCGATGGGTTCGCTCAATACTATTTACCACATTTTGGTTGGTTTGTGTGCCAAAAGCTGTCCCAATTTCCTTCCAATACCAAGCCTACTTTTTTAAAAGTGGCATGATAGTCTATGGCTTTACATAATAAAATATTCTCTCAATAGAAGTTTGCTAGTAGGGATTGCAGATGGCCAGAGCAATCGAGTAAAGAGCAGTCACTGGCAGATATTCTATATGCAAGTACTGTCATGTATTCCTGTATATTTATTGCTCAGGTTCTCGTGGAGATGGACCATACATGGATCACAATGCACTTCTCTTATGAGAAGCATAAGCCTACTGGAACACCATTACTAAAATCAGATGAGAATTTGATAGAGACGCTTGAAGACAACCAGGTAAATATATATTCTCTTTATGCATTCCAGAAAAGTAAAATATTAGATTATTATAAAAGTAAAAAAAAAAAGATTATTATGCTTATTATTGTGCTTCTGAACTTGAGCTTGGCCCATTATATAGGGACAGACAAAGCTAAGTCAGCTGCATAGGGGCCCAGAGAATGGATGCCCATGGGGCCTAGAAGTGGAATACCTGCAACAATTAGGTCTAATCTGTTTCAGTAGACATAACTATTTTGTCCAGTAGGTGGCGGTATCACATAGTGATTCTGCTCATGCTGGGTTACCTCATAGGAGGTGGAGCCTGGCAGCTTCATTCCTTGGTCTGCTGTCGGCAACAGGAAGGAGGGGGGAAAGTGTGAGTAGGAGGGGAAGTGTGTCCATCTCAGGAGAAGTGCTGGAGGCAATAATATGTGTTTTGAGGAGACTTCTAAAGTGAGCTTCGGCACTGTTTATGTGACGGGGAAATGATGCAAACAGTAGCACTGGTGTTCGTAGTGGGTCCAGAGGTGCAAGGGCTGTGTACACTGCTTTATTTTACATACATTATGTAATTAAAGAGAACCTGTGCTTAGGTTTGGGACCCCCTAAACCACCAGAATATCCTTATGTTACTGGGGTTTGGTGTCCGAAACCTGGCAGTCTCAGTCCCATCTGGAGTGACTACAGCTTTGGCTTTACAGTCCACCGACGTCATGTTCATTCATCATGTGACCCATTTCTAGCTCCGTCCCATTCAAATGAATGGGGCTGAGCTGCAATATCACATGCAATCAACGTGTGGTGCTATGCTTGGTATTCAGTGAAGTGACCACAATTCTAACTTGAATGCAGAGCTCTCTTCAATAGCTGATCGATGGTGGCTCTGGGTATTGGACCCCCACCGATCAGATATTGACGACCTATCACAAGGTTATTGCAATCCCAGAAGACCCCTTTAAATTTAGTGACTTTGGATTAAAATCCACATAAAATACAAATAAATTTGTTCAAAAATCTTGGCAACAACGAGCCTAGACATTATATCAAATAACGATTTAGCAGCATTTACAAAAATTTGTTTGTCCTCCAGTCCCAAAGTAAATAAATACGATTAATATTCTGCTATTTTGGTTGTCTATTTGAGACCATTGCTGGCCTATTTGGTGGAATTTTGAAAAGAAAACTACTTCAGCTTTGGGTAATGAGCCTGCTACTGAATAATATATGAAAGAAAAAGTTTGCGTTTTTAAAGAAATAAAAGTGACTGTGTCGAGCTTTCTTAAAAATATGGTAATTTTGTGAAGGCGCTCGGACCCAGCTGTGACGCTTGACAACATGCATAAAGTGCAGGGACACTTATGGGAAAGTGCTTGCCTGTGGTGCCGTATTGCTTAAGTATGTCCAACTGCTTCTGCTCCTGTTTGGTTTGAATAAAGAATCAAGAATCAGAGCAAAGTTGCTCGGCTGATGGCTTGGAGCTGAATACAGCCATCAGTTCCATTGTGAGGAGCTGCTTTGAACAAATGAGTGTGGTTTTTAAGCAGTTAGCATTTTTCACTTGTTTTGCAGTTTTCTTTTTTTAGTGCACAATTTCTCTCTTGAGTGCCACACTATTCATAGGTCCCAGAACACAGAAAATGGACCTCTGTGATCAGCAATTCAATACAACCCTAATTTCAGTTTCGTTTACATCAGTAGGGAGCATCTTATTGACTTTGGCAAAGTCCAAACTTGCTTGTTTTAAGGAGAACTTTAGTGGTTTTGTGCTGGAATGAGCTGCAGGATCTCGGTTTTGTTTAAGTTCCTCCGTTTTGTAGAATATTAATACAATGGCTGTTAATTTTGCATCTACTTTCTTCAAGGAACCTTCAAACTTCATTCTTTAGTCCTGACAAAATTAAATTATTAAAAGTTTTGTGGAGGGAATGTCTAGAAGCCGAGCATTCATGCTACAAATTACTTAAAGAAGACTTTTCACAACCTCCAACAACTCCAGCTCTTTGCTTCCTTTAATAGCTGCTGCTCCACTGATTCTGACACAGTTGGAATTTTTTCCCTAGCCCCCACCATTCCTGAGCAATAGTTGATGTTAGTTTTGGTGCCTGATCTGATAATTAGGCTCTCTACTGTCAAGTGGGTGGTCTCAGGTTGAAACAGACAAGGGGTGTGATTTAGAGCTCTAACACTGTCTGACTCTTTATTGGACAGTGTCAGAAAGCTCTGACCCACGCCCCCTTGTTTCTCCTGCTGAGGCCACCTACCTGACAGTAGAGAGCTTGATTAGCCTATCAGCATAACTATTGCTCAGGAATGGTGGGGGCCACAGAAGAAGTTCTAACTGTGCAGGAATCAGTGGAGCAAAGCCATTTAAAGGATGCAAAGAATTGGTGAAGGTAGTGAAAGGTCCTCTGTAATAACAATACTAGTAAAAACTAACATTGTATAGTATCATGAAGCCTTGGCAAAACTAAGACTACTCTGAAACCTTGGGATAGAACAAATGACATCACCATGAATCAAAGACACATAAAACTAGTTGGTTGTCAAAAGCTGTCAGTGGAGAGGAAGGAAATCTGTTCTACTGAAAGCTCTGTGTGGGCCCCATTGTCTACATGGGCTCTGCCTAATGGCAGACCACTCTTCTTTACCAAGATATAGAGCATCACATTATAGAGGTGGCTCCATGTAATGCTACGAAGGATATGACAACTCTGGCTTTTGATTAATTGACTGGGTAGAATAATTTGACCAGAAGTTTGACGGCCTGTTAAGCGGGGCAGAAGTACCCACTATTCAGTGTTTCCTAGGGCCCTGGTGTCAGATAACCTTCAGGTGGTCATTAAGGGTCTAGTACATGCTCTATAGAGGAGTTGCAGGTAGTATACTGTAGGTACTATACAAGATTTGTTCTGCACAGCTGCACTATTAGCTATTCTAGGGTTTCTAACTTTATTCTAAGGTGACCGCGTAATAATAGACTTGCCTTGATTTTCATATAAGCCTTCTCTTAGTAGCATGTAAAAATATGAACACTGCTTAAGGTGCCTTAGTATAAAGTTAGGGCACAGCAAACATTGACATTGTGGTTTTTGTTTTGCAGGTTCAGTTGCAGAACATTTTGATGAGCAAATATGTGGCATTCTTCTCAGTGGAAGTAAGCCAATGGCAAAAGAAACTAATGGTAGCCGACATGGTTATTTCTGTCTGGCTAGAAGTGCAGAAAACGTGGGCACACTTGCAAAGTATATTTGCTAACTCAGAAGATATTAGAAAACAACTTCCAGAGGATGCCAGGAGATTTGAAGGAATAGACTTAGATTTCAAGGTATGGCACTCTTGCTAGTGGTTATATAACGTCACTTGGGCTATACTGGATTATTCGCCGTATCTGGTGTTGTGGTTAGTCTGGTGGAGATGTCCTTTTTCCCGTATAGTGAAAGCAGCCCTGGAGTGGATATTATCCATTCTTGTTGTGGTGTTTGCACTCAGACACTTAATATATAAGTGGAATAAATACAATAATATATATCATCTAGGGAAAGATCACTAAACATGGCTATATCTTTATTTTAGGAACTAATGGAAAGCATCAGCACCTCCAACGTAGTCATTGAGGTCACAAATGAGCCAGGATTACTGAAAAAGTTGGAGGCTCTTCAGAAAAGGTTTGCATTTCATTACTTTAGCTGGTAAACTATTCATTTACTTCTATAACTGTATCATCTTCCTTTTATCTCCTTCCAAAACTAGGCCATGTGTATGGACCCTGTACGATGGTCAGGAGGATACTATGTCTCCCAGAGGAGATCACCTTTTCCGGTGTAGAGGGACCTAAAGGCTATGCATGCTTCCCTCTGAATTTTGGGGAATTCTGCTATTTAGTTCTCTTCCAGTGCCACCTTTTGGAAAGCAGGTCCCTATACAAGTACATGTCAGACTTAAAGAAGTCTTAGAACATGGCTTGGGAGTTTAGCAGCACTCTCAGGAGACATTTTATTCTTTGGTTCTATTCACAATGGTTAGTTGTGACATCACAATTATTAATAGTGACATCACAGTTGTTAATTGTGACATTGTGACATCACAATAGGGCAGTGTCCCCAACCAGCAGTTCAGGAACCACATGTGGCTCACAGCACCCATCTTTGGGGCTCGCCATGAAAGCCTTCAGTTACGGCCATAAGCACTGGTTACAATATGACATAAATACTGTCAATATTGAATATGTATCTGAACCTTTTAACAGTGCGAAATTTGATTGTATCATATAATACACTAATATAATTACAGTAATATCTGTAAATGGTTGCAATTTCATAATGTATTTTCAAATATACATATATTATTAATTGGATCAGTCTAAATTTAGTGTAGCTCACAGTAAAGTAAAAGTTGGGGACCTATGAATTATAGGGAGCTACCTTCCAAGACAGACAGACAGTGGCACACAGGATCTCTATGAGCTTCTATTAATGGGGGGATCTCTGTGAGTTTCTATTAATGGGGTATTCACATGGAAGTTACTTTGGTAAATCCCATAAACTCCAAAGTGCATGGGCAGTCACTTCTTATATTTTGTAGTTTCTTTCTGACCATTCTGATATTGAATTGATGTTTTATTTTTGTGTCACAATGACTCCAATAAAAAAAGACGCAGCAAAATGCAAGAACATATGGACACATTTTTTTAAGAACAGATACCGCACATATCTCCATTTAATGTTGTAAAACATGTTTCTCATTGTGAAATTTTACAGTTTTCCACGTGCCAAAATTACCGTATGTAGCAGGGTGCTTCAGGGGTTAACTCTATAGCCTTGCAGCACTAGGTCCCTGTTTCGATTCGCACATGCATTGAGATTGTATGTTCCTCCCATGTCTCTATGGGTTTCTTCAAGGTTCTCCATTTCCCTCTTGCTGATAAAATATACTGATAGGGAAAACTTAGATTATGAGCCCCACTATAGACAGAGACTAATATGTGTGATGCCAGCTCTTGTACGGTTCTGTAGAAAATATTTCAGCAACATTGTTTTTTCCCCTGATATGGGGCTGTTGGCATCATCCTGATGGTTTTTTTTTGCCTTCCTATGGATCAACATTGTAGGGTTATAGGTTGGACTTGATGGACCTGTGTCTTCATCCAACCTCATCTACTATATTACTAGGAATACATAAATAAATCCGTCTGTGAGTGCTGTGCATTATTCCGGATTTTCTTGAATTAGATAACTAACCTCACTGGAGAACTAGGTAGATATGAAATATATATAACCATGTGTATAATGTAATGTAACCTGTTTGTTGCAAAAACCATAAAAATATTAATGTGACAGTGTGTGGTACGACAATACTGAAGGTACCTACAGACGGTATATAGGAATATATATGCAAATAAAAAATGGTTTAATTAAAGGATAACAAATGATCGCAATTTATCTTGTACCAAATGAGACTTGTGCAACCAATTTTTACAGAGAGCTGAAATTTTATGGGTCATTACCTTTTTGGTCTCATATTAAAGGTAAATTAGCTAAGGCTTTAATCTGATTCAAGAATGTAGATTCTGATCGTCAAAATACAATCCACATTTATTCCCCACAAAATATTTGTGTATGTGATTTTTCTTTCTTCCTAGCACTGGGTACTTCTGTGCCCCGAGTATACATTGGTATTGTGGCCATGTTATTAATTCATATTTATTAAAATAGGAAAAGAACAAACTCATAAATGCATAAACCACATATAAAACACGAAAAAAATGCTTAATCTAGCTGATTAAAGAAAATTGTAAAACGATTTGTAATTTATGTTGTTTTTGTCTACATTTCTTACTTCCTTCTCTTTTATAAAAAATAATCCTGGTCTTCCATTTTCATGCCAAAAAATTGAGCAATTATGTAATCCAGGGAAATTGTTGGTACCCCTCGTTTAATGAAAGAAAAACCCACAATGGTCACAGAAGTAACTTAACAAAGCCAGACTGGAATTTGCCAAACTAAATGTTGACAAGCCACAAAGCTTTTGGGAGAATGTCTTATGGACAGATGAGACAAAAATCTAAATTTTTTTGGCAAGGCACATCAGCTCTATGTTCACAGACAGAAAAATGAAGCATATCTTGAAAAGAACACTGTCCCTACTGTGAAACATGGAGGAGGCTCTGTTATGTTCTGGGGCTGCTTTGCTGCATCTGGCACAGGGTGTCTTGAATCTATGCAGGGTACAATGAAATCTCAAGACTATAAAGGGATTCTAGAGAGAAATGTGCTGCCCAGTGTCAGAAAGCTTGGTCTCAGTCACAGGTCATGGGTCTTGCAACAGGATAATGACCCAAAATACACAGCTAAAAACACCCAAGAATGGATAAGAGGAAAACTTTAGACTATTCTGAAGTGGCCTTCTATGAGCTCTGACCTAAATCCTATTGAGTATCTTTGGAAGGAGCTGAAACATGCCTTCTCGAAAAGGCACCCTTCAAACCCGAGACAACTGGAGCAGTTTGCTCATGAGAAGTGGCCAAAATACCTGTTGAGAGGTGCAGAAGTCTCATTGACAGTTACAGGAATCGTTTGATTGCAGTGATTGCCTCAAAAGGTTGTGCAACAAAATATTAAGTTAAGGGAACCATCATTTCTGTCCAGGCCTGTTTCATGAGTTTTCTTTTTTAAAAAATTCTGTTGAAGCATGGTTGAAAAGCAATATCTGACTTTTATTTGTTCATTTTCATAGAATTTTTATATATTATTACTTTTGTCAGATTCAAGTTATTTCTGTGACCATTGTGGGTTTTTCCTTCATTAAACGAGGGGTACCAACAATTTTGTCCACGTGTGTGTGTGTGTATATATATGTATATACATATATACAGTACAGACCAAAAGTTTGGACACACCTTCTCATTCCAAGAGTTTTCTGTATTTTCATAACTATAAAAATTGTAGATTCACACTGAAGGCATCAAAACTATGAATTAACACATGTGGAATTGTATACTTAATAAAAAAAAAGTGTGAAACAACTGAAAATATGTCTTATATTCTAGGTTCTTCAAAGTAGCCACCTTTTGCTTTGATTACTGCTTTGCACACTCTTGGCATTCTCTTGATGAGCTTCAAGAGGTAGTCACCTGAAATGGTTTTCACTTCACAGGTGTGCCCTGTCAGGTTTAATAAGTGGGATTTCTTGCCTTATAAATGGTTTTGGGACCAACAGTTGTGTTTTTCAGAAGTCAGGTGGATAGACATCTGATAGTCCTACTGAATGGAGTGTTAGAATTTGTATTATGGCAAGAAAAAAGCAGCTAAGTAAAGAAAAAAACGAGTGGCCATCATTACTTTAAGAAATGAAGGTCAGTCAGTCCGAAAAATTGGGAAAACTTTGAAAGTGTCCCCAAGTGCAGTGGCCAAAACCATCAAGAGCTACAAAGAAACTGGCTCACATGAGGACCGCCCCAGGAAAGGAAGACCAAGAGTCACCTCTGCTGCGGAGGATAAGTTCATCCGAGTCACCAGCCTCAGAAATCGCAGGTTAACAGCAGCTCAGATTAGAGACCAGGTCAATGCAACACAGAGTTCTAGCAGCAGACACAACTCTACAACAACTGTTAAGAGGAGACTGTGTGCAGCAGGCCTTCATGGTAAAATAGCTGCTAGGAAACCACTGCTAAGGACAGGCAACAAGCAGAAGAGACTTGTTTGGGCTAAAGAACACAAGGAATGGACATTAGACCTGTGGAAATCTGTGCTTTGGTCTGATGAGTCCAAATTTGAGATCTTTGATTCCAACCACCGTGTCTTTGTGCGACGCAGAAAAGGTGAACGAATGGACTCTACATGCCTGGTTCCCACCGTGAAGCATGGAGGAGGAGGTGTGATGGTGTGGGGGTGCTTTGCTGGTGACACTGTTGGGGATTTATTCAAAATTGAAGGAATACTGAACCAGCATGGTTACCACAGCATCTTGCAGCAGCATGCTATTCCATCCAGTTTGCATTTAGTTGGACCATCATTTATTTTTCAACAGGACAATGACCCCAAACACACCTCCAGACTGTGTAAGGGCTATTTGACCAAGAAGGAGAGTGATGGGGTGCTACGCCAGATGACCTGGCCTCCACAGTCACCAGACCTGAACCCAATCGAGATGGTTTGGGGTGAGCTGGACCGCAGAGTGAAGGCAAAAGGGCCAACAAGTGCTAAGCATCTCTGGGAACTCCTTCAAGACTGTTGGAAGACCATTTCAGGTGACTACCTCTTGAAGCTCATCAAGAGAATGCCAAGAGTGTGCAAAGCAGTAATCAAAGCAAAAGGTGGCTACTTTGAAGAATCTAGAATATAAGACATATTTTCAGTTGTTTCACACTTTTTTGTTAAGTATATAATTCCACATGTGTTAATTCATAGTTTTGATGCCTTCAGTGTGAATCTACAATTTTTAGAGTCATGAAAATACAGAAAACTCTTGGAATGAGAAGGTGTGTCCAAACTTTTGGTCTGTACTGTATATATATAAACTATGGTTCGACTGCAGTTAAACTGTAGAATTAGGTCACTATCAGGCTATGTTGCGGAACGCAACTAAAAAACACTGTGGGAAAAAAAAAAACCTGGAAACGCATCAGGTTTTTGATTGCGTTTTTTGCTGCGTTTTCCTCTGCAGTTTTAATTTCCTTATCAAATCTATAGAGAAAACACAAGCCTTCCCGCAGGTAAAATTGACATGCCGTGTTTGTCAAAAACGCATTCATTTTTGAAAATGAAGATTTTCTGCTGCAAATTTTTTCCCGCAATATGTGGATGGGATTAGCCAGAATCGCATTCACTTTGCTGGTACTGTACAACGCAGTGTTTTTTTTCTGCTGTGTTTCCGCAGCATGGGGGCTTAGCCTCAGATAGCTATAATATGAGAGATTTTTGGCAGACACGTTGGGAGCTTATCTCCATTGAGAACAAAGCACTGGACATGTTATCCATACCTGATTGTTCTTTCTCCAAACATCTACCATTGAGGAAAAGACAGGATGCTCCCATGCACATTATATAGGTGGCATGTTCCACCAAAATTGCCAGGTTTGGGCAACGTTCATCTAATGTATATGGTCACATTTAGTTTCAGTACATGGATTTCCTGCAGTATTACTGAGCTGAGACAATAAGGTAAGTCCGGTTCAGTAGAAGATAGTGCAGACCTCAATGTCAGTATCCCATTGCTGCAAGGAAGTAGTGCTTACCATTGAGGCAAATGAAAAAATATTAAGATAGAAAGGTCACTTCTTTATTTTCATGCCATCCCCACTGCCAATTGCTTGATCGATGCAAATGTCATCAAACAATAGGAGAATGAACTTCCAAGCTACAAAAGAATTTTGGTGAAGAGTCGGTAAACCTAAATGCTGTCTTTGTTGGTCTACATCTTAATGCTATTGATCGCCTATGAGATGGGCTTTATAGTATGCTCACGGTAAAATTCCCTGTGAACTTTCTGCAAACCCAGAAGGAGCTACAGAAGTTATGGGTGGACAAGAATGTGTTCAAAAACTAGTGGCTACAATGCCAAATATCTACTAAGTAAAAATGCCTGCAAATAGAGGATTCTTTGGTAAAGTTTCATGTGCAGAATTATGACATTGTCAATGTAATGCACATAATTTCTGATTGATTCAATGGGATCTCCAATTCTTTCACTATCAATGGCATTTTGTTTTTATGATTCTAAACTTTTGAACCCCTTTGAATAAATCTCTGGAAACAAAAGTAATATTATACTGACTATGTGTAAGGATCTTGCCAAACGTAGCAACCCTGACACTACTGCAGAGGTCTGGGAGGAAGGACAGAGACAAGTGAGCCCTAATCTCACCCCAGCCACTGTCCCTTCCTATTGCCTCATTTACCCTAAATGGTAAAAGGACAACCAGAAGACAAACCCTATACTGGGTAAGTGACACAGAGAACAGGACAAGACAAAAACAACACAGAAGCGGAGTGATAAAGCCAAGGGGTCAGAACCAAACGAGCAAAGCAGTACAAAGTCAAAATCCAAGAGAATAGTCAGGGGCAAGCCAAAGGGTCAGAGAATCAAGTAGCAAAGTATCAAGGAATATAGTAAGAGAGCAGGCAAAACACAAGTGAAATAACCGGCAACCTGTTGAGAAATGACATCCTGTATATAGAAAGTCTGGGACCAGCCCCCAGACCTGATAGGTACACAGGCTGTCAATCACACAGGCCAGGAAGAGATTAACTCTATGCAGTCCAGAGAGAAATGTTCAGACACGGGTGGGGCCGGAAATCAATTACACTGACTAGGACCATGTTCAGACTGAGCAGCAAGAAACTTACACAAAGAATCAAACTGAACACGCCTCCTTCGCCACAGCGTGCGAGTGGAGGGTGGCGCCGAGACCCGAAACGGCAGAGACGTTACACTATGAATAATAAAGTGTAGAAAATGAGTAGCAAAATGCAGTCTCTGCAAACCATATTAATATCTGTGTATACAGACTTTGCTGCTTCGTCCTAAAGCAAAGCAAATCTAAGACACTAAGTCTGTGACTGGTGATTTCTGTCTAGGCGACAGTTTAGGAGCAAAATGACATGTTTGTTTCTCAGTTTGTGAGAGATGCTGAGTAGTAACATTTTAGAATTGGATAGAATTTCGTAGTAAGAGTCTACTGAGTTGCTATTCTCAAAGTATTTTCATATGTTGCATCTGATTCTATTGCTTGTAATATTCACTTGTTTTTATTAATTGTGTTATGGTGGGTTTTTTTTTTTTTTTTGGTCATAGACTGACACTATGTGAGAAGTCACTGGCAGATTACCTGGAGTCCAAACGTCTTAGATTTCCAAGATTTTACTTTGTTTCGTCTATGGATTTACTAGAGATCATCTCCAAAGGAACACAGCCTAAACAGGTTAACCGTGAATGTTCTCTGGATGCATTGCTAGTATACTGGGAGAATTTATTCTCTCATGTGGAAAGTGAATGTTATTCTTCATTTATATAAGAAAAAAATCATGTTGTGTAGTGGTTGTCACTTAATATTTTGGTGTTGACATATTCGGCATTATTTGATATTATCCTAAAAGGGGTCTTCCCTCTTGGGCAAGTTATACCCTATCCCTAAGATAAGAGAAGGAGGAGTTCTGTCCCTTGTGCTGAATGGAGTGGTGGTCAGGCAGCGGTCATGAGAGTGCTGTAGTTTGGCTGTCTCTGGCACTCCCATTCAAATTAATAGAGCCACGCACTGATGGGGGGGAAAAAACACCCCATAATTCTGATTGGTGCAGGTCTGAGTGGTCAGACCTCCACCAATATGTTAGTTACGCACTATCCTGTGGATAAGGCATAACTTGCCCCAATGGGAAAACTGCTTCAAGTGATACTATAGAGTATAGATATATTTAATAATTGTTGGATTATCGCAATCCATCAAGTCTCTGGATAGGATGTTCCACCATATGTGACCATATGTAACACCCAGTATTTTATTAATTACTGACAAATCTAATATAATTATTAGTGTTAAAAAAAAGTAGCAATACCAAAAAAGATGTTTATTGGGGTCTATAAAGTAGGTTGTGTTTGTCGGCCTCTGATTTGGTCATGCTGATTTTATTTGCTGCTTTGTATCGTATGCTTTTATTACCAATTTGAGTTCCATAATAAGTGTAATGGATAGATGATGATTTGGTTCATTTCTTTCTGTGTGATTTACAGGTCATGAGACACTTCCTGAAGTTGTTTGACAATGTGGCTGATCTGAGATTTGAAGATGAAGAGTACGAGTGCAAGATTGCTGTAGGAATGTACAGCAGAGAGGGGGAGTTTGTGTATTTTAATAAATCGTGTGTCTGTATGGGCCAGGTAATACGGCAGGAGATACTTTAACGTTTCATACTTTCATGAGCAAGAATTAACACATACAGTAAAACCTCTTTGAGATGACCACCCAAAGTTGCATAAAAAACATGGTTTTCTAGGGAGGCGGTCTTCTCAAAGAAGTTGATTAATATGGAAAACTGAAAATCACAGTAAATGTGGTCTGGAAAATATGGTCTTCTCAATGAAGTGGTCTTTTGGAGAGGTTTCATCATATAAATGTCTCCATCATGCCTTGAAGAGCTTAGGTGTGGAGAAGGTGGTCAAGTCCAAGACAAATGAGAGGCCCAAACTCATCTGTGGGCTGTGACTTTCACACTGCACTACAACTACAACGCAAGGGTCCTATATATATGGCATTGATGGTTTAGCACTCATTATTAATGCTTAGTTCCCAACTAGTCTTCAATTCATCATGCTCTGCAGACCCAAGAATAGTCTGATACTGTATTCAGTCACTTTATTCCCCTTCATTTTTAAGTTATTTTGTAACTTTGTTGGATAAGGGGTATAACCATTCCTAGACACCACCAAATAAGGTACAAGATGAAGGTTGGTAGACCATATACGAGATTTAGCGGCCTTGACCATTTGCCTCTAAGGGGTCATATGTTTTTGATGGTGGTCTTATCTGAGTACTGAGTCAGATTGGCCATTAATTTTATAGCTGCCAGCCAGATGCTTCCGACCCCCCCTCCAAACACTTTCACACTGAAAAATTATTGGCACTGTGTGGATCATTTTTGACTCACCCTTGTAATTTTTTTTCTATAAATTTATGTGAAAAGTATTGGAACTTGAATCTTGCATTTTTGCATTATGATGTGATGTGTGCGTGAATTAATTTCCTAGACTATAAAGCCTGATTTTCTTGATTTATCTAAGGCTGAAAGCTGGCTGAGGCTTCTAGAACACACAATGAAGTCAACGGTTCACCAGGAAATCATGGAAGCTGTGGCAGCGTATGAGGATAAGCTTCGGGATCAGTGGCTCTTTGATTATTCTGCACAGGTCTCGCTCACTACCAGTCAAATATGGTGGGCAACTGATGTGGAAATTGTCTTTCAAAGGCTAGAGGAAGGTTTCGAAAATGCCCTGAAAGAATACAATCGCAAGCAGGTAGGAATTCCTGTATGTGCACTTATGCAAATGAACAATCTTTAAGATGCCTATTTAATGATGTAAAGGTCATCCATAGATTCCTGGGTTTTAATTGTTCTACCTTATCAAATAGAAGTGTTCATCTGTAAAGAATGGTTACATAGTTCTCAGAGCTAAAGTAGATAATTGAGCTAAAATTATCCTAATGTCAGCATTTAGCATCTTCTGGTGCAGTATGAAGATACAGGGGGTAATCTACTGGACAGCTATGATAATAATCCTTAAAATGTACCTCCAGTTATAAACAACTTTTCATAAATTAATAGTACAAGTAAATATAAAAAACTTTGTAATAAATCTTAATGAAGAAATGTATTTTATTCACTTTTCAGGCACAGTTACTTTATACATATTAGTCTATGAAGAAAGGAGGTGGAAGAGGGGGCACTAAAATAATTACTGCCCCTAGGCTGCTACTCTGTACTCTTTTAACAATGCTAGGTTTGTAGATAAGAGGCTAGAAGTACACAGAATGAGGCAAGACAAATTAAAATATGCCCCCAAATCAGTGCCTCCTAGTAATTTAGTAAGTCTATTACCACTCTAGATCATGGATATGTTATTAGTATCCATTTTGACTGTGTCTTAGACAACCCCTTTAATATTGTATTACCTGGACCACTGTGTTTGTTAAACCACTAGACATTTTATGATGTTTATGATGATAATGATGATTAATTTCTAACACATGTGGACAAAATTGTTGGTACCCCTCGTTTAATGAAAGAAAAACCCACAATGGTCACAGAAATAACTTGAATCTGACAAAAGTAATAATATATAAAAATTCTATGAAAATGAACAAATGAAAGTCAGACATTGCTTTTCAACCATGCTTCAACAGAATTTTTTTAAAAAAGAAAACTCATGAAACAGGCCTGGACAGAAATGATGGTTCCCTTAACTTAATATTTTGTTGCACAACCTTTTGAGGCAATCACTGCAATCAAACGATTCCTGTAACTGTCAATGAGACTTCTGCACCTCTCAGCAGGTATTTTGGCCACTCCTCATGAGCAAACTGCTCCAGTTGTCTCGGGTTTGAAGGATGCCTTTTCCAGATGGGATATTTCAGCTCCTTCCAAAGATGCTCAATAGGATTTAGGTCAGGGCTCATAGAAGGCCACTTCAGAATAGTCCAATGTTTTCCTCTTAGCCATTCTTAGGTGTTTTTAGCTGTGTGTTTTGGGTCATTATCCTGTTGCAAGACCCATGACCTGTGACTGAGACCAAGCTTTCTGACACTGGGCAGCACATTTCTCTCTAGAATCCCTTGATACTCTTGAGATTTCATTGTACCCTGCAAAGATTCAAGACACCCTGTGCCAGATGCAGCAAAGCAGCCCCAGAACATAACAGAGCCTCCTCCATGTTTCACAGTAGGGACAGTGTTCTTTTCAAGATATGCTTCATTTTTCTGTCTGTGAACATAGAGCTGATGTGCCTTGCCAAAAATTTCGATTTTTGTCTCATCTGTCCATAGGACATTCTCCCAGAAGCTTTGTGGCTTGTCAACATGTAGTTTGGCAAATTCCAGTTTTGTCAGATTCAAGTTATTTCTGTGACCATTGTGGGTTTTTCTTTCATTAAACGAGGGGTACCAACAATTTTGTCCACGTGTGTATTATTTAATAAACTGTGAGCGCAACAAAGATATTATTGCCAAAAAATTGGACCACCAGGGATATTATTATGTCAATGAATTAGATCGCTATAAATGGGTACCACGTAACTAGGTGTAGCAGCAAAACACTAGGTAAACAGCATAGGATACAAATCATTAGTTTTAGCATCGCCCCAGTGGGCTAGGGAAACATAATGGATGACAAACTGGAGGTGGTGCTAACAAGGTACAAGTCGTAACTTCATCCTTATGTCCTAAGAACCTAAAGATACACATATGGTAATAAGTATATACAGTACATATATTATATCTATCATACCAGTCCTTGTCTCTGTGGCCAGCACTTATTTTGCTTGGAATTAAAGGAAAGTCTTAATTCACTGCATATTATATGGAATCTGTAAAAAAATAATAATAATAAAAATCCTTCTCTTTTTCCTATTTTTCATAGCCTATACTCAAGGCTCTACATAATGCCATTGTAATACAGGTTGAATCCCTAATATGAGTCCTGTGGCCCCCATTTCCTAATATTGTAGACTAACTACACTGTATTGATGTATTCCAACTAATGGAGTCAAATAATATATATTTGCATAGCACAGCAAGGGATTATGGGCAATGGCATGCAAATTATCCCACATTCTGCATCACTTTTAAGTGGCGACCATTTTTAAAAGCATTCACTTCATTCCCTAACATGGAAAAATGGATCAAAATTAGTCACTTTGACCTTAAAAGAATGTCGTAAAGGAAAAAGTTCTCAGGTCGAAAGCCCCCCAAATATGTGTAATTATTTACACACCTATTAAATGACTTTTTTTTTCTTAAAGTGAAAGGCGTCACATAATGGCACAGTTTTTGAAAAGTTGTTTGTTTTGATGGGGACCAACAATGCATGTCTTGTCAGAGGCACTATACATTTCACAGATGCATTTAGCACTTTACGCATGACAGATTTTATTTTACAGAGTTTAATATCTCATCTGAATATAATTATTTGCAGATTGCTCAGCTGAATGCCCTTATAAACATGCTGTTAGGGGAACTTACCCCCGGGGTGCGTCAGAAGATCATGACAATATGCACAATTGATGTTCATGCGAGAGATGTGGTAGCCAAGCTTATTGCACAGAAGGTAATTTAATGCAGAGCAATTACCCTAATGCATTTTTAAAAGCATGAAATAAAGAATAATTTCATTTGTTGAAAAGCTCGCCCCTGCCTATGTGTAAAAGTGACAGAATGTTTTGATGTAGTAATTTTTTTCGTTACATTCGTACATTCACATTTAGACAATTACACTTATGACTTAAAGAATTGGCAAATTTTCAAGGGAAAAAAAGAGTGTCTAAATGTTTAAGGATTATGCTGATAATTGGTTTTCGGAACTTTTAGCGTGACAGCCGGATTCACTTTTGTTTTTGGAGTCTCCACTTTAGTAACAATTCTAGTTTATGAATACTGTTTTTAACATGTCAAAAGGAAAGGAGAAAAAAAAAATTAGAACTATTTTGTTTTATTTATGAACACAATTGCGTTTCAATAGGGATTTGAGATTATGAGACTTGGACAGACGTATCCTATTTGTGACCGGCAGGTGATGGGAAGGACAACAGGTTCCTTTAGCCATTTACCCATTTTTTTTGATGAAATTTCAGAAATGGCCAAATTTGTAAATCGTAAATTTAAATTGTAATTGTAAATGTAAATCGGTCGTTAAAAACTCAGTTAATTTGCATCTCTCATAGACTTGAGCCTATTTAGGGATTCTCAATAACAGACAAAATTGGACATGTCCTATGTTTTTACAAACTGTTTACATGGTCCAACAAAAAAATGGACATGTGAATAAGCCTGTAGACTTTCTTTGTTTCTAAAATAGCCATGTAATTCACAAAATGGAAATCATCACTGTTTTTCAAGTTCTTGTATGCCACATCCAAGTGCTGAAATTGGAAGTCAAAGGACTGGAGAAGAAGATTTCATTAGAGAGAGATAGGACTCACTCCGTCTGTCACACTGTGTGTCAGTGAAGTGGTTTTCAGATTCATCATTCTCCATCAAAATTCTCAGAGTCAAAATATTTAAATTCAAACTGTACTGTGTCTAAGACCAAGATCAGACAATCTACTAACGCCTCAAGGCACTTTCTTTGTACATATGTGGGTCATTTTTGGCTATTTTTTCCTTGCCAAACATCATAACACAGTGAAGTTATATACACTACCTGTTTAATTGATTTTCCCCCTAAAAGTTTACTGTAAAATTTGGCCTGTTTTTTTCTTTGCCAAACATCAAAAAAAAAGTGTGAAATTTTAAAAAGCGTAAAAATCCTACAATGCTTGAAATATGTTAAATTAGATAAAATACATCAATCTGCTGGAAAGTCTTATAACCCACTGCACAACTTTTTAAAAACTCTACTTTCAAGCCTTCAGTAGAAGCCAAAAAGGAAACTTTATTTGCATAGATAGTCCATCTTGCCTAAGGAGGAATCCAGTGAGTTGAACACCTATGATCAATACCAAGAGATGTACTGTAACGTCTCTGCCTGTTCGGGTCTCGGCGCCACCCTCCGCTCGCACGCTGTGGCGAAGGAGGCGTGTTCGGTTTGATTCCTTGCGTAGGTTTCTTGTTGCTCAGTCTGAACATGGTCCTAGACTATGTAATGGATTTCGGGCCACACCCGTGTTCTGAGCATTTCTCTCTGGACTGTATAGAGTTAATCTCTTCCTGGCCTGTGTGATTGACAGCCTGTGTACCTGTCAGGTCTGGGGCTGGGCCCAGACTTTCTATATACAGGATGTCATTTTCTCAGCAAGTCGCCGGTTATTGCACTGTCTTTGCCTGCTCTCCTTGTTATATCCCTTACTACTTTGTTACTTGACTATTCTCTTGGATTTTGACTTTGTACTGCATTGCTCGTTTGTTACCGACCCCTTGGCTTCCTGACCTCTCTTTTGTCGTTTGTTTTGTCTTGTCCTGTTCTGTGTGTCACTTACCCAGTATAGGGCTTGTCTTCTAGTTGTCCTTTTACCGTTTAGGTTAACTGAGGCAATAGGAAGGGACAGTGGCTGGGGTGAGATTAGGGCTCACTTGTCTCTGTCCTTCCTCCCAGACCGCTTCAGTAGTATAGGGTATTGCTACGTCTGGCAAGACCCTTACAGAATAACCGGCCCATACATTCTGCCATTGCTTTCCATAGGGTCAGCATTGATTCTATTCAGGTCCTTGCGGCCAAGTTGGAAGGTTAGGCAAGCCTGGTAGCTGAGCTTGCTAAACAGGTGCAGACCCTTACTGATGCTGCTGCAGCATCTCCGTTTGTTTCTGCCCCTTTCAGGGTTAAGATGTTACTCCCGGATCGTTTTTCAGGGGATCGTGAAAAATTTGAGACTTTCCGGGAGTCCTGTCGCCTGTATTTTCGGATTAATCCACATGCATCCCAGGCCCAAATGGTTGGAGTAGTTATATCCCTCCTACAGGGGGATCCACAAGCTTGGGCCCTTAAACTCCCTCCAGGGGCGGAGGAGTGGATTAACTTTGAAAATTTTTTCTTGTCCCTGGGGTCTATATATGTTGAGCCAGACCACATTGGACTTGCAGAATCGCAACTCCTCACTATGCAGCAGGGCAAACGCTCTGCTGAGGAGTACTGCTCAGAATTTCGCAAGTGCAGTGTAACTGCAGGTTGGTGTGAGTCAGCTCTAAAGGCCCACTTTAAACAAGGCCTATGTGACCGTGTTAAGGAGGTCTGGGTTGGTCACCCAGATCCCCCTACTCTTAAGCAGGCCATGACTTTGGCTGTCCGTATTGACCGTAGGATCCGGGAAAATGTTAAAGAGAGATTAGGGTTATGCTTCTTCCAAGTTTTCTGTTTCTCCCTCTCTCTCTCCTGAAAAACCTGTTATTTCTCCCATGACTCCTGGTGAGGAACCCATGCAACTGGGAGCTATGGACGCCAAGACTCGATGAGAGCATCGACTCCGGAATAACCTCTGCCTGTACTGTGGTACTTCAGGGCATATCATACGAGACTGCTCCATCAGACCCCGCACACCAGGGGAAAAGCTTCAGTGCCTGAGTGGTAGTCGGAAGAACCACTCAGGCAACCGGGTATTTGCCAGTAGTAACAATAAGATGTTGTTATCTGTGTCTCTGTCCTCTGGGGACAGATCTGTTTCTGACCAGGCCTTAATTGACTCTGGGTCTGCGGCAAACTTTGTCACATTCTCGTTTGTCTCAGCTTTAGGCATTGAGCTTTTGCCACTTGACACTCCTCTGGCAGTTACTGGAGCGGATTTTGCCCCACTGGCCAGGGGTAAGGTCCGATTCAAGACCCCCTTAATCACATTGCAAGTGGGTTCTGCTCATTCAGAGGTCATGAGCTTTTTTGTTATGGAGCATCTGTCTTCTGATATTATTTTGGGGCTCCCCTGGCTGAACCTCCATAACCCTATTTTTGATTGGGGTAAAAGGGAGTTGGCAAAATGGGGAGATCAGTGCTCATCCCACTGTAGTCTTGCACACCTTAGATTGTGTCAGTGAGGAGACGGTCTCAGCTGTAAAGGTTGGAAACACCAGGCAAATAAAAAAACGTTTGCCTGGTCCTCCAGCGCCTGTTGTTGTTGTTCAGGGAGATCTGGAATTAAAGGCAGAGAAAATACTGGGTCCTACTAAAACTGGTTTATCTGGTGAGGGTCCGGTGGCCCCTCATAAAGGTTGGGTACTGTAACGTCTCTGCCTGTTCGGGTCTCGGCGCCATCCTCCGCTCGCACGCTGTGGTGAAGGAGGCGTGTTCGGTTTGATTCCTTGCGTAGGTTTCTTGTTGCTCAGTCTGAACATGGTCCTAGTCAGTGTAATGGATTTCCGGCCACACCCGTGTTCTGAGCATTTCTCTCTGGACTGCATAGAGTTAATCTCTTCCTGGCCTGTGTGATTGACAGCCTGTGTACCTATCAGGTCTGGGGCAGGGCCCAGACTTTCTATATACAGGATGTCATTTTCTCAGCAAGTCGCCGGTTATTGCACTGTCTTTGCCTGCTCTCCTTATTATATCCCTTGCTACTTTGTTACTTGATTCTCTGACCCTTTGGCTTGCCTTTTGACTATTCTCTTGGATTTTGACTTTGTACTGCATTGCTCATTTGTTACCGACCCCTTGGCTTCCTGACCTCTCTTTTGTCGTTTGTTTTGTCTTATCCTGTTCTGTGTGTCACTTACCCAGTATAGGGCTTGTCTTCTAGTTGTCCTTTTACTGTTTAGGGTAACTGAGGCAATAGGAAGGGACAGTGGCTGGGGTGAGATTAGGGCTCACTTGTCTCTGTCCTTCCTCCCAGACCGCTGCAGTAGTGTAAGGTATTGCTACATCTGGCAAGACCCTTACATGTACACACTACTTGTCATTTAGTGCCTACCTCCTGTCCCTCAATGGCTCATGACTTTGGTGCACCATTGAACAGTTGCTATTAAACAGAGGTGATTGAAGAAAAAATTTGCAGAACAGATGAACTAAAAGATTGTTACTGTATCTTCATAAAATCAATGGGCTCATATGAATAATATAAATAGTGTTAGACCATAATTATATCATGCCACATATTTGAAACAAAACCATAAAAACTTGCATGGGTAAATAGCTACATTGATCATTTCTTCTTATTTAGGTATTTTAAAATATGAAATAAATAGTAAACTGTCTGGACTCTCAGTTTAGCTGCTTTTGCTTTAAGGTTATCATGCAAACCTGTGAAGCTTCTGCAGTCTTCAGGTCTTTCCTTTGCTGACCCAATTAGCAGCTGAGGAGGGATATTTAAACCCTCTTCCTGATCAGCCAGGTGCCTGCTATTTGGTTGTACTTAATGAGGCTTCCATACCTGATTGTTTGTGCTGGACTGCTCTATATTGACCTTTGGCTTGTTATTGGAAATCAACTTGTATTCTGATTTTGGCTCTGATGTTACCTCTTGGACTGATTTTTGACTTGGACACATTCCTAATTTATCCACCTGGTTTTGCCTGCATTGTAATTTTATCATGGGTTCTGGTTTGACCACAGATCGTGAAGCGTTGTCTTATACTAGTTTCTGTGGTGATAACAAGTCCATCTGGTTTCGTGGCTAACACTGGTGAAGGCGTTTGAGTGCCTGGGATCTATGTCTCAGCACTGTGTGAATTTTAAACAGCTAGTTCTACTGCATTCTGTTGTCAGCCAGTTCCTGCAATTTCTGATATTTGCTCCAGAGACACTATCATAGCACTAACCTTTAAAAGTAGACTAAAGTAGAGTATTCAGGTGGCAGCTGTTGGTCAAAACCAGGTGATAAGCCAGAGATGACAAATGCAGAGGGTGCAATGGAAGCAATGTCAGGAGTACAGACCAAAAGTCAAACCAGAGGCATACAACAGAAGGGGAAAGACAAGAGGCAAAAATATAGAGTAGGCTGAGTCAAACACCAGCAAGCTATAGAAGAAATGTGCAGGCCAGAGAACAGCAACTGATAATCAGACACAGTTCAGGAGACTTTTTTCCTCCAGATTTTTATTTTGCATCCTGTTGACATCATCACTCAGCTCCTGGATGTCTTGGCTATGCGGCACACAAATTGGTGAGATGCAGAGGAGTGGAGCTGGAGCAGGAAGAAGTATGTAACAGACATTAAATCTGCCAGTATAGATGAGGCCTAAAAATGCAGCTCTCAAAGGATGGCATTAATGGGATTGTCTCGGCAGCCCCATACAAGTGAATTGAGCTCCATCAACCAAGTGTACTGGTGCTTCATTCACAAGGAGGGGGGTATCCCAGCAGTCAAAGCCCCAGAGATTTGAGACATGTACCCTATCCTGTGATGTGTCTGTAAAGGGACAAACACCTTAGTAATTAGGTTGGGGCATAACTATGGAGATAGCTGTAACAGATAGGGTATTAAGACAGAGCTATGACAGCAAACTAAGTCTTTGTTCGGAGTCAAAGAGAACCTTACTACGGCTCTGAAACTGACACCCATTAGAGTAGGTTTACTGAGAAGTTTCCTAATCTTTGTGACTATCTACAGTAGAACACAGCATCTACAATAGAATGTGTAAGGTTCCATACAGAGTGTTACCTTGCCCCCCTTTTCAGCAATCCCAATAATAAGTCATTGTGCACAGATCAGGCCATGCTCTTGGTCTGATACTTCGGTGTATTCTTCTCTTCAAATCATTTCTTATCTTTTATGTTCCATACTCTTTGACTTTCTGGCCCAGTTACAAAAGCCTAAATATAATAAACCAGATCATCACAGTTAACAAAGGCGAGCATTGATGTTTTGCAGTGTTAAACATTAACATGCTGCATGTAAATAAGAGATAATACGTGTCCTTTTATTTCTAAATATCAAGGATTATCTGCATTTATTTTAACAGCCCTGAGCTGGCAGTCCACAAAGGCCTCCATTTTTTTCTTGGCAGCGCGCAAATGTCGTCATATTTTCAAACTTCGCTGCCATGACATGAAGGCCATGCCGAAGACAGCAGCGCAATGAGCATTATGTGCTAATGTCTTTACCACTGATCCATGCTAAGTGATGCCGCGCTGACATTTAAAATGGATACTGTAGATGAAATATCCTTCATATAATTCCAAGAACATTTACGTTCCTTGTATAAAAACTAGTGCAAAAGTGGAAGAGCTTCCTTTAGATTCTGTCTCCAGTTTTCCCAGCACATAGTATACAGGAGGAGCATTATACCATGGCATCTAAGATGTTGCTCATTTAATTTACCTTAGATCATGTAAGAGAAATTCTTAGTCTAGCTGAAAAGAAAATGTAGACTATCAACTCACAAAAAAACAATGGCTAGCTTGATGCGAATAGATAGGCTAGCCTCAGGATTATAGGATCAGTTATGTGTAAAGCTAGCCAAATTTTTAAGAGAGCTGTCAGCTGAGCATTCACTTTCCTAAAAGCTATTATTCTCTCCCTCTCATACATGATTGACAAGACCAAGAATGCAATTGGGAGAAGGGAACGCTGCTGCCTCTGGCGGTGGTTTATATGCCCTATGAACTCTGGGTAAGGAATATGCAAATAAGACCTCACTGGTGAAAAAGAAGAATTTGTTCCTAGCATCACCTAATAGAGGGTATTTTCCTATAGATTAATACTGGTTTTCAGCTCCTAGCATATTCCAATAGGTGGCGCTAGGAGCAAATTCCTTTTTTTCACCAATGAGGTCATATCTGCATATTCCTTACCCAGAATTCTTAGCAGGGCATGCATGGTCTCATAAGTCCCTGTACCAGTATCTCCCTAATAAGAGACATTACCCCTTCTATCCCCCCAGAACAAAAAGTTCAGCATCTGCAAATTCAACATGCCTGACTCGGCTTTTGCTATGACCACTTTAAGGCCGGGGTCCAACGTGGCGTAAATGCTGCGATTTGCCCTTGATTTACCATGGCGTTTTACAGTCAGAGCAAAGTGGATAAGATTCTAGTGAATCCCATGCTCACTTTGCGGTAAAAACCACATTGCAGACACGCGGTGATTTCCAAAACCGGCACGGTTTTGGAAATTGCAGCATGTCAATTATACCTACAGAAATGTCGGTGGTTTCCTCATAGGTATAATTGAAACAGAAAGTCTGTAGAGGAAACCTCTGCGAACTTTCTGTCTAAAGCACTGCGGGAAGAACCACGATGCGTTCCCGTCGTAGTTTTTCCCACAGTGCTTTTTTGCTGCAGGACGCCACATGGGGCCTTAGCCTAAAGGGGTTTTCTGGTTTGTCGGCTAATTTTGATACTGATGACTTATTCTCAGGATATCAGATCAAGTGAATGTTATACAGTGGATGGAGTATTCTGCTTTCGTCACTGTCCCCTGTATAGGTTAAAGCAGGGCCCCTCATGCTGGACTTATTAAATTAAATTAAGCAGCTATAAAAAATTTAGCTTACTTTGGAGGATCCAGGGCATTTCTGCAGTATGTGGACAGTCTATTGCTTTCAATGGTAGCTGTGTAATGCTTTATTTCCCCTGTGGTGGCACTGCAGGTAAATTGAACACTTGCTGCTAGATTCCTGCATGGACGCCCTTTGATCAGCTTACTATAAGGGGACTTACAAAAATGGATTGCCCCAAAGAGAACAACCCCTTTCTAGTCTACCCAAGGAAATTGTGTCTACTGACTATTATTTCCATAGGCCTAATGTAAGACATAGAAAGTTACAGTATATAGTCACTGTACCGTTCTGTATCCCTATAGTAGCTCTGATATGGCTGTAGGAGAACAAGCTTGATATAACATCAGCCATGTGCCTGGAATTAGATTCTATGTTCTCAACCCCCACAATAAGTTTATATCATTTGTACTTATTTTGCAGGTCTCTAATGGCCAAGCCTTTACATGGCTATCACAGCTGCGGCATAGATGGGATGAAGAGGCAAAGGAGTGTTTTGTGAATATATGTGATGCTCAGTTCCATTATTCCTATGAATATCTTGGCAACACTCCTCGTCTTGTGATAGCGCCGCTGACAGACAGGTTCTTGACTCCTGCAACTAAAATGAAGTGCTGTGTTGATAAATTTGTCTACTTTTAGACTCCTTATTCTCAGTGTTATAGATTGTTTGGTCCTCATTATAGATGTTTGGTTGGCATCTCCTACCTTATTCTGAAAATGAAAATGGGTGACTGAATTCCAAACTTCCATTTTCTATGGCACTATTTAAATTTAAAATCTCTAGACACTAAACCTAATAGTAGACTGATAATTCACAATCTGTAGAGTTCACTTCTCAGAAGTCATCTCCTGATCACAGACAGGATTACAATGAAAGGTAACAACTAGATAGCACAGGATCCATCATCCACAATAGGTAATGTCATAGATTTCCTGTTCCCTGCACAATAACTTCTGCACATCACACAGAATGCTGACAACACTTTCCCATAGAAGGCAGTCATTCATCTGGAGATTACAGGTTGCTGTTGTCCATGTGGCTGCCATAAAGCAAATCCCTGAATATTTTTAACAGAAGCTTGGGCAATATGGCTGCCCCATAATCATGTGCAGAAAATAGAAAAAAAAAATCAGAGATTAAAAACGGTTTGGAAAAACAAAAAGAATATAATTCGCTGATTTTAATTAGTAAAAAATATAGGTGATACATTTCTTTACATTTTGGCAAATCCAATCCACACTTTATGGAAAAATATGTGCAGCGGCCACGCTGCGATTTCCAAAACCGTTGCAGTTTTGGAAATCTCAGAATGTCAGTTGTACCTACGAAAATGCCGGTGGTTTCCCTATTGGTGTAATGGAAGCAGAAAGTCCGCAGCGGACTTTCTGCGAAAATCGATGCGGGAAAAACCGTGATGCGTTGTCACCGTGGTTTTTCCCGCAGTGCTTTTTTGCTGCGGGAAAGCTAAGTGGGGCTTTAGCCTCATAGAGTTTTCCTCTGTGGACTTTCTATCCCTATTATACATATATGGAAAACGCCAGTGTTTCCGCAGGTATATTTGACATTTTGCGATTTTTTTTTGAAAACGCAGCTTTGCCACTTTGCAGGTACTGTAAAGCACAGTGTTTTTGCAACGTGGGGTCTTAGCCTTATGGTGTAGCCAGTATATATGCCATAAATGTCTATGGTAGGAATACCCCTATATAGGGTAATAAAAGCCTGATTGGGACCAATGAGACTTATAATTAAATATACGGCACAGTAAAATTTTTATGTATCTTATTACAGATGCTACATCACTTTGACCCAGTCTCTTCATCTGGCTATGAGTGGTGCCCTCTCAGGTCCTGCAGGAACTGGAAAGACTGAGACCACCAAAGACCTTGGCCGTGCTCTGGGTATTATGGTTTATGTGTTTAACTGTTCCGAACAAATGGATTATAAGGTGAGAAATAGTGAAGGACAACATAATAGAATGTGAGCCTATCCTTGTCTCTGGCATAATGCTACTTGTTGGGCTTTGTGTATTAGTCTTTAGGTAACATCTATAAAGGTCTATGCCAGACGGGTGTCTGGGGCTGTTTCGATGAGTTTAACCGTATCTCAGTAGAAGTATTGTCAGTAATTGCGGTACAAGTCAAGACAATTCAAGATGCCATCCGATACAACAAGAAAAGGTACAGAAAGTATACAGTTAATTGTATAACATTGTATTTATATCTCTCCCATTCAGTAATACAATACCGCACAAAGTAACCCAATACTATTGTATAAAAATAATAATAATCCTTATAATTTTTATTATAATCTGTGTCAGTGTATCCGACATTGCTGTCAAAATAATTTACCTACAAATAGGCTGAATTATTACAATTGGGAAACACAATGCAACATGTTTTGTTGTGTTTCTATTTGTAAAGAAAAAAATTGTGGTATAAAAGTCAGTTTATTTCATGATTTACAGATTTCACTTTATGGGAGAAACTATTGAGCTGAAAAATACAGTAGGGATTTTCATCACTCTTAATCCGGGTTATGCCGGCAGAGCAGAACTTCCGGAAAATGTCAAGGCTCTTTTTCGGTAAATGTGATGCTTTTTTTTTTTTTTTTTTTTTTTTTTTTGTATATAGATGGTATATGTAGTATATTTCTACACAATCCATATAGTTATATAATATAGTCCACAAATGTGTGCTGTTTTCTGTTCCTCTATATAGTCCATGTGCGATGGTCATTCCAGATTATGAATTGATATGTGAAATAATGTTGGTGGCTGAAGGATTTATTGATGCACGGATGTTGTCAAGAAAATTCATCAGTCTATATACTCTGTGTCGCCAACTTCTCTCCAAACAGGTAATAACTGATAGTTTTGGGATTTATTTGATATTTAAATATTGATGACCGATAATATATTTGATCAGTGATGGTCTGATACCCAGGGCCCCCACTGATCAGCTGATTGAAGTGGCAGGCCAGTGATGTGATGTTCATTCATCATTTGGTCTGTGTATAGTTCAGTCCCATTCGAATGAAAGGGGTTGAGCTCTAGTATCAAGCACAGCTGTATACAATGTATAGTGTTGTGCTTGGTAGGAGGTGAAGAGGCTGCGGGGCTCGTCTGAACGCCATGGTCATCTCAAACAGATGATCAGTAGGGTGCCAGGTGTTGGACCCCAATTGATCTTAGTCTCATGTTACCCCTTTAAAGAGTCAAGGAGTTATATATTACTGTGACAGTATAAAGGAACTTTGTGTAAACCCACAGTGTCTTGCAGGATCATTACGACTGGGGCCTAAGAGCAATAAAGTCTGTGTTAGTGGTGGCTGGATCGCTAAAGAGGGAAGACAGGAGTCGACCTGAAGACCAGGTGTGTTCTTTGCTATTTCATGAATAAAGGCAGTTTGTTAGTATTTTTTTTCCCCATCAAAACAGCTGACAATACTTTATATAGGACAGGGAAAGCAGTGTGAGCATATGTTACGGTGATGGTCATGCAGGTTGCATGCCAGAGAAAGCAACATTTTAATGTCCCCGGAAAAAAATTAGATTGGTACATTGTATGTACTTGCGTTAGCACATGCCTAAACTGGAAACATTTTGATCTCCAATTATTTTCATGTTAATTTAGGTCGGCACATTGTATTCATACTGTATATACTTGTTGTGTTAGCACATGCCCAAACTGGAAATATTTTGATCTCCAATTATTTTCCAATTTTTTCATGTAAATTTCATAGTTTTCTGACAGTTTTAATTACAATTATGTATTCATTGCATTTTACAAACTACAAAAAAAAACATTACTGTGCCATCTTACGATATATTTTTGAATTGGATTTTACATGTACGGTATAATCAGGTCTTGACCTTGAAAATAATATGGACAAGAAAGACAAAGAAGTTGATAGATAGATAGATAGATAGATAGATAGATAGATAGATAGATAGATAGAAGAAAATATTTCACACAATAAAATAGTTGCAAGTTGATCCATTGTGCATAAGAAACAGCTTGAGACTAACAAGCCATATGTGTCCTAATTGTCCGAGGCTGACTTCCTCATAACATTTGTTCATTTTATGCCTTATGTTATGCCGTGTTATCATTGCATATAATTATGGTGTTGTTCCTTCTTCTTAGGTTTTGATGAGAGCCCTCAGGGACTTCAATCTTCCAAAGATAGTAACCAATGATGTTACAATCTTTCTGGGTCTAATCGGTGACTTGTTCCCATTGCTGGAAGTGCCCAGGAAGAGAGACGTGAAGTTGGAACAGATGGTCCGCCAGTCCATTGCCGAGCTGCACCTGCAGCCAGAGGAGAACTTTATTCTTAAGGTGGAAATAATGACTTTCTGCTTAGTGTATTGTACATTGTAAATGGGCTGATTGAAGGCTATAATAATCACTGCTGTTTGATGCCTACGGTAGTCAGCATCTGGCTAATGATTTTAATAGCTCAGGCCATAAATAAAATCTTCACACCACTTCATTTTTTTTTATTTTCGAGAATATGAACTAATATAATCCATTGTATTGGGCATCAATCCTAGGATGCCATATAAATAGAGTATAAGTAGTAACTAATAGTGAGTTATCTCTGGATATGGCCAAATTCAGGATCAGTTTTGTGTCCTACATCAGCTTCTAGCTACAGAAAATAATGCTGTATTGATTAAAATTGGAACCTTTCAGAAATCCTTTAATATGTTAAATCTTAGTCTTGTACCCCTCTGTAACTATGCCATTTTGCTGATTTTTTTTTTGTATTTTTTTTTTTTTGGCTCAGATCTCCCAGTTGGAAGAGCTGCTACAAGTCCGTCATTCTGTTTTTGTGGTTGGGAATGCAGGAACAGGAAAGAGCACGGTACATGGAAAATTTTAACAATATAATCTATATAATATATATATATATATATATGAAATATGGCAAATATTATTGTATCAGATATCTATTAAATTCTACAAGATGCTCTAATGATTATTTTTCTCATATCGTCCAAATTTCTCCAAACTCTCGTTGCATTTATGTGATCTATCTATCTATCTATCTATCTATCTATCTATCTATCTTTCATTTCTATCAATTTCATATTAATTTAATTAGGTAATTATTTCATATCTCTCTGTTTCTTTCATCCATTCTCTCATATCTGTCTAACTTTTCTTCTATTTGTCTATTTCTATCTATCTTTCATTTCTATTCCATATGTATCTGTTTAGAATTTAATTACCTAGCTCATTAATTTATCTATTTTTCTATCTATCTATCTATCTATCTATCTATCTATCTATCTATCTATCTATCTATCATTTCATATGTATCTAATTAGTATCTAATTAGGTATCCATCTCATATCTCTTTCTTTCTTCCATCCACTCTTTCTATGTCTCTCATATCCATCTATCTATCTATCTATCTATCTATCTATCTATCTATCTACAGGTACATCTCAATAAATTAGAATATTTTAAAATGTTCATTCATTTCAGTAATTCAGTAATACAATTCATAATCAGCGTCTTCCATGATTGTGTGTCCTACTGAACCAGACTGAGGGACCATGTAAAGGCTTAGGAAACCTTGGCAGGTGACACACTGAATTTACAATACTGAACTTTTTTACAATATTCTAATTTTCTTAGATGTTGGTTTTCATTACCTGTAATCCATAATCAACATTTACTGAAATAAAACACTTGAAATAAAACACTCTGTGTGTAAAGAATCTAGAAAATATAGGAGGTCACTTTTTTAATTTAATTACTGAAATAAATAAACATTTCAAAGATATTCTAATTTATTGAGATGCAGCTGTATCTGATACAGACAACTGACTCATACTGTATAGAGATATTTCATATCACACACACCTTGCATGTACTGTATATACCTGTATCTACCTACCTATCTCTGTTCTGTCTGTTTATCTGTCTGTCTATCTAATCTACTATACTTAAACCCCATCTGATCTGCCCACCTTTATTACATGGTTACACATGTCCATGTCTTACACAGATCCTTAAGACTTTACACAGAACTTATTACAACATGAAGCTAAAGCCCATCTGGCATGATATCAATCCTAAAGCTGTGACTACTGATGAGCTCTTTGGGTTTCTTCATCATTCAACCAGAGAATGGAAAGATGGTAAATATAATATAATATAATAATGTTGTTTGATTTCTCCAGTGCTTTTAACACCATACAGCCCAGGTTACTGAGAGACAAGCTGGGCCTTGCTGGAGTGGACCACCACCTCTCCAACTGGATCCTAGACTACCTCACAAATCGACCTCAATACGTGAGAGCCCAAGACTGTGTGTCAGGTACCGTGATCTGTAATACGGGGGGCACCTCAGGGTACGGTTCTCGCCCCTTTCCTCTTCACACTGTACACTGCTGATTTTAGGTGCAACTCATCTAGCTGCTACCTACAGAAGTATTCTGACGACTCTGCAATAGTAGGCCTCATCACAGACGATGATGACAAGGAGTACAGAGAACTGAACCGGTTTTTTGTGGACTGGTGCCACCAGAACCACCTGAAGATTAACGCGGGGAAGACCAAGGAGATGGTGGTGGACTTCCGTAAAGGCAGATTCCCTCCAAAACCAGTGGACATCCTGGGGATGGGCATCGAGATTGTGAACACCTATAAGTACCTGGGTTTGCTCCTTAATAATAAGCTGGACTGGGCAGATCACATGGAGGCCCTGTACAGGAAGGGCCACAGCAGGCTCTACCTGCTTAGGAAACTGAGAGCCTTTGGAATCCGGGGGGCACTTCTTAGGACTTTCTTCAACTCGGTAGTGGCATCAGCCATCTTCTTTGGAGTGGCCTGCTGGGGGAGCAGTATATCAACCAGGGACAGAAATAAACTTGACAAGCTGATTAGAAGGGCCAGCTCTGTCCTGGGGAACCCACTGGACCCAGTGCAGGTGGTGGGTGACAGAAGGATACTGTCCGTGGTGAGCTCCATGCAGAAGAAGAAGTCCCATCCCATGCATGAGACTGTGATCGCGCTGAGCAGTACTGTCAGTGACCGACTGCTCCACCCTAGGTGTGAGAAGGAGCGCTATCGGAAGTCTTTCCTCCCCACCGCGGTTAGGCTGTACAACCAACACCGAACTAAGCGGAGATCATTACACACAGAGAACTGAAATATCTTTCTGCGTGTTAAATCCCCCCCCCCCCTTGCTACGTCCTATCTGTCTGTCTGCTATTAATGTAATGCCTCTCACCTTGGAACATTCCTGTACATGTTGTATTTGTATCTGCTTATCTTATCTTATCTTTGCTGCTGTAACACACTGAATTTCCCCATTGTGGGACTATTAAAGGACTATTATTATTATTATTATTATTATATAAGTAAGGCTATCCATACCCAATCCTATTCATGGTCAGCTTGGAAAAGTGTGCATGTGTACTTAATAATGAGCAATAAGGAGAGGGGGAAAGTGATGCCAGACATCTCTTGCGGTGACTTATTTCTCTGAAAAAAAAAAATATTGGGGAATATTGACATTGAACATGCCTGAGCCTTCTTGCCCCAACATCCGCTGTCGGGGTAGAGTTGGGAGGTCCTTATACACATTAGATGGTGGCCAAAATTCACCAGTTTGGTCAATACATCTGATGCCTATGGTCAGCTCATGACCAGCTGTTTTGATAGCTTATATCTACAGATATGTTTATAGCACATTGTTTTTTCAGGGCTGTTTTCTTTTACAATGAGAGAACTCTTCATCAACCCTCACGACGGCCCAAAGTGGATAGTCCTAGATGGAGATATCGATCCAATGTGGATTGAATCATTGAACACTGTCATGGATGATAACAAGGTTTGTAGCTTTTTTGTAAGAAGATATAGAAATCCAAATAGAATCTCTTGTATGTGTATGTTTAGTCCTTATCGTATATACATGATGAGGTCACAAAATAGATGCATTTATGCAAGTTGTACTCTTCATAATAGTTCAATATTCATCTAGGTTATTACTCAGAAACTATTCACCATACTCATTTTACAAATCAGTACGAGTTCACACCTTGCATATTTTTACCTTTATAGTCCAGTGGGTTACAATCAGTCAGTTCTCCTGACGTGGCTGTTTTTGAAATAATTGCATTCCCCATAAAATAGACATTCTTGAATATTGAAAGAGACTTACTAAGCCAAAAAATGTACCAGAATTTTGGGTTAATTTAAGCCAAAAACTAGTCTACAGTACGTGCTATTTGCCACATTTATTACGTTTCAGACACTTATTGTGCCTTTCTCAACAAAGGGGTGTGGCTTAGCAGAAAAGGGAGTGGCCGTGGGGAAAAGGGGTGTGACTTGAGATTGGCTGACATGCAACAAAATTTTTCTGTAAAGTAAGCCAACCAATAAGTGGTGTAAAATTAGGCAAAGGTGCCTTAAGATGCAAAACACTTCTCTTCTAGCATGAGCCATGTATAAATGTGTCTAATATTTAGATGTTGTACAGTTCCTCTATTATTCCACCTGAAAATGTATGAATTAATTGACAACTTAGTCAATTGTTAATGGAGTTGGTTATCCAGTGTCAATGTAAGACTCAGTGGGGATTTACCCTATTGACAAGGGAATGGTAAGGACCCACTGGAAAAGGTAACATGACATAGACGGTGCACATTTGTGTGATGTCTGAGTTTTCACAGACTCAATGGAGGGAATTTATTAAAACTGATGTTTCCTACGCTAGTCTTAATAAAGTCCCTGGCTGGTGCAAGGCATGCCTAAATTATTAAGAAGATCTGGGACTTCCGAGTGCCAGAATTGCAATCTGCTCCAGTTTGGAACTGGCGTAGATTTCATGTATAATAAAAATAATACATTATATTTATATAGCGACAACATATTCCACAGCACTTTACAAATCATAGGGTTAAAATACAGACAAAAAGAGACTACAGAGTAATAAGTCAATTAACACAATGGGATTGAGGGCACTTCTCGCAAGAGCTTACAATCTATAAGGTAGAGGGGGTGACACAAGAGGTAGCAGTGGCAGCATAGGAGGTAGAGGGGGTGACACAAGAGGTAGCAGGAGTGACACAAGAGGTAGCAGGGGTGACAGGAGGTAGAGGGGGTGACACAAGAGGCAGCAGGGGCGACATAGAAGGTAGAGGGGGTGACAAGAGGTAGCAGGGGCAGCATAGGAAGTAGAGGGGGTGACACAAGAGGTAGCAGGAGTGACACAAGAGGTAGCAGGGGTGACATAGGAGGTAGAGGGGGTGACACGAGGTAGCAGGGGAGACATAGGAGGTAGAGGGGGTGACAAAAGAGGTAGCAGGGGCGACATAGAAGGTAGTAGGAGTGACACGAGGTAGCAGGGGAGACATAGGAGGTAGAGGGGTGACACAAGAGGTAGCAGGGGCAACATAGGAGGTAGAGGGGGTGACACAAGAGGTAGCAGGCGCGGCATAGGAGGTAGAGGGGGCGACACAAGAGGTAGCAGGGACAGCATAGGAGGTAGAGGGGGTGACACAAGAGGTAGCAGGCGCGGCATAGGAGGTAGAGGAGGTGACACAAGAGGTAGCAGGGGAGGCATAGGAGGTAGAGGTGGTGACACAAGAGGTAGCAGGGGCGGCATAGGAGGTAGCATTGCTTAGTTAGTAAATGAGTGGCCTTATGAACGATGTGGCACATCTTTGCCACAAAAAAGGCAGTCCACGAAAAATATGTTACATTAACATCCAGAAAACTGGCTCAGATAGGTTAATAAATTCTGCCCATTGTCTTTCATGGGCATGATTGGTCCAGAAATTGACTTAAATACAACATGGGTCCATGTGGTGTCTGTGGAAAACAATCACTGAAGTGTGAATCAGCCTTTATTGTACAGACAGAATACCTTGGACCAAATGGATGTGCAGCCACAATTTCTAGGATTTTAGCAGGACTTCCACGTACAATCATTTCTAACAAATGTTCATTAGAGATCCTGATTTGTTTCTATTGTATCTCAGCTCCATCTAATGTTTTTAAGGATACAAAATGAGAACGAAAAGTGAATGATAATTAAGATTATAATGAACTCATAACATGATTTACTTCTCATCTCACGTAGGTTCTGACCTTAGCCAGTAATGAGCGTATCTCACTGACACCTTCTATGCGGTTGTTGTTTGAGATCAGTCATCTTCGAGCTGCGACACCTGCGACCGTATCAAGAGCCGGAATTCTTTATGTTAATACACAAGACTTAGGATGGAGCCCGTGAGTAAAGAATCTATAAATGTCCACTATGAAATCAGATTGTATAGCACAGATAAAGTCTTACAAGACACTAGAGAGTTTAACCCCTTCCTGACGCAGGCCTTTTTCAATTTTAGTTTATGACTCTCTGCCTTCCAAACCCCATAACTTTTTTATTTTTTCATTCACAGAGCCATATGAGGGCTTATTGTTTGCAGGAAAAATTGTACTTCGTAATGGTAACAGTTAATATTCCGTACGATGTACTGGGAAGCTGGAAGAAAATTCACATTGGGGTGTAATTGGAGAAAAACTACTTTTGTGTGACTTTCTTATGGGCTTTGTTATAGCATTAACTGTGCAGCCAAAATGACATTTCACCTGTATTCTATGGGTCGGTAAGATTCCGAGAACACCAAATTTATATAGTCTTATCTATGTTTTAACTACTTTAAAAAAATCTAAAACTTTGCAAAAAAACAAAAATTATTGGAGTCACCATACTTTGACACCTGTAACTTTTGTATATTTCCCTGTACGGGAATACATAGTGCATCTTGTTTTGCGGGGTCAGATGCACTTTTTAAATATACTATTTTGGGAAATGTCTATTGCTTTGATCACTTTTTATTAAAATTTTTAAAAGAAGCAAAACAGTGGAAAAAAAAGATAGATAGGCTATTTTGATTTTTTTTTTATTGCTATGGCATTCACCATATTGGAATTTTTTATATAAATTTGTAGACTGGCCTTTTTAGGAAGCAGGAATACCTAACATGTATGTGTTTCACTTTATTTTTTATTTTATTTTATATGTGTTCTAAGGAAAGGGGGGTGATTCAAATTTTTTTTTATATATTATTTTTTCCTCTTATTTTATTTATTTATTTATTTATTTATTTATTACTGTAATTATTAGGCCCACTAGGGGTCTTTATCCCCAGGTGGTTTGATCACTAATGCAATGCATTACCATACTAATAAATTGCAAAATGCCTGCAGTTCTATTACAGGCAGCATAGAACAGTCTGTAATAGAATATAATGCCAGACAAGCCTGGGGGCCTTCAATAGGCTCATGGCTATCATGGCAATGGATCGCCAGACCTAGATCTTGCCGGGAAAATGGCTCCTTGGTCAGCTTTGACCAAAGCGCCCGGGTCCTTAATGCCCTCACTGAATGCGGGCGTTAGCACTGGGCCTCTTCTGAGTGGCTGACATATTTAAATATCTGACATCCACCATACTAATGAAAATTTTGCAGAGTTTTAAAGATTTTCTCTAACCATTTTAGTGGTGACAAACTTTTATCTTGATCGATTGCCAATGGAGACGACCATGAATGCAGGAACTTACTATGGTCTGGGTCTTGTCAGAAACCGAGCCATAATTTCCTTATTGTGGCTGGGTTATCTTCTGCATGCACTGCCCCCATCTGGTAAACCATCCACAGACAGGATATTATGACCAGGGGTTCAGACATGTCCCAGACCATCCTGCATTCATGGTAGTATCCATTGGTAACCTATCAAGAAACAGACTGCCACCACTAAGATGGTTAGAGAAAATCTTTAAAATTCTGCAAAATTTGTAGTTACTTATATTTACAAAAATGTTTGGTTCATGAGAAAACCACCTAAGGCTAGGGCCCCACGTTGCGGAAACACAGCTTTTTTTGTTGAAGATTTAGTTTAGTTGTTTTTTAGCCAAAGCAAAAAAACATTACAAAAGGAATGGACATTATATAGGAATTTCTTATACTTCTACCTTCTGATCAATCCACTTCTGGCTTTGGCTCAAACAAAATGCAGCAACAAAGAAAGTTGCGTTTCTGCAACATGGGGCCTCAGCCTTATACTTCTCCATCTCCATTTTATAGGCTGAGACCCCACATTGCGGAAAAGCTGCTTTTTTTGTTGCAGATTTTGCTACTTTTTAAGTAGAAACTCCTGGCTTTAGCTCAAAAAAACGCATCAAAATCTGCAACAAAAAATGCTGCTTTTCTGCAACGTGGGGCCTCAGCCTAATGAAGTTAGAATAATTTTTTTCATTTTTTTTAGAAAAACAGGTTAAAAAATAAATCCTGCATTAATCACATAACCTATCCTTTACCACTGCCGTTCTGATGCTTCCCGTGTTCCCTGCTGCTCTCTACTTCCTGATATCTTTCAACATGCAAGAAATGGCCACATACATAAAGACCGATAGTATTTTTTGCATGTCAAAAGGGGGTATTTTTTATTTTTTTTAACCCATTCTTCCCCTTTTCTAGAACATTGTATCCCACTGGAGAATATCTTTAAATGCATAGTTGGGCATAGGTGTTAAAAGGACTGACTTGAATGGCTCGGCTCTCTATCCTATAATGAGATTGACTCCTCGGTTTTGGGATTTGTGATGGAAGTAATGTTTTAAGGCGATGCTAGATTAAATCCATATCTCATAAGGCTAATAGTTATTCTCTGGAACTGGCAGCTCGGAACCGCAGGCATTAAAAGGGTTATTTCAACTTCTTTTTAACATGATTTCAGTATTTCATATTTACTTTCAGAATACAGAGGACGTAAAATTAAATGCAAATCTCGCCACACAGGATTTCTTTACTCTGTGTCTGATTTCATTCTTTTTTATTAGTTACGTTACCAGCTGGATCGAGACTCGTCAGGCTCAGTCAGAAAAGGCAAATCTGACCATATTGTTTGATAAGTACGTTCCTTACTGCTTGGAGCAAGTGCGATGTAATTTAAAAACTATAACGCCAATCCCGGAAAACAGCATGGTACAGGTAAAGGCAATGCATTTTATTTTCATGCTTTTTAAACTAAGTATGATCCTTTGCATTCCTTATTTCGGCCATCAGACGCCATAAAATGTTTTTGTGGGGGAAAAAAGAGGTTTTTGTTAGAATTAATTAGAAAAGAAATAACATGTAGATGCATGTGGATAAAAGACGGGGATTGGCTGCATCACGATACGAGTCGGTGCTGCTCATGTAGAAATAATTGCACTTTTTGTTATTATGGAAAGTAACTACTGTTTTTGAGGTCCTATTTATTTTATATAGGGGAGGTAGATGTTTTTTTTTTTACATGTGTTCCTGGCAAATTTGTGACATCGACAAGAACCATGGTCGTCCATCTTTCCCAGTTGACTAGTCATATCATGATCTACAAGATGATCCCTTATCGCTGCATATCTAGAAAGATATAATGTTAAGGAGTAGTTTTGAGCAAACCCGAACTGCAAAGTTCGGGTCCGTGCCGAACTTCGTGGCTTTGGGTACCTGAACCCGAACTTCAGCTCTAAAGTTTGGGTTCAGGTTCGGCTCATCCCCAAAGCTGGTTGATTGACTGCTGAGCAGCCAAACAACCAGCTTTAAGCCCACAGACATCACAGACATGCCCAGTATGTGACCCCTCTGTATAATAGGCGGGGTCACAGGTCCTGTCGCCATTCCTGCTAGTTAGGCTAGGTAGGGAGAGACTGCAGCTGGAGATAGGGACAGTCAGGGCCTGAGCTAAATGTAATAATTGTCTTTTTCAGGGCAGTTAGGTAAGGAGAGGAACCGGATACTGTGAAGGACAGTTAGTCTAGAAATAAGAATTGCCCTTTTCACGGCAGTGACAGTAAACTGTGTGTGTACCCATACCGTCTCCTAGTGCAGTAACAATAACTGTGTGTGTACCCATACTGTCTCCTAGTGCAGTAACAATAACTGCGTGTGTACCCATACCGTCTCCTAGCACAGTAACAATAACTGCGTGTGTACCCATACCGTCTCCTAGCACAGTAACAATAACTGTGTGTGTACCCATACTGTCTCCTAGCGCAGTAACAATAACTGCGTGTGTACCCATACCATCTCCTAGCGCAGTTACAATAACTGCGTGTGTACCCATACTGTCTCCTAGTGCAGTAACAATAACTACGTGTGTACCCATACTGTCTCCTAGCGCAGTAACATTAACTGCGTGTGTACCCATACCATCTCCTAGCGCAGTAACAATAACTGTGTGTGTACCCATACCATCTCCTAGCGCAGTAACAATAAATGCGTGTGTACCCATACCGTCTCCTAGTGCAGTAACAATAACTGCGTGTGTACCCATACCGTCTCCTAGTGCAGTAACAATAACTGCGTGTGTACCCATACCGTCTCCTAGAGCAGTAACAATAACTGCGTGTGTACCCATACCATCTCCTAGCGTAGTAACAATAACTGTGCGTGTACCCATACTGTCTCCTAGTGCAGTAACAATAACTGCGTGTGTACCCATACCGTCTCCTAGCGCAGTAACAATAACTGCGTGTGTACCCATACCGTCTCCTAGTGCAGCAACAATAACTGCGTGTGTACCCATACCGTCTCCTAGTGCAGTAACAATAACTGCGTGTGTACCCATACCGTCTCCTAGAGCAGTAACAATAACTGCATGTGTACCCATACCGTCTCCTAGCGCAGTAACAATAACTGTGTGTGTACCCATACTGTCTCCTAGTGCAGTAACAATAACTGCGTGTGTACCCATACCGTCTCCTAGCGCAGTAACAATAACTGCGTGTGTACCCATACCGTCTCCTAGCACAGTAACAATAACTGCGTGTGTACCCATACCGTCTCCTAGCACAGTAACAATAACTGTGTGTGTACCCATACTGTCTCCTAGCGCAGTAACAATAACTGCGTGTGTACCCATACCATCTCCTAGCGCAGTTACAATAACTGCGTGTGTACCCATACTGTCTCCTAGTGCAGTAACAATAACTACGTGTGTACCCATACTGTCTCCTAGCGCAGTAACATTAACTGCGTGTGTACCCATACCATCTCCTAGCGCAGTAACAATAACTGTGTGTGTACCCATACCATCTCCTAGCGCAGTAACAATAAATGCGTGTGTACCCATACCGTCTCCTAGTGCAGTAACAACAACTGCGTGTGTACCCATACCGTCTCCTAGAGCAGTAACAATAACTGCGTGTGTACCCATACCATCTCCTAGCGTAGTAACAATAACTGTGCGTGTACCCATACTGTCTCCTAGTGCAGTAACAATAACTGCGTGTGTACCCATACCGTCTCCTAGCGCAGTAACAATAACTGCGTGTGTACCCATACCGTCTCCTAGTGCAGCAACAATAACTGCGTGTGTACCCATACCGTCTCCTAGTGCAGTAACAATAACTGCGTGTGTACCCATACCGTCTCCTAGAGCAGTAACAATAACTGCGTGTGTACCCATACCGTCTCCTAGCGCAGTAACAATAACTGTGTGTGTACCCATACTGTCTCCTAGTGCAGTAACAATAACTGCGTGTGTACCCATACCGTCTCCTAGCGCAGTAACAATAACTGCGTGTGTACCCATACCGTCTCCTAGCACAGTAACAATAACTGCGTGTGTACCCATACCGTCTCCTAGCGCAGTAACAATAACTGTGTGTGTACCCATACTGTCTCCTAGCGCAGTAACAATAACTGCATGTGTACCCATACCATCTCCTAGCGCAGTTACAATAACTGCGTGTGTACCCATACTGTCTCCTAGTGCAGTAACAATAACTACGTGTGTACCCATACTGTCTCCTAGCGCAGTAACATTAACTGCGTGTGTACCCATACCATCTCCTAGCGCAGTAACAATAACTGTGTGTGTACCCATACCATCTCCTAGCGCAGTAACAATAAATGCGTGTGTACCCATACCGTCTCCTAGTGCAGTAACAATAACTGTGTGTGTACCCATACCATCTCCTAGCGCAGTAACAATAACTGCGTGTGTACCCATACCGTCTCCTAGAGCAGTAACAATAACTGCGTGTGTACCCATACCGTCTCCTAGTGCAGTAACAATAACTGCGTGTGTACCCATACCGTCTCCTAGAGCAGTAACAATAACTGTGTGTGTACCCATACCATCTCCTAGCGTAGTAACAATAACTGTGCGTGTACCCATACTGTCTCCTAGTGCAGTAACAATAACTGCGTGTGTACCCATACCGTCTCCTAGCGCAGTAACAATAACTGCGTGTGTACCCATACCGTCTCCTAGTGCAGCAACAATAACTGCGTGTGTACCCATACCGTCTCCTAGTGCAGTAACAATAACTGCGTGTGTACCCATACCGTCTCCTAGAGCAGTAACAATAACTGCATGTGTACCCATACCGTCTCCTAGCGCAGTAACAATAACTGTGTGTGTACCCATACTGTCTCCTAGTGCAGTAACAATAACTGCGTGTGTACCCATACCGTCTCCTAGCGCAGTAACAATAACTGCGTGTGTACCCATACCGTCTCCTAGCGCAGTAACAATAAATGTGTGTGTACCCATACCGTCTCGTAGCACAGTAACAATAACTGTGTGTGTACTCATACCGTCTTGTAGCGCAGTAACAATAACTGCATGTGTACCCATACTGTCTCCTAGCGTATTAACTGTATGTGTACGCATACCATCTCCTAGCACAGTAACAATAACTGTGTGTGTACCCATACCGTCCCCTAGTGCAGTAGCAATAACTGTGTGTGTACCCATACCGTCTCCTAGCGCAGTAACAATAACTGCGTGTGTACCCATACCGTCTCCTAGTGCAGTAACAATAACTGCGTGTGTACCCATACCGTCTCCTAGCACAGTAACAATAACTGCGTCTGTACCCACACCATCTCCTAGCATAGTAACAATAACTGCGTGTGTACCCATACCATCTCCTAGCGCAGTAACATTAACTGCGTGTGTACCCATACCATCTCCTAGCGCAGTAACAATAACTGTGTGTGTACCCATACCGTCTCCTAGCACAGTAACAATAACTGCGTGTGTACCCATACCGTCTCCTAGCGCAGTAACATTAACTGCGTGTGTACCCATACCATCTCCTAGCGCAGTAACAATAACTGTGTGTGTACCCATATTTCTCCTAGCGCAGTAACAATAACTGCGTGTGTACCCATACCATCTCCTAGCGCAGTAACAATAACTGCGTGTGTACCCATACTGTCTCCTAGTGCAGTAACAATAACTACATGTGTACCCATACCGTCTCCTAGTGCAGTAACAATAACTGTGTGTATACCCATACTGTCTCCTAGTGCAGTAACAATAACTGCGTGTGTACCCATACTGTCTCCTAGCGCAGTAACATTAACTGCGTGTGTACCCATACCATCTCCTAGCGCAGTAACAATAACTGTGTGTGTACCCATACCATCTCCTAGCGCAGTAACAATAACTGCGTGTGTACCCATACCGTCTCCTAGCGCAGTAACATTAACTGCGTGTGTACCCATACCGTCTCCTAGCGCAGTAACAATAACTGTGTGTATACCCATACTGTCTCCTAGTGCAGTAACAATAACTGCGTGTGTACCCATACTGTCTCCTAGCGCAGTAACATTAACTGCGTGTGTACCCATACCATCTCCTAGAGCAGTAACAATAACTGTGTGTGTACCCATACCATCTCCTAGCACAGTAACAATAACTGCGTGTGTACCCATACCGTCTCCTAGCACAGTAACATTAACTGCGTGTGTACCCATACCATCTCCTAGCGCAGTAACAATAACTGCGTGTGTACCCATACCGTCTCCTAGCGCAGTAACAATAACTACGTGTGTAACCATACCATCTCCTAGCGCAGTAACTATAACTGTGTGTGTACCCATACCGTCTCCTAGCGCAGTAACAATAACTGCGTGTGTACCCATACTATCTCCTAGCGCAGTAACTATAACTGCGTGTGTACCCATACCGTCTCCTAGTGCAGTAACAATAACTGCGTGCGTACCCATACCGTCTCCTAGCGCAGTAACAATAACTACGTGTGTACCCATACCGTCTCCTAGCGCAGTAACAATAACTGCGTGTGTACCCATACCGTCTCCTAGCGCAGTAACAATAACTGCGTGTGTACCCATACCGTCTCCTAGCGCAGTAACAATAACTGCGTGTGTACCCATACCGTCTCCTAGCACAGTTACAATAACTGCGTGTGTACCCATACCATCTCCTAGCGCAGTAACAATAACTGCATGTGTACCCATACCGTCTCCTAGTGCAGTAACATTAACTGCGTGTGTACCCATACCATCTCCTAGCGCAGTAACAATAACTGCGTGTGTACCCATACCGTCTCCTAGCGCAGTAACAATAACTGCGTGTGTACCCATACCGTCTCCTAGAGCAGTAACATTAACTGCGTGTGTACCCATACCGTCTCCTAGCACAGTAACAATAACTGTGTGTGTACCCATACCATCTCCTAGCGCAGTAACAATAACTGCATGTGTACCCATACCGTCTCCTAGACCAGTAACATTAACTGCGTGTGTACCCATACTATCTCCTAGCGCAGTAACAATAACTGCGTGTGTACCCATACCGTCTCCTAGCGCAGTAACAATAACTGCGTGTGTACCCATACCATCTCCTAGCGCAGTAACAATAACTGCGTGTGTACCCATACCGTCTCCTAGCGCAGTAACAATAACTGCGTGTGTACCCATACCATCTCCTAGAGCAGTAACAATAACTGCATGTGTACCCATACCGTCTCCTAGTGCAGTAACAATAACTACGTGTGTACCCATACTGTCTCCTAGCGCAGTAATAACAAAAGCCATTGAAAATACCCAAAAACATACTTGTGTGAATCCAGCCTAAGGCTGAGGTCCAACGTTGCGAAAACGCAGCTTTTTTTGTTGCAGATTTTGCTGTGTTTTTTTTTTTGAACCAAAGACAAGAGTGGATTGAGCAGAAGGGAGAAGTATAAGAACTTCCTATATATTTCCCATTCCTTTTGTAGCCATTCATGTCTTTGGCTCAAAAAAACGCAGCAAATCTGCACCAAAAAAAAGGAGCATTTCCACAACATGGGGCCTTAGCCTAAGGCTAGCTTCACACAATTTAAAAAACAAACAAACAAACATAAATTATGCCTGTATTCCTTTATATTTTTTATGGCGTTTTTTTTTTTTTTTGCCCATGGCATATTTTATTCATACAGCATTTATCCTGCCTTATTTTTTCTGGTGTTTTTTTGCTATCATGAAACAAAAAACACCAAAGAGGCAAAAAACACAGTAAACTGTGAAAGAAAGAAAAGAAAAGATGGTATTTATCTAAGGTTCTTTAGAATTTCTTATCTGTAGCTTCTGGCTGAAACTTTTTTAACTATATTTTTTCACAGTAATAAAATTGTGCTTGAAACCAGCCTTAGCCTAAGGCCCTATGTTTTCGAAAAACTGCTTTTTTTTGTTACAGATTTTTGTTCTTTTTTTTTTTTTAGTCAAAGTCAAGAGTGGCTTGAAAAGGAATAGAAAATATAAAGGAATCAAGTACTTTAACCTTCTGCTAAATTCACTCCTGGCTTTGACTCAAAAAAACACAGCAAAATCTGCAGCAAAAAAGCAGCTTTTCTGCAACGAGAGAAAAAAGCAGCTTTTCTGCAACGAGAGGCCTCAACCTTAAGGATTGTTTTCTGGAGCGAATTTAGGGGCTCGTGGTCTTGTGATGACATCAGTAAGATCTATTTCATATAACTGATATGTGCATATTATTTGTCTTCATGCAGACATTATGCTCCTTATTAGATTGTCTTCTGACTGAGGAAAATACCCCACCAGATTCCCCCCGGGAGCTTTATGAGATTTATTTTGTTTTTGCCTGTGTCTGGTCTTTTGGGGGCGCACTCTTTCAAGATCAGGTAAGAAATTCTGTAGCAGTAGATAAAATATTATCCAGAAGAGATTTCTATGTCTTGTATATTCAGTGTAAATGTATTATTTTAGTTGATTGATTACCGAGTGGAATTTAGCCGGTGGTGGAACAAAGAAATGAGAACCATCAAGTTTCCGTCAAACGGTATGGTGTTTGATTATTTTGTTGACCCCGAAACTAAGAAATTTACTCCTTGGTCTGAAAGGATTCCAGAGTTTGATATGATCCCAGATGTTCCATTACAGGTGAGCTTATTATTATCAAGTATCTATGTCAATGCTCCATCCATTGGCCATGGACCAGATTTAGACTAGATGTAGACCCATAGCCCAATGAAGAGGGGTCAAGTTGGCAAGTTGCAGACAGTGCAAAACTACATGCTAACAAAGCAGATTTACTTAATAAAATACCATAAGCACATTTTCCCAGAAGACAGGGACCTTTACTGCCCTTACTGGAGGCACATAAATCTAAAATGTTCATTTAAATGACATGCACATGAACTTTTAGACAATTTTACAGTAATCTGGATCTATTTCTAATGTTAAGAACTGTATTGAAAAGCAGCCAGGGCAGCGTCTGGTATTGCAACTTGGCCCTAATAAAGTAATTGGAGCAGAGATGCAATACCACATATAACCTGTGGACAAGAGTGGAGCTCTTGTAAAAGAAAGCAGTTACATTTTTCTTATACTAGACAAACCCTGCAGGCAAAGGCCCCATGTATTTCTGCAGCATTTTTCATTGCGTTTTTGCAGCATTTTTCTCTGCTTTCCTCTCCCTATCAAATATATAGGAAAATGCTCATGATTTCACACATGCATTTTTGAGAATGCAGATTTTCCGCAGCTCTTTTTTTCCACAGTGTGTGGATGAGATTAACCAAAATCTCATACAGGTACTGTACAACGCAGTGTTTTTTGCCGCTGCCTTTCTGCAGCTGCCAAAGATGCTGCACTTCCACAGCTTCGACCTTAGCCTTAAAGGAGTTTTCTGGGATAAAATGGAATTTCTACGCTAAACTAAACACCCTTCCGCTGTCTACTTTCTAAATCACATACTTTAGCAGAGTCAAAGAAGAGAAGGAGCTGTCCCCGCAGAAGGAAGTCTGGACAGGAAGACAGGTAAGTATGATGGGGTGGGGGGAGGGCTGAGTTAGTTGGGAAGGGCTAGTAGTGGGCAGGATAGTTAGGAAGACAGGGAGGGGGTGTGTGAGAGGGACGAGGGAGTGAGAGGGAGGTAGTGTGAGTCAGTCTACAACTACCATCATGCACTGCATGAGCTAAGACAGCAGGAAGCTACACCATGTAAACAAATGCAGAAGATGCTAGGCGCTCCCAGAGAAACCCAGAAATCACTCAAAACACCGCTAAAGGTATTTGGGTGCACTTAGTAACCCATTAATAGCACTAACAGACCTTTTTTTAAAAAAAAGATTTTTTGTCTGGAAAACCCCTTTAAAGAGGCTAGGACATGTGTGCAATGTCCACATGATATGGGATAAATTGTAGATTTGTAGGGGCTCGATACATGGTCCCAGCATTACCACTGCTCCATTTAGACAAGATTTACATCTTATAATGTAAGACGTCTTATTCTAAAAGACTTCTTTTAGTTTAGGTCTAGTAATAATTACTGGCTGCAAAACGTATTACTTATATGGTTTTTCTTGAAAAGTTTTCCTAGGATCGATGGTTATGGCAAGTAAGTCAGGTATATCATATACAGGGGTACAGTTTGTGAACTCTTTAGAATTCTCTATATTTGAGAATAAATTTGACCTAAAAATTAAAAAAAAGATAGAGATAACCAAAGCAAACAAATGAGTCAAAAAAGTTAGGACTTGGTAATTTATTTATATATGTAAATGACCTTATATCACATATCTGTGGAAAAAGTATGTGAACCTTTGCTTTCAGTATCTTGTGTGATCCTCTTGAGATTTGGTTTTGTGTGAAAATCTGATAGAGTTTTATGTCAAATTTATGCATAAATATAGAAAATTCTGAAGGGCTCCCAAACTTTCAAGCACCACTGTAGCTTGCATATGTCAGCTGGCATCCTATAGATATACTCACTCTGTTGTATTTGAGATGATAAATTATACATGTATCGCTTCCTCTACATTAAAAATGAGCACAGAGGATCCTGGTTGTCAATATCAGTGTTGTCCTAGTTACTGTATCTGCCCCGATCTGACGGTTTAGAGGGTTTCTATAAGATTAGAAAATATGGCTACTTGCTTCCAGAAACATCACCAGTCTTGTCCCCATACTATGTCAAATACTGAAACTAAACTCCAGTCAAGTGAATGGGGTTGAGCCGCAAAATTATGCTGCCACCGCAGGGCACTTCTATGTGACATATACTTGTTAAAGTCAGTGAGAGATTTGGATGGCCATGGGCCCCCCAGAAGCCTCGGGCCCTGGGTGGCCCTCCAATAAGGTCATATTATAATCCTAATTAGCACTATAATAATTACATACATTAATTTATTTAAAGTTGTAATTCCAGAATGACAATGTATCAGCAGTGGAAGAGTGAAGAAATCAGACGATACCTTTTAGAGGCTAACTGAGTATATTTGATAAGTAAGCTTTCAAGAGTCTAGCTCTCTTCTTCAGACATGGTGTTATACAAGAACTGAAAATTCACAGATTTTTTATACCCTATACACATGTTCTTCAAAGGATTTTAGAGTCCTTAAAAAAATGTATCAGCAAACATCAGCTTGGTGAGAGTCCCTGTTTCTCCATGTAAATGAAGTTGGGAGCCCCACTGATCATGACAAGAGGGGTCCCTAATTCCCCAGTGTTAATGTAGTGGTGGATAAGCATTCACACTATTGCTCCATTCAACTTTATAGGGTTACTGGTGCTATTCTCAGCTTCACTTCGGCACTCTCTTAAAGTTGAATGTAGTGGCGGTGCTCATGCTCAGGTGCTGCTCTGGTCTTCTGATTGGTTGGGGTATGACTGCTAGAAGTCCCAGTGGATAGGTAATAAGTTGTCATTCTAGCAATACCCCTTTAAGCAAACAATAGAAAATAAACCTACAGTCTAAAGAATGGTAACACAATGAGATTATATAAGCAAAACAAGAATAACAACGTACAGAATGTACTTTCTCGATACAGAAAACATGTCGTTCCTTCTACTATGCTGTGTTTTTTCATATATACTTTTAAGTAGGTAGGAGGCGGTTCCAGGGTAGTTTACAGGTAATTTGTGTTTATGGTCTTGTTTCTTTTATACTCTAAAGAGAACGGGGAGAGATACCTTCAAGGTTGATGAGAACGGCAATTGACAGAGCTGCGGCTATTTTAGGTCCCTGTTGTCCATTTAAATTTTAATGTTTCTATCATTTGTTCCTCAGTGTGAATTAACAACCTCACTAGTATGTTGGCTTCCCGATCTGAAGTCAAGACTTAAAATTAATTCAATAGCCCAGATTTACAGCGATTCTATATTTCACAAGGCAGAATCAATAATGTGACTGAAGGGAAGAAGATAAAAATTTATGGTATCTTGCAATTTAATGGTTGAAAAGATGCAATTGAAGAGATCATAAATTGTGAAGGAGTTTATGCTTGGTTGCTCCTGATTCAGTGCTTGCTGTTAGGACCTGATTTGTGACTATTCACGAGGTGTGATTAATGATGTGATCGATTCTTGCTTCAGTGCAGTAAAGCAGTTGTAATGCTCTTCATTAGAATAAATAAAATAAATTGACTGAAGCTTTATAAAAACTGTGTAACATTTAAAATCTAAAATGTCAATTTTTTTTTCTCGTTACAATTTAGCTTTCTTCAAGCAGCTTCCACCTACGTGCCATCATTCATTGTCATTCTGTAAGGGTATTATAGAAACCCATGTGGGTTGGGGTTAGTTTTATGCAAAGCTTACTGAAGAGGAAATACATAGAGTTAAATGGGTGCTGACGGGAGTCAGATTAATGTGACATATGGCTAGAAGACATTGTTTCAGCTTATTAACCCTTTGGCTGAACTGTACCATAGTTTATCAATACTAGGGGCTGTTTTGGAGTAACAAAGGAATTATTTATTTACTTATTTTATATTATCCTTCCTGCAAATATAATGTCACCTGAATCTTAGAAAGATGAGGGCCACTTGGGCCCACCAAAGAAATGGTTCTTAGCGTCCACTTTTAACCCTCGTCAGGCTGCATAATTTTACAACATTACAGGCTGCATAGGAATAGGTACAATTGTACCTACTCACAACTGTCATTTTATACGCAGGAAATATCATGACTTATGTCTATGGGTTGTGATTGAATACACCCATAGAGCCTAGTGGCAAGTGATTGACTCCAGAGTCACATCCAAATCTGGTGGACTTTTGGAGCCAATTACTTTGTAAGAGCCTGGGCCCACTAGAGATCTTTAGGTACTCTGAGAATCCTGGAACCTCAGTTGTCCTAAAGTTACCTAAAGTGTAACTGTCATTAGGTCTTAAAAGCCCAATGACATACATCATCTCATAGGTGTTGTAACCCTGGGCATTATGGTGCTCTTTGCCAAATCTGTTCATCCATTCCAAAGATATAAGCCTTATTAGAGTGGAAGCAAATTATCGTCTACTAGCCAAGTTGGTAGTAACACTGCATGATGTACCCTGCCCCTAGAGAAATCACAGTATTAACGCTCCCCCTTGGCTAGTATACCCTAATTTAGATAAAAACTTAGATCAAAAGCTTAAGGCTTATATCTTTGGAATGGCTGAACAGATTTGGATCAACAAAACACCAAAATCTTAAGAGTGACAGTGTCTATCAGATGATGTACTTCACAGTTTTTTTTTTAGACCTGGTGACAGGTACTATTTAATGGGAGGGGGTTGGCATTCCCAAAAATATTAGGACCTATTTAGCACTGCTTGGGATTTACATAGCTTGAATAATCTGTCATAGTAATTTTCATGGATTAAAAGAATTAAAGTGCACATTGATGGACTCTCAACTGAAATGCAGCTCTCATGACAAGCAATGTGTTGGATTTTACCATTTATGGAGAAAATGGCCTAGTTGTATAATTTCTGGTTCGGGTTCCTTCCCCATAACCAATGGCGTAACGATCGTGGTCGCAGGGGGTGTGACCGCGACTGGGCCTGGAGGGGTACAATGCCCATGGCCAGCTGGAAATAGCTGGACCCCCGGACCACCATGATAGTGGTCGGGGAAAGCCTTGTTCCCAACCGCTATACATATTGTTAGCTGCCAGCCCAGGGAAGGTGTATAAAAATAAAACAGATACTTATACTTACCTGTCCTGGGCTCAGTATCCGCTCCAGGGCTCTTCTTGCCGGCAACTGAGGTCATGCCAGCGGTCACATGAGTTGCGCTGGCGTAATGATGTCATCGCACCCCATGTGACCGCTGGAGAGCGAGAGCTCAGACACCAAACTGAAGAGGATGCCGCAGACACCAGGACTGTGTGAGGATGCCCAGGTGAGGTAAGGCAAGGTGAGTATAAAGTGTTTGTTATTTTTATTCACTTCTTCTGGGCCTCTACTTATTATACTCTGGGGTCTGAGGAGACCCCAGAGTGTAATAATAGCACCGGCTCTGGAGGGGGCTCTTGGGAGCATATAATACTGTTTGAGGGCCACTGTGAGCATGCAATACTGTGTGGGGGCCACTGCAGAGCATGTAATACTGTGTGAGGGCCACTGCGGAGCACGTAATACTGTGTGGGGGCCACTGCGGAGCACGTAATACTATCCGAGTATTGTTTACATGCGGGGTGCTGCACAGCTCACTCACCGTATTCTTGATGACTGCAGTTGTGGGTACTACAGCTTTATCCCTTTGAAGTATCTGAGATATCGCTGCAGCACCCGTAACCACCACTATCAAGAATTTGCTCTAGGGAGAGGGTAGGGGGCCCCGGGCAAAAGTTTGCACCGGGGCCCACAAGACCTTATTTACACCACTGCCCATAACTCCCTGTTATTTCCAGAAACTTTTTGCCTACGCCTTATGTAGGTATGAAATAAGCTCCCATTGTACTTATTCAATAGAGAGTCGATCAGTCTCCCTGATGTATTCCTTCTTAGGACTATCACAAGACCTGGGTTAAACAAATCTTTTTATTTTTGCTAAGTTGTTTGTGGTTTGGTAAAATTCTAAGATGTTGTGCTATGTTTTGTGTGTATATATAACAGGTCCTGCTCTCATTGTACATTATCCTGTCTGTACACTGCTATATGTATTTCATATACAGTACTTGGATCTTTGTATGCAATAATAACCCACCTTAAAATGTGAATTATTGTAGTGTTTTGTGCAAGAATAAACAAGGAGGCAGACTTACTAAAAATAGTGTGGTTACCCATAGCAGTAACTTGCAATTTTCATTGTACCCTTGTAAGGGAGATTTATAAAAGGTCATAGAAAGTGAAATAATTGTCCTTTGCAGCACACTGCACATTACTGGTAAAGTCTTACTTTAACTTTAACTTCAACATAAGTAAACTTTGAAGAGTTTCCCACTGTTGGAAGCCTCTGCCATTTCTCATACATGACTTTTCCTTTCCAGACTCAGCACCACTCTTGACCATGGGTTGTTTCTGATACTGCAGCCCTGCCCTATCCAGCAATACCAGACCGAGCCTATGAACACATGTGGCGCTGTTTCTAGAACTAAGTAGTCATGTCTTTCTACCCAAGTACAACCCCTTTAATATCTAGCTCTAGAATGCTCAAGCTTTTTGTTATAATGTGTTTACTATGGAATCTCAGCCAGTATATTATTAGCCAATTTCATACTATTACGGAAATGTAGCCGTAAAGATGAACAGGTCTGTCCTGTAACATATACATGGGATACCAAATTATGCCGCAGTGCCATTTTTAGCCATGATAAGATAAGATCCATACGGAAAGAAGAGACAGATAACTTTGCATCTCTTTTATTTCCATTGTTTTACAATTTATTGTCCTCTCTTCAACAAATTCACCGAATTCATGAACTTGCTCTTGTGGCACGTACAATTAAGTGTCTGACTGAGCGCACCCTTCTGTCCTTTCCTATCACTATCTACTACATTGTGTCTATCTACTGTACATCTTTCATCTGATATTCCTTGTCTAAATCACTCAACGCATATTAGCTCATTGCTCAGTTTATTAGGAATTGACCATGCGTTCATGCCTTCTTCCATTTCAAGGGTGCTTTTAAGTATTAGGCTTTGTCGTAATCAAGTTGAATGTGATAATGAGAACATGTTCACATTGTTAAAGTAAATGATCCAGCGCACTTAAAGTGAAGACACATTTGAACTACAATTTGTGGTCTTCACGGCAATATTGAATAGTCTGGGAGGAATGTTTATGACATAATAACCCCTTAAGTTCCAGGTTTCAGTCTACGACATGGTTGGGTTCACCGCATTTTTTTCATACTTGGCGCCTTTTTCCTGTAATGTGTAGAACAAAGTTGTTTGGTTACAGCTAATATATTTAATAAAATAAAATTTCATTTTTAAGCTGACCATAAACCTCACATAAGTGCTGAGTATTCATTCATTCGACAGCTATTCCTGCCGAATCCCCATAAACATATATGCTTGAGTTGGCCAAGAGTGCATGTGTTCTTGATACAGTGGCTAATCTTTCCAGAGAGCAGGATATTGAAATCTAACCTGCTCAACCCTTCTTGTTCCAACACCTGCTGTCAAAGGAGAGTCTGGATACCACCATACATATTAGATGGTTGTCTGGTTCCTCCCAAATCAGTAGGGATGTCTATAGCCACCCTTAGATTGTGCTCTTTGTTTTGTTAGTCCACCATTCCCCTAGCTGTCGCTCTAATTTTAAAGACACAGTGCCTGTCAACAGATTGCAGATGTCCTCCTCAATAGCATGTCAAAACTTTTGAGGTACTACAAGAGGGATAGAGGTAGAGGAAAGTGGGACTTATAGGAAAAGCAAAGTCCGGTCATTCCTAATGTGGTTGATGTTACAATGCATTACTGGTAATAGCAAATTTTTGTTGACCCTCTTACGCAACTTTTGCAGAATAAAAGGGACTTGTGGCCCTCAAAGGGCTCTCACTCTCCCTTAATTGCTACTAAAGGTGTTTGTTTGGAGAGGGAACCTTATGTATGCTCAAACGGCCCTTGTGGAACAAGGTTAGGGCAACCTGATTTAGGACACATCCTTCATGGGCCCCATATCTATCTTTATCGTACACCCAGCTCTGACCTACATGTGCGAGTCTGAGTTTGGCAGCTGAACGAGTCCCCTTTTTCTCTGTACCATTTATTTTCCCCAAGAAGGGTTGTTCCAGTTTGAGGTTTGCCTTCTACTCTACTTTTGCCCTCCTTCATTATTCTGTTTCCCTTGTTTCACAAGGTTGGCTGTAAACTTTATCTCATTGGTTATTTCTATCAACTCTCTCAAACTGGATTCCATCCTTTTTGTTGGGGTCATGCCCCTATGACTTCATATGTCATCTCTATCTGTTGTTTTTATATGGTAAAGAGGAGTAATGATTGGAACAAGATAACAGAAGTGAAGTGTGATCTATTTGGTCTCTTTATAACTGATCTATGCAATATACTGTTAGTATTTTAGTATCTTAGCAAAACACAAATTTGTCGTGGTTACAGAGTACATTATGTTTTAATGGAATTCTAGTGTACAGAACTATTTGGGTTTTGCAAAAATGCTAAAATACTAAAAATATATTGCAGCCATTACTGATTGTTTAGATGTCTATAGAACGTCATGTATTTGTCTTTAGAAATAACAGACATCTCATGCTTGATATTAAAATCCATCAGTATTCAAGATTGGTTTATCATTTTTATCTTCATCCAAACCCAGACTGTTCTTGTACACACGGCCGAAACTGTACGCTTGAAGTATTTTCTGGATTTGCTGCTGGAAAAGGGGAAACCGATAATGCTAGTTGGCAACGCTGGTGTTGGTAAAACTGTTCTGGTGTCTGATAAAGTGTCAAAATTGTCAGAAGAATACATTGTGGCCAAAGTCCCTTTCAACTTCTACACCACATCTGCCATGCTCCAACGTAAGTCTGATCTTCCATCCTTATTATGTAAATATATCACCTATGTCATAAAGTGATCCTATTAAAAGGACATCCCGGTAAATTTTTTTCTCACAGTGTATTTCCTTATCCTGCTTCAATAATGATCACAATGTGACCTGTTTTTATAGCACACTGACCCATTCATCTGTATGGCCCCATATACACACCCATGTATTATCACCGGCCCGTATATGTGGTAGTGAGCCTGGGGCAAAACTCAGGACAGTGCTATACTTGTCCAATTTGCAGCCCAGGCTCATTAGATGAATTGAATGAGTCTATGGAGGCACAGGCGTCATACGGATGTCAGCTATGTGTTGTCTGTGCCGTTTCACCACGGACCAGGCACATGCACATGTACCCTAAGTTCCTGAAAGGTCCATTTTAGCATTAACTCTGCAGTGTTTTATAGCTACAGCTAATAGACATGGTTACAGGTACTAGACACGGGTGACAGCATCAGCAATAGCACATGAATCTACATCTATGACTACCTTGCATAGCTGGAGTGTTGCTTTAATGTTTACATTCAAAGGCTGAAAAAAATCAAGCATGCCAAACTTGTCACAGCAGGGGGCTGCTATAATTCTATCATCTGTAAAGCTGATACATTTTACCTACTGATACACAATAGCGAAATATCATGAGAGAGATGCTGTCTATGTATTTATCTCATGCCAAAACTGAATATGATTATGCCAATCCCTTTATGTTTGCACTGCTATAATGTCTGCACTGGTTTTCTGATTGTTTCTATTTACTGACAACAAGCAGAGATCTTGAAAATTGATAGAAATTAAAACATGAAGTAAAGCATGTAAGAAGTTGTATTGTTTATGAGGATATTGTACTTTATAAAGATTATGATTCTGAGTCTTATGTTTTTTTCACATTTTTTTAATAGGCATCTTAGAAAAACCTTTGGAAAAGAGGGCAGGACGGAACTATTCCCCTCCAGGAACCAAAAAATTGATTTATTTTATAGATGATCTGAACATGCCTGAAGTTGATGCATATGGTACAGTACAACCACACACCCTAATAAGACAGCATCTAGATTATAGCCATTGGTGAGTATTCAATATACAGATATAGCAAGATTTAACACTTAGTTGAGACAGTATAGTTAATGCATTTAGTGTCATGTTAAAAACGCTGTAATATCATATTCAGCCATTTTGAGCTAGCTTGCATGGCTTAGATGGCATATTTCCAGATATGACTACCATTACTGGTAGCCATTATCATGTTCAGAGTTTGTACCTGTCTTTAGGCTCTGAGATATTTTACGCTAAGTTCACACTAGCATTGGGGTTTCCGTTCTTTGGGTTTCCTCCCAGAAAAATGCGAAGAGAAAAGTCCCGCTTGCAGAATGGGGGATGGAACCTCTGAATGGTCACTGAACTCTAGGGTGACCGTAGCCTTACAAAGCTACTGTACATTCTAGCGGCTCATTGTCTCCATTTTTAATCATTTGGTTTCGCTGAAGTCCATTATACATTATATTCACGAACTAAAACGCTGATGGTCACAATCCCATCTACATAGAGAATTGTTTGAAACTGTGCGGCAGTGCAGATAGAAACACAACATAGATGTGATAGGCTATTTTTTTATGAAAATGTAATTATCAAATAATGCTGTATCTACAGTATATAGTTGCTAATAACAAATGTACAAAATTATACACTTACTAAATGGCAGACAGCTGGCTGTAAAGCGTTTCTTTTCCCATGCTGCACTTGTTCTCTGGAATGCTCTTTCTGAGTCAGTCAAACTAAAACTGGACATACCTATATCAATATGCTTCATATCTGATTGGTTGTATGATCTTTCTTTTACTATAGGGACAATGGTAATGGGACAAAGATTACAAAATATCTAATTGATAGAATTTTTCTGTGGAAATCCATTCTGGCTTTTACAATATCATTTTGCTGCATATGGATTTCCCCATTAGCATCTACAGCTAAGCTTTATAGTTGGTGTCAAAGTATCCATTCATTCTTGTAACTACATTGTGAAGCACATGTGCTTATTGCATTTGATACCATTGTACATTCGTATACATAAAAGTGGAGACATGTAAAAACTGTCAAAATGGGCCCCATCGCATTATGGCGCCCAGTTCTGCCATCCAGGACAGAAGGTTCGGATGTTTTTTGTCCTTCCACATCCTTTGTACAATTCTTAGTCACAGTTTTTGAATCTCTAGAAACAAAGGGGATGACACTAATCCAGGCTAAGCCCTGTCTCTCTCAGGTCCTAATGGTGTCTACATGGCCTGTAAACACTTTAAGTCCATGTACATAACCAAGTGTGCATACGAATTGGGGACAGAGTTTATCATAGAATGCAGTCGGATGCCACTAGGAGTGACATCTGAGTGCATTCTGTGATACATTCACGTCTATGGGGCTTCTGAATCCATTCTGTTCCAATAACAAGGAGCAGAATAGGACACGCCCTATAATCATCCGTGTTATGGGAACGGAATGGATGCGGAAGCCAAACAGATGTGAATGTATCACAGAATGCACTCGGATGTCATCCTACTGCATTTCATGATAAACTAGGCCGCCAACTCAGATGCACACAGTTGTGTGCATGGACCCTTACATGTTACTGGTATCGTGTTCTGTGTGTTTTACATAATAACAGAGCAGTATATAGGAGGCCGTCATTGAACCTGGCCCGGCATGAGTTGGTATTTATGTTTATGTCTTTACTATAGGTATGACAGACAGAAATTGGTGGCTAAAGAAATTCACAATTGCCAATACATAACATGCATGAATCCCACGGCTGGAAGTTTTTCCATTAATCCTCGGCTGCAGGTAAGATACTATTCACTTGTCACTTGTCTTCATAGTATGACATGCTGCATTTGATGCATGACTTCACCTGTCACATGTGCGATATACAGTTACTATAGCAACCAGGGAAAAAAAGGTCATTATATGTTTATGTAATATATTAGGTTTTATGCCACCAGTTTTGTTCTGCACTGTACACCAAATATACACTGTTTTAAAAAAAAAATAAAAAATTACGCACCCCAAGTCAATTAAAATTCAGTGATATCAATCTGCCCAGTTAGGGTGCTGCAGATACACTCCAGGGCTACTAGCACTTTCTATGGTAACCAGAAAAACCACATGCAGGTGATGAGGAAATGTCCATAATCAATCAGTTTCACTTAAGTGACAGCACCAGCAGCCCAGGCCCAGAGTACAGCTAGGGTGCCCCAGCAGGCAGCGTGTGGCAGCACCCTTAGGTTGCTATTACATGGCAGCATTTTACTTGCATTAACACATTTGCTGTTTTTTCTACACCCATGGAAATGACTAACACTGCTTCTCCAAAAAGGAACATCCATATGTGCCTTTGTAAGAAGGTTTCCTGTATCTCCCAGAACAGTTTCAAGACTGTGGGACAAATACCAGGACACGGGCCATTGGAGGAGTATAGCCAGAAAGGGCTGTAGGAGGGCATCAACTCAGCTGCAGGACCGGTATCTGCCGCTCACGAGAGGTAGAAGAGTAGGAGAACTGCTAGAGCCCTACAAAATGATCTTCAGTGGGGTACTGCATGTGCATGTTTTTGACCAAGCTGTTAGAAACAGACTCCATGAGGATGACGTGGGGCCCAACGTTCTATAGTCAGACCCAGTGCTATGTAGCTTGATTCACTAGAGAACGTCAGAATTGGCAGTTCCACCATGGGTGCCTTGTTTTTTGTTTTACAAATGAGAGCAGGTTCACCCTAAGCACATAACAGATGTGAAAGAGCCTGGAGATGCCGTTTGTGAATGTTATACTGCCTTCAACATGATCCAGCATTACTGGTTTGGCGGTGGATCAGTGATTGTCTGGGGAGGCATATTCTCAAAGGGTCACATAAACCTTAATATGATAGCCAACAATACTCTGACTACTGTTAGATACTGGGATGAAATCCTCAAAGCATTTGTCAGACCTTACACTGGTGCAATGGGCGGTGGGTTCCTCCTGGTGCAGAACAATGCCCAGCCTCATGTGGCCCAAGTATGTAGGCAGTGACCAAGGCATTGACACCATTGCCTAACTCTCACAGTCCTCAGACCTGAATCTAATTGGGAACCTCTGGGATGTTATGAATCAGTGCATTAGATGCTGCCAAGTAGTGCCACAGATGGCTCAGCATGAAACTAATGTCCTGATCCAGGCCTAGGAAGATATTTCCCAGGGCACCATCTGCTGTCTCATCAGGAGTATGCCCAGATGTTGTGGGAAGATCATACAGGCATGTGGCGGCCATACACACAAGTTGCCATCATATAAAATTTATTAAAATTGGATCCACCTGTGATTTCATTTCTTTGCTTTGATGATTGTGGGTGATTTGGAATCCAGGCTTCGGTTGGTTGATGACTTTGGTTCCATTGACCGTTGCTATGTCTTTTATTCTCATTAAATTACATAATTTATATCAGTAAAGACTTTCTACTTGAGTCTGTTGTTCACTGAGATCCAATGTGTGATTTAAGAATTCCCATAATTTTTTGAGCAGTGTAGTATAAAAGCGAAGACTAGACTAATTTATAACCTTGGGCATCAAGAAAATAGATCAGCGCCATGTTGTGTACTTGCTGTTTCTACTAATTCCACCCTTACTTAACCTTTCAGAGACACTTCTCCGTATTTGCTGTGCATTTTCCGGGTACGGAGGCTTTATCTACCATTTACAGCAGGATCATCAGTGCTCATTTCCAGCATGGAGGCTTCAGTTACAGCGTGGTCAAGTCCTTGTCTACTCTGATACAGGCTGCTATTTGCCTCCATCACAAGATGACCCAGAATTTTCTCCCAACTGCGATAAGATTCCATTATATATTTAATCTGAGGGATTTAACCCAAATCTTTCAGGTAATATTAATAATTTCTTATACACTTTTTTGTGGCATTTGTGTATAGTAAAAGGCCATTGCATAACGCTTATTTTACTTAAAAGGGCTGACCTGTCTGGTGAATGAGTCTGGAAGCTGAAAACTCATTGGGGGCTTTATAATAACACCTTTGTCCAGTAGAGGCCAGCTAAAAAGCTGCAGAAGAAAGGTAGAACTACATGGTCACAGTTGGAATTATTACTCTAGTTCCCCACAGTTCCTGAGCAATCAGAGCTGTAAGTTTCAGCACCCAATATGCTAATTAGACTCTCTACCGTCAGGTGGGAAGTCCTTGGCTGGGGCAGACAGAGCCGGCCCACCTGATAGTAGTGAGCCTAATTAGCACATAGTGCGCTAAAACTAACAGCACCAATTGCTCAGGAATGGTGGGGGATGGAGAAATATTCCAGCTACACCAGAATCAGTGGAGTAGCGTCTATTAAGGAATGCAAAGAGTTCAATATCTTTGGTCTGGTGGAAGACTTACCCTTCGACATCGTATGTTATCCTATAGTTTGTAATATTCATATTATTGTAAATGCCCAGTGGATGTGTTTCTATGTTGTAAGCTTCCTTTTCTATTCAATAAAAAGTAAAAATCAAAAGTACAAATTTAATTGAAAGTAAAAAAAAAGAGTTAAAAGTGGTTGCAAAGAGATGGAGGTGGTGAAAGGTCTACTTTAAGGTGGCCGTACACAGTAGACTTTTAGTTGACCAAAATGATCGCTGAGCAATACAGCGATCATTCACAATAACTGATGGCAGACATTTGTCAAATAAAATCAGACGTGCTGGAAATTTCCAGCCTTTGGTTGCCCAGAAATAAAAGTGTATGGTGTAATCGGCCAGCTTCTGCCAATGATTTGCAATGTTGCACAGGCCCGGTAGATTCTTTTTTCTATCTGCCCTCCTATTTGGGCAGTTTAGCTGCTTTTGAGAATAATGAGATTGTTCGTTCAGATGATCTCACTATCAGTCAGTCAGCTCCGGTGTAATGTGTATGGCTAGCCTTAATCTGGCTGTGTCCTTTCCACATTCTCTGGTCCCAATATGTTACTGATAAGATAAGAGTGTGCCCATAAGTTCAGGTCTGAAAATATTCTCTATTACACAGGGAATGCTTTTTGCTTCACCTGAGTGCATCCGTTTCTCCAGCGATTTAGTCCACTTGTGGCTACATGAATCATCCCGTGTTTACTCCGATAAACTGATGGAGGAGAAAGACGTAGAACACTTTACAAAGGTGCTCATTGACACAGCAAAAAGATTTTTTGAGGTACGTCCATTTGATCACGGCGTGAACGTTTTTGTATTTCTAATATCGATTATTTGGTTGAATGTTAAGTTTTATTTTATTATTGTTGTTGTCATCCTTAGATTTTTGATAATGGATATCATATACAGTAGCTTTATGGGTAACCAAAGCAATTCTATCCCCAAAGTATCCATTGATAGTATCCATTTAGCCCATTAGATCCTTCCTGTTGGTTATATTAGTCCATGTATGTTTCTGTAGTTCATTTGTGCATTATAGGGAATTGTACAGAGAATGACAGCTCTTGTATCTTCATCATCTAATCACTGAGATTCACAAGGCCTTATGATTTACCCTGCAGGGTGTGGATGAGCACATGTTTATCAATAAGCCTTTAGTCTATTGCCACTTTGCTCATGGTGTCGGAGAACCACGTTATTTCCCAATATCCGACTGGGAAAAGCTGACAAGAATTCTGTCAGATGCTATGGAGCACTATAATGAAATTCACGCTGCAATGAACCTGGTTCTGTTTCAAGAAGCTATTCAACACATGTGAGTTTTTTGAGAAATGGGAAATTATTCTGAACTTTGTGGTATATGCTGGACATAGACTTATACACTGGGAATTTTATCAAGTACATGTGCATCTCAATAAATTAGAATATCTTTGAAACATTCATTCATTTCAGTAATTCAGTAATACAATCCATAATCAGCGTCTTCCATGATTGTGTGTCCTACTGAACCAGACTGAGGGACCATGTAAAGGCTTAGGAAACCTTGGCAGGTGACACACTGAATTTACAATACTGAACTTTTTAACAATATTCAAATTTTCTTAGATTTGGGTTTTCATTACCTGTAATCCATAATCAACATTTACAGAAATAAAACACTTGAAATAGAAAATATAGGAGGTCACTTTTTAAATTTAATTACTGAAATAAATAAACGTTTCAAAGATATTCTACTTTATTGAGATGCACCTATAATTATAGGTACACTTACAGCTTATTATATACAGAAATATTGGAATGGATGTTACTGGGGAATCTTCTATCTGTCCTATCAATAGACAGTTTTAGGTCCAAGGCCTGCATGAGGAGATCACATTACTTAAAGAGGACCTTTCACCACCTTCACCAACTCTGTTTGCATTCTTTAATATGAGCTGCTCTACTGACTCCCTCACAGTTGGAATTTTTTCTCTAGCTCCCACCATTCCTGAGCAGCAAGTACTATTAATTTTTCCTGATATGCTAATTAGGCTCTGTACTGTCAGAGGGCATGGTCTTGGACCAGAACAGACAAGGGGGCATGACACTGTCTCTGATTGGTCAGTATCAGAGAGCTTCAAATCATATCACCCTCCTGACAGTACAAAACCTAATTAGCATATCAAGCACCAAAACTAACTGCACTGATTGCTCAGAAAAGGTGATGTGTATGAGATGATGGAGGTGGAGAAAGGTCCTCTTTAAAGGAGCCACAAAATAAGTGTTAGAACACTTTAAGCTGGAATCCTGGAATATGTGAATCTTCTGCTTAGTTGACCAAATTGTAAGTATTGCTTGCAAAATCTTTTAGGCTACAATTACTATACCATATCTTTGTGACTAGCTTAAAGGGGTTATAAAGCCAATTAAATATTTTTAAAAGACTTAGAATTGTATTAAATAATAAAAAGTAATACTTACCTAACCTTGCTGCTCTTGTTCCTAAACTTTCTCTTCTCTACTTCCTGGTTATTCTTGACACAAAGATAATGATTGATCAGTCAGTCAGTCATTGGCCGCTTCATCTGCTGCAAATAATGATTGACTGAGCGATCACTTCCTGTGAGTTATGAGGAACCAGGAAGTAGACACTAATGGGGGACCTGGGAAGCATCAAAACAAGAGCCTCATGGGATCTGTAAGATGAGTATGACTTATTTTATTGTTATACATTCTGAGCCTTTTATAAAATGTTTTAGTCGATCAGTCAGCTCCTTTAATTCTAGAGTCAGCATGATTTGTCATGATCTAGAGAAACTAGTGCCAGCATTATTTGTCTGCAATCCATGTTCTCTTTCATTAAAAGTAATGAAATTGCCACTTGCATCAACAGAACAGACCATCATTAATATTATGATTGGTTCCTAAGTAGAATATCTCTCCTCCCGAAGAAAGAAAACTGTCTCTATAGTCCCACCTATAGGCTACTAGTGCTGCCCTGTCAGTTAACGCCATTTGATATACCCATGATACATAACAAGGGATATCAGTCCAGAGTTTTACCTTCCAAGAGATTCTTTCCTATGTTATTAGGCTGGAAAAATGGCATACCTGTAATTAACAAAATGAACAAAAGAGAAATGTAAATCCCATCAATATTTGGTGTGACATTTGCTCTTTGGAGGAGGAGTCCTGGAAGTGATGATATGGCCCCCACAGATATAGCTCTGATCTCAACATCATCCAGTCTGTCTGGGGGTATGTGAAGAGACCGAAGGATTGGAGCAAGCCTACATCCACAGAAGATCTGTGCTTAGTTCTCCAAGATGTCAGGAACAACAAAATCTATCTGCAAGTGTAGCTAGAAGAACTGATAGAAGGCAAAGGGCAGTCACACCAAATATTGATGAGATTTAGATGTTTCTTTTATTCATTCACTTTATTCATGTTAATTGACAGAAATAAACTATTAACATCTGCCTAAAACTTTTGCACATCACTGTATATATACACATATATGGTTTAACTAACCAGTGACACCACATTATCATCTCTATCTGCAATAAACAAACTATTCCATGTACACCCGATAACTACATGCACCGTAGAGTTTTACAGCTGAAGCACAGATAATCGATTATAAATGCCCTGAATGCGCTCAGCTATTTTTCCGTATAACTCCTATCATTGATTTTTTTTCTTGAATTATGATCATTTGGTTTACAGTTTTAGCTCAATATTTATTTACCAGAAAAAATGAACTTGTATGACTTAATGATGGTTAAGTGACCCTGTCCAGGTAAAGGGTCTGCCGAGAAAATCAAAGTGAAGCTATAAATGAATTTGTTTAAACTCTAACTCCAGGACTCAGCTGTCAGTGCTAGCAAGTCCAGGGGACGGTCTCTGGCATGGGCTACATGCAGACTTTCTGTAGTTGTAGCTTTGGACTGAAGCTGATCCTCTATAGTTGAAATCTCACTACACAAAATCATTGAGGCTAACATGGCATGTAAACAGGAGAATCTATCGAAGTTTCCTTCTTGTACAACACATGGATTGAAGTTCATCATAATAGCTGTTGGATGCCCCCTGTACTTACCTAGGAATCCATAACCTATACTTCTGAGGTGCTATGTGAGTGGCGCTGCTGGATCTCCATCAAAAGATTGTGTCACCTGCAGCTGTGTTAAAGCAAATCTGTAAGGTCTATTTGGGACACTAACCTTCCAAACTTATGGACCTACCAACCTTATGGACTAGTGGCTTAGTGTCCCTAATGGCCCTATTGTAACTCTGTCCGTTCCTGTAATATAAAAAAGCCTCTATATATTTACCTGGCCTCTGTACTCCTGGAACTGGGACAATTCTTCACTGAAGTTGCAGCAGTAAACCTCGGCTTTGGGACGCATGCGCTGGATCTAGGGCGCATGCGCAGTGAAGCCACGGTGAACTTAGCTGGCTTCACTGAACAATTGCATAGACACTGGCAGTTCCAGAGACGAGTCCAATGAGACTCATCGGACTCATTTCTAGATGAGTGTAAAGGTTTGTTTTTTTCACTGTGGGCATGGGCTCATAAAGACCTGTGGGTGGTTTAGGGCCCCAAATAGACCTGACAGGTTTAGACTGAGGCCCCCCATTGCAGCAAAGCTGCTTTCTTTGTTGCAGATTTTGCTGCAGTTTTTTTGAGTTGCTAATAAAGGATTGCAAATATATAAGAAGCTCTTATGTTTCTCCCTTCTGCTCAATCCACTCCTGGCTTTGGCTTGAAAAATCGTAGTAAAATCTTCAACAAAAAAAGCAGCTTATCTTATTAGATAAAAGTTAGCAGAATTTTCCAATTTCAGCAGGACCAACTGACCGTCTAATGTGAACGGAGACCTCCTGACTCTCCTCTGACAGCAGATGTCAACGAAGTTAAGAAGTGGCAGTTTGATTTCAACTGCCTAACCCTTTTATTCTTAGAACACTTGCATGCTCGGCCAAGTCATACAGCTTGTATACAGGGAAGTTGATTAAGATAGCTGGGCAAGTCTGTTGAGTGTTTGATGAGCATTCGAGCTGCAGCTACTTATTGTGTATAGCCAGCCTTAGAGTAACTAATACACCTAGAAATACGCTCAAAGATTGATGATTGTTGCCTTTGATCTTAATTGTAGCTGCCGCATTAGTCGGATTTTGGAGTTCCCATATGGAAATGCCCTACTGATTGGAGTTGGAGGTAGTGGCAAGCAAAGCCTGTGTCGCTTGGCTGCATTCCTCAGTTCTCTTGAAGTTTTCCAAATAACTCTCCGTAAAGGCTATACCATCAACGATCTCCGGGTAAGATGTTACTAGACCTTTCAATTATCACAGTGGATCACGAGTATTTTCTATAAAGCAAGGAGACTATTAATTTTTAGACATTTATTGTTGCTGAGTCAGATAATGAGTGAGACATTTTGTATGAAAAACCTTTAATAGAAAAAAATGTCTTCAATGACTAAAATAAAAAATGTTGATGTCGTCAATATCCATTCAATAAAACTGCATCATTGCATAAAACATGCACGTCTTCTATAAATATCCCAGATATTTAGCATCACACTGAAGGGGTCTCCGCCGACTGGGAGGGTCTCCACCCCAGGGCTGTCCATATTTTGAAAGCAGACGGTGCAGCTGCCTTTGGTACCCTGGAGGAGCGAGGGTCCTCTTTCCTTTGATGCTGGGTGGGAGAATTTGTACAAGACTCCTCTCTATAGAAAAACTACATTGTTCTCAAGCGAGGGATGAGGAGTTGGCTAACAAGTCATGACAAGCTTGTGGAGGAAATCTCAAGCCCTTCTGGCCTGGGTGGAAAAACCTAGCACCATAATAAGGAACCATTTTGATCTTTGGCTGCTTGTGCCTGCTTGTACTAGGTGACCTGACATAGGGGCTACGAAATCCGCTACATAAACCTGTTACTGAGCACTTTGTAGTTACTTGTTTCTTTTGCAGGGTTAGACCCATATTCTGCATAACTAACAATTCACTTGACATGCAACTCGTATATTAAAACATTGGCACGGATGAGTAATTTCCACCATCCTTTGGACCAGTAAATAGTACTTTGAACGGCTTCCCTAGTACCAGACAGGTGAACGAGCTTTCTCCTCATTATGTGCTACATAAACAATGCAATTTCCAGCACTTCAGCACAATTAAGATGGTGGCAATGAGACTTCTCCCGAGTAAACAATGCTCCGACAAATTCTTTGCTTAATTATCCATTTGCAAATATTGTTTTTTCATAACTTGCAGGTCAATGTAGAAGAAGCGCGGCCACAATTATACAAAACAAAGAAACCAATTTCTTAATTCATCCTTAATTGCGCAAAGGTCTGCTCTAGCTGACGGAGGGGATACGCTAGTTGCCATGGTACCCAACTTACCCACTGGAACAGTAACTTTATTACTAGACAGCGATTAATCCTCAACTCTTTATTGATAGTGTTCAATGACTGGTGCTTGTAGGAAAACTAAAGACGATAGGAAGATTTATTAAGCTAGAATTCTGGCATCATTTGCACAAAAAAAAAACAAAAAAAACAAAAAAAAGGTCTGACATTCCTTGCACCACATTTATCAAGTGACACTTTTTAGAAACATTTACATCTTATTTGAAAAGGAATGAGGCTTCGTAGGGAAATAGGAATGGTTTAGCCATCATGTACCAAAAAATGTGTCACAATTTGGTGCATTTTTCTTGCGTAAACTAAACAAATTAATATGAACTGTATCAATAGGAACTTTATCATCCAGCATCAGACATCGTGATAAATCTGCTGCATTTTAAGACTGGCTAGTCTAATGTTGCACTGTCCAATTTGGACTACATGGCGACTTTGACCGCAATTCCCGTCACGTGACCAAAGACCAACAAGCCATCCTGCAACTCCTTCACCAATGTCAGTGAATGGAATCACATTGTGACCCCTAGGGAGCTACGACGGTGACTTCTGGTCGCAAAGAGGTTGAGCATTGTTCAATTTTACAAGTTGCAGCACCCTTGGGATTGCAATACGACTCCATTCACTAACATTAGTGAAGAAGTAGCAGGGCGATCAGGTGATCTTGGGTTCAAAATTGCTGTGTAACCCAAGTCTAGATAGTATTAGTAAATCTTCCCCACTGTGTCAGAATCCTGGCACAAATTTTGGTAAATGGTATATGGCAAATCAACTTGTGCCAATTTTTGGAGCATAATATCAGTGCAAAAAAAACTAGGCATGCATTTGTGCAAGGAATATTGTCAAACGTGGTGAGGCTGGGTTCAGCGCTTGAACTCCGTTCGGGGTTTCCGTCCCCGAACCCACTTAAAAAATGCGGAGAGAAAAGTCCTGAAAGCAGCGCTTTTCTCTCCACATTTTTCGTCCCTTTCGGGTGGAAACCAGGCGGAAACACGGCGGATTAGGTTTCTGTTCAGGGGGTCCCCAAGCAGACCTCCCAAACGGAAACCCAAACGCAGGTGTGAACCTAGCATCATATCTGATCAGTCCAGTTATTTATTCTTTTTAGAGATTCTTTGCAGATTTCATGCAGATGCTGCAGAAATTTTCCAAACAGATATTGACCTGCGGTGCCATGTTTTTAAAAACCGCAGAATGGAAGTTTCTGTTTCCAGTTTTCACAGTGAATTTCACACCTTTCAAAGTATTAGGAGTAAATTTGCAGCAAAATTTTGCAACAGATTTAAGGGATAAAAATCAGCGACATATGCTTTTATTTAAAGGGATTTTTCCATCAATACAACCTATCCCATACCCACAGGATAGGGGATAAGTTCCAGATCAGTGGGGGTCTCTGTGTTTGGACATGAGAAGTTCCCAGCGGCAGCTGCACATTAATGTTTATCATCTGACTGGGGCTATCTGCTGACTGCTTATCCCTCCTGATGTCCCAGCCAAGAGATGAGCAGGAACACTAATGTGATGCTACTGCGGCTGATTTGTTGGATTGCTAAGCCCCTCCCTGTTATTCAAACTGTCTGGCACAGTAGTAACCCCTTCACGACCTCATTGTCACTCCTGCTGTAGTCGGGACATTGATGATGACAATGATGATAATCATCATTACATTTCCAGTGAAGCAGGAGAGCGGCAGTGGGCAGGGGTACTGCAAGGTGGTACTTGTAACCATGTAACCACCCCCTTGTTCCTGTTTGCACACCAGTATGAATGGAGTGGTGGTTCAGCAGACAAGCTTCCTTAGGTTGTGATTGCGATTAGAAATGAGCAAATTTCTCAAAAGTTCGATTCGACAGTTCAATTCGAAGTTCCAAAAAAAATTTGCTTTGATCCAAATTACTTTGCGGCGAATATCACTAAAAACACCTATTTCCTATCTTCAGAGAGCCTCTATATTGGTGTAGAAAGCTGTGCCTTGCAGTAACACGCACAGGGAGCCTACTGTGGTAATCAAACAATACTGTGAGTCCGAATGACACGCACATGACAGGCGTCGCTCTTAGAATCGATGCACACTTCACTTATTTGAACAGTTACGGGGCCAAAACTGACCAACTAACTCAAGTGTGAACTCAGCCTTACAGGTCCATGTTAGTGCCAGGTAGAAAGAACTGTGCAGAGACCCAACATCCTACTGTACAGTGAAAGAGCGCACTCCTTCTATACCATCGTCTATCGATTCCACATATATATCTACAGAGTGGCAAGGCGACATAATGTGGAGTTGGCAGCAGCATGAGGAGGGCATTCAGTGACCCAGTGGCAGCAGCATGAGGATGGCATACAGTGACCAAGTGGCAGCATAAGGAGGCCATACAGCAACCCAGTGGTTGCGGCATGAGAAGGGCATTCAGTGACCCAGTGGCTGCCCCATGAGGAGGCCATACAGTGACCCAGTGGCAGCAGCATGAGGAGGGATACAGTGACCCAGTGGCAGCGGCATGAGGAGGGATACAGTGACCCAGTGGCTTAAGCATGAAGCCATTGTTTTTAAAAATGGCCTGCAACTTTATACTGGTAACAACACGGCGAATATGGTCCTTTTTATGTTTTGACACTAATAAACACCCTTAAATAAGTGATAATCGCTAAAAATTATTGAATTATTATTGACAATACTGTTTGTAAAAATGTGGATTTATCAGTCATGCAGCCAGTAAGTTTACACAATACTTACCAAAATTTTCAAAGTGGTTTCCCAAGGAAAATGGTGCAGTGAACATTTGGGACAAGATCATGCCCACAATAAGCCGTGCCGTGCCCCTTTTTGTGACTAGTGCTGGCCACACCACCTTTTAGGACATAAAGTACCCACTTCAAATATAATATGACAGCTAGCTCGGAAAATGTAAGAGAATTCCACTGGCCCAGGAGATTTGCTTGCTTTTCTGGGACTTTGTGAGGTCACCCTTTCTTTTGGGAGCCTCTTGGATGTTCTGGGAGAGTTGGCAAGTAATGTTCTCCATGTCCTCTATATTGAGGAGTCAAACCTGCTGACAGACTTACTTTAATGCAACATGGATAACCAAATTGATATGATTTGGTCATGTTAAACAAATAATCGTGACATTTAATTTCTTTCTGCAGAGTGACATTGCCACATTATACTTTAAAGTAGGGATAAAGAATATTGGGACAGTCTTCCTCCACACAGATGCACAGATTCCCGATGAAAGATTCCTTGTTCTCATCAATGACATGCTGGCATCAGGTACAATGAACACCTTTATTATTTATTAGTACAGAATCTACGTCTCTGCTTGAACTAATTTAAGGCATTCTTGTTGTAAACATCACAGCTAAAGTTAAAGTTTAGGTTTTCCACCTAAATATATCCGGAATGAGATTGAGTTAGGGTATACCAAGTGAAGGATCTCTTTAAAGGTGTTTCCAGAGGGCAGTAGCATGGCTGCATTGACCTTATATAACCATACAACCCCATGGTGAGCTATGTTTAGTCCAGTTGGATCATATCTATGGGCAGTAAGTGATAGGTCAGTGGCATAGGACTTCTGTCCCCTAACTCTACAGAACCTTTATACCATTTGCGGTGTAGCTTCAGCCTATCTACCCTGCCACCAACATGAGATAGGTTTCTCCCTCTCAACCCTTACAAGCATGAGATAAGAATGAGGATTGTGAAACTTCATCTCTTCAAAATACACTGGAGATTCTGCACACAGCACAAAAAGATAGAGATAGGAAGTGTGAGTTAGGGGAATTTTAATAACTCTGTAGTAAATTGTTATATTGACTCACCTACTATACAACTGTGCTTCTGGTCCCAAAGACAAGGCATAAACTATATATTCAGCAGCACTACATGGACAGACAAATACAGGAACAACGTAGACGAATTTGATAGCTGATAAGGTAATCCTGTAAAATAAATATAGAACACATGAAGATAAAACACATTTTGGAATGGTAGTCAGACAAGGGTAGTCAACCTGATTTTTTTTTTTTTTAGGCAACTATCCAAAAATCAGATATCCAAGAATTTTTGGAAATAGCAATTTCTGTAACGTGTTAAATCGTGATAATCACACGTTAAGTTGTACAATCACAACAACCTGCATAAGATCCTCCTGACACATTAATTTTTTTTTTATCAACATCGAAAAATAGTCGTCTATATTTATAGACTGTCCAAGAATTTACAAACTGTTGGCAACTCTGGTAATAGCCATGATTTAGCATAGAGATGGAAATTTAGGACCCAAAGAAATGCCAATGAATATTTTTAATTGTGTTGTAGATATTTTAATGAGAATGCTAAACTAATATCCATATAGAAGTTTCTAAATTGTGGTAATATAACATATAGATATTATATAGATATTATATTTTTAGGGGTTAGCGATTTTCATGTCATTTTTTTATTTTATAAAAGATAGTAAATATATTCAAATTACAATAATGTGTCCCGCACCTTTAAATAATGGAGACCAGAAAAGAAGAAAACAGGAAGGGGAAAAAAATTAAATACATTCATGATCAAAACAGTTCAGAAATAACACATTTTAAATGAGCGCAGGGCATTGGGGCTTGAATAGGCTTCATCAGCTCGTGTGAAAGGTCATTTGTGCAGATTTGTAATAGGCGCTGTCAAGTCACCCCTGTGACACAAGACAAACAAGCTGCTTAATATAATGAGTTGCAATCAGCAATAATTCGGTTTATTATGGATTTAGTTTTTTTTTTAAATAGGTTTTTTATCTCCGCTTGTTTCGCAAGAAGTCTGTGATCAGTTTTCCTGATACATTATCTCAAAAAAATATACAATTACGGGCACAGCAAGTAAAAATTCATTAGAAGAAAGGAAGCCAATACTTTCAAGTATTCAATTTTAGAAGAACTTTTCTGTTTCATAGGTAGAAATAATAAGAATAATATAGATTTTTTACATAATAATAGCTGAATTAATTCCCCTGTAGATTGTAAGTTGTGGTCTCATTCATACGGATGAAGTAGACCCTAGTGTATGCTGCCTGGCATCTTTATAGGCATGTACAGTAAGTTTTATTGGTTTTAGCCAGTGGTCAGCCTTTTTTGTGTTTTCTTGTTTTAGAAAAAAACTTGTAATATATTGAGTATTTTTATGACCACAAATTTTTTTTTTTTTGTTGTATGTTGTACTCACAGAAAATAAATCTCCACACCTGATTAAAGCTAAAGAACTTGGCTTCACCTTATTCTAGTAATGTGAGATATATCTAACTATTATTTATGTATTTAGCTTACTTATATAGTGCCAACATATTCTGCAGCACTTTACACTAGGTTCGCACTTGTTTTTGGGTTTCTGTTCTTCGGGTCCGCTTGGGGACTCGAAGAACAGAAACCTAATCCACCTAAAAAGCAGTTACCTACGGAAACCCATGGACCCCATAGACTATAATGGGGTCTGCCGGACAGCTGGACATGCACATTTATTGGAGATTTGAGACTGATTGTACACTGTATATAGCTTCCTGATGATTGATATATACAAAAAAATATTCAGACAGCACCAATGTAAACATGTGCAAGCTTACTGTGGCAAAATTCACAAATACAAAGAAGTGCAGCAGCCTCTGACACAGCACAAGGGCATATAAAGAACAGAGATGGAAACTGCATTACTGCTATTATTGGCACATATACATAAACTAATATACTGTAATATATAGACTACATAAATAAATTAGAGGTTCTTCATTATACATATTTGATCAAACAGTAGGAAGCCCACCTGCCCCGTCAAGGCGACCTCATTCAGGTGGAACCCTACACTCTTGGACCCAAAATGAGTCTCCCTTCAATTGCACAGACCTATTTACATGCCTTTCAGTTCCCCATCTACCCAAGGACATTTTAAGTAGAGTATGCTTTGGATCCTACTTGCCCAGTGTTCACATTGTAGACCTGTTCTGGGTCCAAGAGAGTTATGTTTATTGCTCGGTGTTCACATTGTAGACTCATTTTGGGTCCAAGAAAGGTACTAGCGTAGGGTCCCACCTGAATGAGGTCGCCTTGTCAGGGCAGGTGGGCTTCCTACTGTTTGATCAAATATGTATTACAAAGAACCTCAAATTTATATATTTAGTCTATAGACCATATTAGTTTATCTATATGTGCCAATAATAGCAGTAATGCAGTTTCCATCTCTGTTCTTTATATGCCCTTGTGCTGTGTCAGAGTGCTACTGCACTTCTTTGTATGTATATATATATATATATATATATTTGTAAATATATCTCCATATACAGGTGCATCTCAATAAATTAGAATATTTTTGAAACGTTCATTGATTTCAGTAATTCAGTAATACAATCCATAATCCAATCCATGATTGTGTGTCCTACTGAACCAGACTGAGGGACCATGTAAAGGCTTAGGAAACCTTGGCAGGTGACACACTGAATTTACAATACTGAACTTTTTCACAATATTCTAATTTTCTTAGATTTGGGTTTTCATTACCTGTAATCCATAATCAACATTTACAGAAATAAAAAACTTGAAATAGAAGACTCTGTGTGTAAAGAATCTAGAAAATATAGGAGGCCACTTTTTTAATTTAATTACTGAAAGAAATAAATGTTTCAAAGATATTCTAATTTATTGAGATGCAACTGTATATAGTATTGTGCAAAAAATTTAGGCTGGTGAAGTGAATGAACAAAAGAAAAGTCTAAATCCCATCAATATTTAGTGTAACCTTTGCCCTTTGCCTTCCATCAGTTCTTCTCAGCACTTGCAGACAGTTTTTGAAGGAACTCAGCAGGGAGGTTGTTCCCACCATCTTGGAGAACTAAGCACAGATCTTCTGTGGATGTACAGTAGGCTTGCTCCAATCCTTCTGTCTCTTCATGTAATCCCAGACACAATGGATTATGTAGAGATCAGGGCTCTGTGTGGGTCATATCATCTCCTCCAGGACTCCTCCTCCAAAGGGCAAAGGTCATGCCAAATATTGATGGAATTTAATTTCTCTTTTCTTCAGTCACTTAATTTTGTTACTTAACAAAAATAAACTTTAACACTTCTATTTTTGAAACCATCCTTACTTTTTTAAATTTTTCCACAACTGTCTAAAACTTTTGCACATTACAAATTGTATTGTTATAAGATAAATATAACTTCTCTCCACTGTTGATTTTTTTTTTATTTTTTTGTAATTTTGTGAAGAATAGCTATTCAGCATTTAGGTCATTTGATACATTGAGTAGAAATAACAATCTAGAGCTAGTCATCAGGAACATTGACTATATATGGTTAATGCACGGTACTTTATATACTTTAGGTAACTGTAAATATATATGTTGTGGGTAAATGTTCTATGCAGGTGACATTCCGGATCTTTTCAGTGAAGAGGAGATGGACACTATCATCTCTTCAACCAGGATGGAGCTACGTTCCCTTGGCCTCCCGGACTCTAGAGAGAATTGCTGGCAATTCTTTATTGACAGAATCCGGCGACAGCTAAAGGTGAGTAAGAAATGATAAAAATGGAAATGAACCTAGAAAACAACCTTCCTGGAAGACTATTGCTGATGTCCCAGTCCTAGCCGCCTCTCCCTGATATCTTAATGATATATTGGTACATGGTATATATATATATATATATATATATATATATATATATATATATATATCCTGTATATATTTATTATTTTTTACAATCTTTCAAACATGTTCCCAGGTAAAACAAATAATTTTATTTTGCTCTGACTATTTTTGGATTTGTATAGAAAAAATAAAAACAAAAAAAAGGCAATGAGGGGGATTTATTGGTCTTGTTTCAGCTTGAGTGCTGTTATAGCATGATAAGGAGATGTGTATTGTGCACAGTGTTCCCTACAAGAATATCTAACCTGCCGTCTGTTCACACACACCCATCTAAACTATAAAATCAGCAACTGGAATTATTTATACATACTTTGTCTAAAAGGACGGGCTCCGATCTATTCTCTTTTAGTAATCTGAGCATATATTGTACAAACATGAACATGCTTTGGATATAAGTTTTATTACATAGTAAAAAAAAATACTACAAATATTAAAAAAATAATATAAATAGTTATATAGTTTAAAACATAGAAAAAATATATAAAATAGAATTATGGGTTCATTGTGGATGGCTTCTGTAGGCCAGGGTTGTTATAGGTGTGTTATACTAAGCACAGAAACACAGGAATACATTTACACTGAGATCTTGACATTTTAGCCATGTAGACAGTGAACACTGGCAAAAAGTTCTCGGTCCCTATGGTCACAAATGATCGCAGATAGTATGACATAAGTGGGTACTTTTATTTTTGTAGTGAAACTTTTATTTCAATAGTTTGGGTCACTGTTTTCATTGAAATGTATTCTCCATTAAATCAGAGTAGATGGGATTCTGTCTAATCCCATCCACATATTGCAGAAAAAAAATTAGCAGCGGAAATGCTGCGATTTAAAAAATGCTTGTGTTTATATACATCACAGTATGTCATTTTTACCTACAGAAACACTGGCATTTTATGTTTTACGTTTCTGTCCATTACCTTTGACCTTTTTTAAAAGGGTTGTGCTGTTATGGACACTTATTCCTTATCTACTTGAGAGGGGATAAAGTGTCCAAACGGTGGGGGCCTCCTTGTGTATGGAGCACCAGTGCGTTTGTGTGACTGGTGCTCCATTCACCTCTATGGGGCTGCAGGCGCTGCTGGAGATTACAGCTCTATAGAAGTGAATGGAGCGCCGGTCACACAAATGCACTGATGCTCCAATTACAAGGAGGCTTTAGGGGGATTTTTAGTCCTCCGTCCTGATCACTGGGGGGACCCAGGGGTCAAGCCCCTAGTAATTCAGACACATATCCATTGTTCTGTGGATATGGATACTGAGAAAAGTCCAAATGACTATAATATCCAGGAAACCCAAGTGACCAAAAATCCAGGAACACTAGACTACAAATACAGGGCAAATACATGCAACCAAGTAGATACAATAAAATAGAGAAAAAAAACAATGAAGTGAGTAAATGAGTAAACTCATCTATAACTACACAAACAGCCAGAAGTAGGTACATAGAGGACATAGTAAGTACATACAGTCATGGCCAAAAGTTTTGAGAATGATACAAATATTAATTTTTACAAAGTCTACTGCTTCAGTTTTTCTAATGGCAATTTGCATATACTCCAGAATGTTATAAAGAGTGATCAGCTTAACAGCAATTACTAGCAAAGTCAATATTTGCCTAGAAAATGAACTTTATCCCCCAAAACACATTTCAACATCATTGCAGCCCTGCCTTAAAAGGACCACCTAACATCGTTTCAGTGATTGATCCATTAACACAGGTGTGGGTGTTGATGAGGACAGGGCTGGAGATCAATCTGTCATGATTAAGTAAGAATGACACCACTGGACACTTTAAAAGAAGGCTGGTGCTTGCCATCATTGTTTCTCTTCTGTTAACCATGGTTATCTCTAAAGAAACACGTGCAGTCATCATTGCACTGCACAAAAATGGCCTAACTGGGAAGAGTATTGCAGCTAGAAAGATTGCACCTCAGTCAACAATCTATCGCATCATCAAGAACTTCAAGGAGAGAGGTTCCATTGGTGCCAAAAAGGCTCCAGGGCGCCCAAGAAAGACCAGCAAGCGGCAGGACCGTCTCTTAAAAGTGTTTCAGCTGCGGGATCGGACGACCAGCAGTGCAGAGCTTGCTGAGGAATGGCAGCAGGCAGGTGTGAGTGCATCTGCACGCACTGTGAGGCGGAGACTCTTGGAGCAAGGCCTGGTCTCAAGGAGGGCAGCAAAGAAGCCACTTCTCTCCAGAAAAAACATCAGGGACAGACTGATATTCTGCAAAAGGTACAGGGAGTGGACTGCTGAGGACTGGGGTAAAGTCATTTTCTCTGATGAATCCCCTTTTCGATTGTTTGGAACATCTGGAAAACAGCTTATTCGGAGAAGAAGAGGTGAGCGCTACCACCAGTCTTGTCTCATGCCAACTGTAAAGCATCCTAAAACCATTCATGTGTGGGGTTGCTTCTCAGCCAAGGGAATCGGCTCTCTCACAGTCTTGCCTAAAAACACAGCCATGAATAAAGAATGGTACCAGAATGTCCTCCAAGAGCAACTTCTCCCAACCGTCCAAGAGCAGTTTGGCGCTCAACAATGCCTTTTCCAGCATGATGGAGCACCTTGCCATAAAGCAAAGGTGATAACTAAATGGCTCAGGGAACAAAACATAGAGATTTTGGGTCCATGGCCTGGAAACTCCCCAGATCTTAATCCCATTGAGAACTTGTGGTCAATCATCAAGAGACGGGTGGACAAACAAAAACCAACAAATTCAGACAAAATTAAAGCATTGATTCTGCAAGAATGGACTGCTATCAGTCAGGATTTGATCCAGAAGTTGATTGAGAGCATGCCAGGGAGAATTGCAGAGGTCCTGAAGAAGAAGGGTCAACACTGCAAATATTGACTTGCTGCATTAACTCATTCTAACTGTCAATATAAGCTTCTGTTACTCATAATATGAATGCAATTATATTTCTGTATGTGATAAAAACATCTGACAAACACACATAAAAACCAGAGGGCAGCAGATCATGTGAAAATATAATATTTGTGTCATTCTCAAAACTTTTGGCCATGACTGTAGATGACAATGTAACCTGTGAAATTTGCAGATTCTTTAGTCTTTTCAACACAACAACAGTTTGCAGACATGTCTGTGCAGGCTATGAGCAGAATCAGCCCTTCCCATCTCCATTCACTGTGTGAACAGATAAAAGAACAGCCCTCTACACTCACTGAGATAAGCAAGACGGAATTAATGTATCTAGGGACAGACTTGCTTAGTAACAAAAGAATTAACAGTAAATTAGCTAGAAGGGAGACACCTAGTGGCAGGATCTTTAGAGAGGTTTTTCAGACAGAAAGCTACCATATTTTTAATTATAGCAGAATACATTTAGGTCCAGAATCACATGTTCTATGAAATGAGACTAAGTTGTTTAGAAAGTTAGTGACCATTTAAAGGGGTTTCATTTGGTAATATAGTGATGTTTAAGCCCTGTCCCAACTGCCTGGACCATTTTAGGGCCAGGGGTTTTATAAACCCCACTTCTTTACAGCCCTTGCTCAAATTTACCAGGATAGGTTCTGAAAATTTGAGACTGTACTGGTAAATTTGGAACAGTGGACAACTATGCGGTTGTCCAGTTTAGAAAACCCAGTTCCCATGTACCCTATTAGGGAAGTTTGAGTTAATAAAGGATCAGGATCATCTGTTGCTGTAGTGGTTACAAAGAACATCACTCTGGAGGACTTGTCCTGTCCTGCATTACACAGAGGCCATTGGTTTAAATGGACACAATGCAATACTTAATGTTCCCTGTGGTGGTGCTGCTGCTGGGAAACTGAACACTTATTATTAGGTTTCCCCACAACAGTTGATCACTAGGCATCCAAGTAGTGGAACATTTTTTTATTTGCTTATTGTCGAGATATTCTGTAAAAAATAGGGTCTGTCGAATGTGAAGGCCTTCTTAAAGGGGGTTTCCCATTGAAATAACCATATATAGATTTGTAGACAATTAAAAGTTAAACATTTTTGCAAATATAAATAATTTGAAAAAATTGGAAAGTTTTAAAGATTTTCTCTAACCACAAGATAGTCTGTTCTCTTGATTCGTCGCCAATGGATATGACCATGAATGCAGGAACTTTCTATGGTTTTCTTCTTGTCAGGAACCCAGCCATGATTTCCTTAATGTGGCCAGGTTATCTTCTCATGTATATAGTGTCTCTGACTGATAACCAGTCCCAGACCATAGAAAGTTCCTCAATTCATGGTTGTATCCATTGGCAACTGATCCAGACAACAGACTGTCACCACTAAGATGGTTAGAGAAAATCTTTACAATTGTAACATTTTAAATTCTTTATATTTCCAAAAATATTTAATTTTTAATTGTGTACAGGTTTAAATATGGTTATATTCATGGGAAAACCTCTAACAGTATGGATTAGCTTCACTTTCTTAGGGGACAACAGTAACAGTATTATTTGGGTGGCATTTACACATCTGTCTGTGATCTTGTATGTACTTTTCCTAACACCTTCATTATGTTGCATTGCTTTTTTTACCTCCCATTTAAGGTACATTTAACCTTTACAATACCTTAGTATACACTATAGCACAGATATAGTTAAATTACAGCTCTCTACAAATCTCCTTTGCTGACTCTACTGGAACTTGTAGTTCTCCATCCCCATTAAACCAAAATTGCTTACCTCTGTTTCAAAGCATATAGTAGTTTATTATCTATAGTGCCCAGTTATCTTCTTTTCACAGTCTGCACTTTTGTAATAAAAAAAGACCTGAAAAATAGAATCAAGGCACCCTATTTTTGTGGCTTGGGCACCTATTAGCACTATGTTTTCCATTGATCAAGTTGTGGATTGAAGTTTGAACCATTCCCACTGTGCAGAGTTCACATGGAGCCATGAAAGTGTGTGAAATCTGGGGGAGGGGACGGAAGCATAATAGCCTCCCCAAGTCTTGCCTTCAGCGTTTTTTATCTCGTGGATGCTTTTAAGTGCAGCTCACAGAGTCCACTGATCACATACGGAAAAATGAATTATTGAGGTCTTTTCATAGCTTTTTAGAAGTAGGCACATCCTCTGCTGGGCAGTCTGTGTGTAATATATTATGGCTGTCACATTGTAAAAGTGTTTATGAGTTTAAATAACTTAAGAGACACGAGCAGAATACAAAGCGGAGCCGCCATCATCATCCTAATAACATTTACGCTTCATCTTCACATGGCTGGCAATGTTGTATCGTAGATTCGTGATGATAGCAAAGACCAAGCTAATGACCTAATTTAGGTCTGAGTAAACTAGTCAACTTGTCCAAGATCACAAGGGACAGGCAACTAGGGTGACATGATAGTCAGTGCGTCAAGTCTATCATTATCCTGGTCTCCAACATATACATATAATCTACGAGATATTGGTAGGCTGCTACAGAACTGGTTCACTTCTTCCTAGATAAGCCAGGGTAGAATGGTCAATTGAAACCCTTCTGGACAGAAATACATAGAATAACAAAATATTTGGTTGGGGGTTTAGACTAAGTAGGACCAGGGCTCTTTTTTTCTATATCACAGCGATATTCCCATCAGGGGGTTGAAGTATATGGTGGAGCTAGAGCATGTACACCTGTGTTGTAGAGAGTACACTACTGAATTATTGAATAAAATTATGCAAACGAAAAATTTAGTAGCCCCCAGTAAAAGGAAGAGAGCGGGATTTCAGAAAATTTGGGCAAAATGGACATAATTAATGAGTTTGCCTGAATAGAAGACAGAACTACAGAGATAAGACTGACGTAGGAGAATTAAGGGGGCGGAATTGGGAGGCTAGGCGGGTTTTTATGTTTGTCCCTGTTTATGTGTTTTGTTTAGGTTAATTCATAAAAATATTTTTAGTTACCAAATTTGGCAACTTCCTACTCACCACCCAGAAATGGTTCAGCTACTCAATCTCTGTATAACTGAGACGTCACATACAATTTTCGGAGTGCCATCCCGTACCTTTCTATGTACAATTCATACCCATCATTTATATTGTATTGTATATTGTATTTTGTCAGTGGTGTGCTCTTGTAAAAAGTTCGTGTTTTTGTGTATCTCAGGTCGTGCTGTGTTTTTCACCTGTGGGATTTACATTAAGGACCAGAGCAAGAAAATTCCCTGCCTTAGTGAACTGTACTTCCATAGACTGGTTCCATGCCTGGCCTCCGGTTGCTCTGCAGTCTGTCAGTACCAGCTTTATCCACAAGTTGGATGGGATTGATGTAAGTGTGTAATATGGGGTTTAGTTTTGTTTAAATGATAGAAGGCTTAAACATCTGAAATGGCTATGATAGATTCTGTGTCCAGGTTATAATGTAAGAGGTAGTTAGTGTTTTCCCCTTTAAGAAACACTCACAAACCATATGTCTGAAAGGATAATTTTACTGTACTTTTAGACAACAGAGGCAAAGGACACTGGATGGTTACAGATCATAATGAAAGGTTCAATGTTGGTTCCTAACCTTTCTTGATGGTTCAGTAGACTTGCAAATGATGGACTCAATGTCAGTGGTACTTCATACTAGTCAAATGTCAGTGGGGTTAAAGAATGGCTTATAGTGGCATAAAAAAGTGAAATTTACCAACATTGATAGCCTCCTTCTCCCAGTTTTCGAGTTACTGACCATTGACTTAGTGGCATTTCCTGTGTGTCAAGATGGGACCAAGTAGTAGAGGCAATCAGAGACCAGATAAGCATTAGAAATAGGCAGGGTTTGGTGGAGATGTGTAACACTTTTTTTTTTTTTTATGCCACTGTAGTACCATCAGCTTGTGCCAATGGCATCCTATTCATCCGCCATCTGTTCCCACCATGCTTCTGCTCCTCCTCACTCTTGGGGTGTCTCTCATCCCTCTCTCTTTGCAGCTCACCTAGGATATTTGGCTGACCCTTTCTGTTGTTTCTTAAAGGACCAGCCTACGCACTAGTCTCTATCACCAGCCAACCACAGGCAGCCCTCTACTTTATAAGTTTGCTTTGCCCTTAGGATGGTGTCTGAGTAGCATAGTTTACTATCATGCTAGTTCCTAGGGTGTATTTACTGAGTTCTACCTGTCTACCCATTTACTGACCCTGGTTTGTTTCCTGACTTTGTTTCCAATACCTGACCTTACTCTATTGATCTCCTGTGTCTGACACTGACTTGTTCCTGATCTCTGTGGTGCCCATCCTGTCCTGCAACCTGTTTACTGACTCTGCACAAACGCTGCCAGCCCTGACCTTGGACTGTCCCTGACCACTCTACTACCTGACTCTTCTGTGTTTCACACAAGTGTCTCATTGCTGCAAGGCCATCTATCACCAACACCAGACCACTCGAAGAGGTAGCAATCTTGTGGTCTTCCTACGGTGAAGTCCAGATCTCTGTACGGGGGTTGCAGGGTGAAAACTGGGGAGGCCACTTAGACAACATTCTTAGGAGTGGCCCAAATCTAAACCAGTCGGTGACACATTGGGTCCACAACACATTGGTTGTAACAGCCACTCTGAGCCTTTAAAAAGAATTGATTGGTTGGTCAACCTGTTTAACATCACCAAGACCAAATTTAGCTTGTTACAGGTCAACTTCAACTTTCAATGTACCAAGCACACATGGACTGTTATTTATTTGGAAGGAAGCACACTCTCCAAACACTTACCTTTACCACTAAGATTTCATTGGACTAAGACTCTCCCTCCAGGACATATTAGGTCACTACTGTCACAGGACTGGAATGACAACCCACTAACAGGTGATATGCCACTTACAGGCTACACGGTAGGGGGAGGAATCTCTCACATTGAGGAGAGCACCAATGAAGGTGTGTAGAGTTTTGAATTGCCTTTTGCCCTCTAATAAGCATCTACATATCACAAAGCATTATGGGAAAAGGAGCAGGGAAGCTATGAGCTTCCCTGCTCCTTTTCCCATAATGCCTTGTGATATGTAGGCTACAGGGTAGTCAGCCTTCCCCTTTACTGCTGCTCACAGTTCCTCTTAGTTCTGAAGCCTCTCTCTACCCATCCTAAGCAGTCTCCCACACTGCAGTATGTGCCCCTCATGGATGTCATCCTCCTACGCCATAATTTCCACAGACTTATCCAGTTCAGACCTCAATGTAAGCAGATTTATTATGCCTTACATGCCAGTTTTCTGGAGTAAAATGCATTAAAAGTGGTGAATATTTTTTTGTGTGCACAGCTCGGCAGAGGGTGCGCCTCATTTTGAGTAGGTGTCTCTTTATCCACCGGCTCCAGGGCTATGAAGACTGGTAATGCCAGTCTTCATAAATCTTCCCCATCAAGTTTTAATTCCATTTTTTAAGCTTCAAAAGCTTTAAAATAGTGCAATACAGTAACCATAAAATAGTACAACGAAGTAATGATATAATCCTAACCATGAGGTCATATAAATTATGATGCAGTGCTCTTACAATTATGCAAGTCACAGTGGCCAGAAAATAATATGGATCATAGTATCTGAAACCTCCATACAAGCAGAGGCAGCCATACCATTGGTGCCACCTCTGCAGCTGCACAGGGGCCTTGTAGGTCGGGGGGCCCTATCACCTTGACAGAAGCATTTTACTGTCTATTACTGTAAATTGGATAAATTTAATGAATATCATGGCTGACAGTTATTGGTGGATTGTTAGAGAAATGTTAGGGGGTGCTTATGCTGAGATATTGGAAAACAAGGTGCCCATAACTGTCCTTCAGCTGCCTGTGTCCTTTCCTGCATACACTTATTTGTATGTCCACTATGTCCATTACAATGTATACATTAAAGGGATTGCCCAGGATTTACAGCAACCTGTGGGGTGGCCAGGGGTGTGTAAAAAAAAAAAAAAAAAAAAAAAAAAAGTACTTACCTGTCCTCTGTGCTTCATTGTCTACCGCCAGTCCCTTTTCCATTGCGTGCCAGCGCCGGAAGTCCTGAGCCTTACATGACAGCTAAAACCAAGCTGTGACCTCACTATTTTATGGGATATATGTGAGGGATGTTACAGTCCCTCTCCAGCGACCGCTGAGGCCACTGATTGGTCTCAGTAGTCATGTGGGGCTCAGGACTTCTGATGCTACAGCCCCAGCATGCAACAGAAAGGCGACCAGTGGTGGTGAATGGAACGCCCAGCTTTTTTTTTTTTTGGGGGGGGGGTTAGCTGGGGGGACGGCCCCTTTAACTATACCTCTTCTTTACAATAAGTAATATAATTCATATTTTAAATGGGGACTCGTATGTCTTTTTCTGGGATTTCTCCCTCTTATTACTATCTCTATTAAATGGATCACCCACAATTCAGCATATAAACAGCTGGAGAATAAAGAGGGTGTTTATATTAAATGTAAGCTGTTCTTGCAATTTTCTACAGAAGAACATCTGCTTAAATGAATTCTGAATTGTCTATACCGCTAAAAGCGCCAGGACTATGTTAAAAAAATGTATTAAAAACTATATTCGTATTGTATTAATATTTTATCGCCTTTTTGCTATTGACTGGCACATTTCGTGTTTTTTTGTTTTTTTTTTTACCAATTACCTCTGAATAATGGCATCAATTATGTCCTACTTTAGGAATAACTTCTGCCGCAGCTGAATGCACTGTTTGTGTTGAGCTCATTCAGGCTTTTATATGGTTATTTAGGAGTCAAACCTGAACAGAAGCCTCCTGGGTATTCTTTCCAAGTTGCAGGCTGCCTGGGGTTTAACATACACCATGCTGGTATAATATATACTTTTGATTCCTATTTTTTGTGAACCCCCCCTACTGCAAAATATATTTACAATAATTGCAAACATTTCCTGAACATAAAGTGCACTTATTTCTTGACTGAAGTTCTTGTACGTCCTCTTGCCTGGCTTTGCCTTCCAGAGTTTTATTAAACTTTTCAATATTTTTTTTTTTTTTGTGAAATGTTTTGTTATGTTGGAAATATTGTATAGCGGTGAATGAGGGCAAGCTAATGCAAGCAATTATGTGTGACTGCCATATATTGTACACATGGTAGGTCTTTTTAAAAAGGCTTCATATTGTTTCATACGGTTGAATCACCTAGGTCCCCTGTGGTTCTGCAAAACGACCTTAGACCCCTACAGGTTCCTATGGTGTACTAGTTTCAGTTTATTACAACAACATTCTCTTCATGTGATGGTCATATAACTCTCCCGCTGACCAGATAAAATGTTACAGGAGTTAATGCGTAGATCCTTGAGTTCCTGCTTGATGGACTGTACCACACAGGCTTTCCACAGGGGGAGACAGAAATTTCCGTCACTAACTACTGATGAGCAGACAGTTCCTGACACACAGCTATAATGAAGGAGCTCATAGCTCAGACTCCCTAACTATATACCTATAGTCTGTTACATTATTTAGGAGAGTATAGAGAGAAGGAAAATTGCACTACCCCAGCAGGTAGATGTAGTACAGTCTCTAGCTGCCCATGAGGATAGCAGAGCAATGAGAAAGAAAAATATAAAAACCAAGATGGTGTTTTCTTAGGAACTGGGGAAAGCAGGATTGTAGGGATATGAGGGCAGTATACATGATAGAAGTCTGAAGAGTGATGGTTGATTAAGTGAGAAATGCAGAGATAGAAAAAGTATATTTTTGCTGGAATGCTTCCTTTAAGGGAGTCTCCCACCACCAACATTGCTTCTAAACTACTTATATGTTGTTTTAGTGGCCAGAAATGACATAGTGAATATACTTTTATTGTCCTAAAGTGTAGTCCTGCTGCCTAAAAAAAAATCACCCATATGCAAATGGTCTGTTCAGTGCACTTGGGATGAAGACACCTCTGCCAGAGCACCAATTTTGACTTGTGCTCACTATCCAGTTTCCCCCAATATAAAGATTGTCAGGTCCCAATGTACAGGTCCCAGCAGATGTGGCCACAGGATGCAGCTACATTACCGTGTTTATGGATTTGGCGGATTTGTGCACTATATGAATGTTCTATTTGGGTAAACCATAAGGAAGTATCCTTAGATGTTACAATACAAGACATCAAGTAACCTAAAATTGTTTTTGGAAATTGCAGCATGTTTGCTGCGCGTATTTTCCCACAATGTGCACTTTGCGTGCCGTTTCCACCATGTGGGGCCTCGGCCTCACACAGTTTTTTCCAGACAATCATGTAATGCTTCATTGGATGTCATATTACAGAGGTATTTGGCCTTTGAAATATTGCTCCATAAACATGTCTCTGCTGTTTGCGTGATGCCTAACTATGTGTGTACACATCTATACATTAAGAATTTTTCATGCTCCCCATTTTTGACACCGGAGTGTGAACATGAATCTGTGGCTACTTTTTTTTACCATGAGCGGAGTATCTGACGACTGCTTTTTTGGATTGACTAATTGACACGTCACACGATGTGTATATTGCCAGAAAATAGCAGGTGTGCCATATATCAAAATATGAATAAAATAAAATAGCAACAATATCATTTAGATAGCAAGTTTTTAATTTCTAGATATTTTTCCAGTTAACTGGTTCGCCCATTGTACAGTGTTGTATTTTATGTTAGAACTAAGGCAAAAGTTTTAGGCAGGTGTGAAAAAAGTACTGCAAAACAAGAATGCCTTCAAAGGGTTAATAGTTTATTTTTGTCAGCTAAGTAAATGAAGTGAATGAAGAAAAGAGAAATCTAAATTAACATCAATATTTGGTGTGACCTTTGCCCTTTGGAGGTGGAGTCCTGGAAGTGATGATCCAGCCCCCACAGATATAGCCCTGATCTCAACATCATCCAGTCTGTTTGGGATTACAGAAAGACACAGAAGGATTGGAGCAATTGGAACAATCTCCCTGCTGAGTTCCTTCAAAAACTGTCAGCAAGTACCAAGAAGAATTAATGGAAGGCAAAGGGCAAAGGTCACACCAAATATTGATGGGATTTACATTCCTCTTTTGTTCATTCACTTCATTTTGTTAATTGACAAAAATAAACTATTAACACTTCTCTTTTTGAAAGCATTCTTACTTAGCTCCATTTTTTCCACACCTGTCTTAAACTTTTGCACAGTACTGTATATAATTAAATGTTAATACTATTATTATTACAATTATTATTATTGCTATGTTATTATTATATTATTATTATTTTGAGTGATCTGCTACCTGGAGCAAAATACATCTTTTTTTTCCCCTACATTACGCTTTTAGCGTTTTAACACTGGAGGAGCCAAGTTGAGCATGACCCATTAATGTCACAGTGATCAGTTACCAATGGATATAAATAATTCATGACAAAAGGAATTAGTCTAATTAGCAGGCTGTTTGAGTCCTTTGATAAAACCTAGCTGTAATTCCGTGAAGGGCAGGAAGTGTTGTCATCATTCAGCCCTGAAAAGATTAGCATCTATTATGAATGAGGTAAGACACCCTAGTGAAGCCATGTGTGTCTCGGAGACAAACTTAATATGTTCCAGAGTGGGACATCGTTTGTCTCTCCTACAGATCATGGTTCCTACTGGGCTATTGTATGTAATAACAAGTAGAGATGGTTGTTGCAATCATTCTTTTGCTGTCCATCATTGTGACAACTGTGAAAATACATTAGCTATGCAAAGCAGGGGAGCAACCTTGAAAGATTACTACGGAACACAGGAACATACAAGGAATCTGTCATTCTCAACGCGAGTAGGAAATAGCCAAGCTTCACTTAGGCAGAAGGAATATATGAGGATGCAAAATGAAGGAGCGACAAAAAGACCACTCAGATCCATAGATGACCCTTACCCCGATCTCTAGTGTAGGCCGGTTACACTGTGTGGATTCTTCTCTTTGAAGTGAGCCAAGTTTTTATTATTGAAGTAGTTGTTTAGTAGTAGAGAAACATTGTGCTTATTTCTCCCAAAAGAGCACCACACTTGTGTATGGGCTCTGTCTCAAGAGGTTAAGCTGCAACACCAGAAAAAGAGGAAAAAGAAAATGATCAATCAAAATAGACAATTCTTAAAGAAGACCTTTTGCCACCTCCACCAACTCAAGGTTTTTGCATCTTTCAATAGTTGCCACTTCACTGTTTCCAATGCAGTTGGAATTTTTTTCTCTCGCCTCTACTGTTTTGATAAGTCAGTGCAGTTAGTTTTGGTGATTGACAAGGGCGCACTCAGGAATTTAACCTGGTGATGGGGGTCCAGTCAGGTGTCTGTAGGTGTAGGTTTGTGTGTAGGTGAGTTATTTGGGGATATGGCCACTCTTAAAAAGGGATGGCAATAAATAGGTAAAAAAAAAGGCGGTGCCTGTAGCACTGTATATGATAAGGAAGACACGGTATATAATAATAAGTTTGATGCTATATATATGATAAGGAGGATACCATATATAATGATAATGGATGACGCTGTACATAATGATAAAACCCACTATATCAAGTCTGACAAAGGCCAAATAATACCCCCAGACCACATATTACCACCATACAATGACTAGTACCACCATACTGAATAAAACATGCGATACAAATACCAATATTACCAACATACAGAGACTATTTGGTGGTAGATATCAGTTCTACACAGATTCTGCAAACCATATAAGTCAATATACAGTAGTTACATCCATTAACTTTCCTGTGGCACCTGATTGTAGAAATTCAATTTCCTTGTCATTCTTCATTCAATCCAGACCTCTATGATATCTTTTCCTGACCACAACTTGTCTGTACAGAGTTTGACACAGAAACATTTTTGGTTCCTCACTTTACTAGCACGCTCCTATCTATAGTGTCAAACCTCCCATCCATATTGTCCTAGATGATAATAACGCTACAAGTACCTTTGGAACCCCATGCAGTAGAAGAACCCCATATTGGGCCTCCTACAAACCCTACACATTAAGTGCCACTTTTAGTTGCCCCACATGGTATCCCACAGTCAGAGCCATTTTTAGTGTCCCTTTACAGTAATAATGCTCCTGAGCTGCTCTTAGTGCCCCCACTCAGTACTAATGCCTCTTGCTATTCCTTTACTCTGTAATAATTCCCTCTTTTAAATCTTCTAAATACTAATGCCCCTTTGTTCCCCCACTCAATAATAAAGCCCCCAATCATTAATAATACTCCCTTTGTTACCCCACTCAGTAATATTGCTTCCATCGTACTCCCACTCAGTAATAATGTGCCCTTTGTACCCCACTCAATAATAATGCACCCTTTGTGCCCCCACTCAGTAATAATTCCCCCTTTGCAACCACATATAATAATAATTATACCTTTGTTGTTCCTCCACTTAGTAATAATGCTGCATAGCTGCCCGCACTCAGTAATAATGTCCCCATTACACCCTCACTCAGAAATAATGCCTTCATTGTGCCCTACTCAATAATAATGCATTGTTTGTGCCCCCACTAAGTAATAATGCCCCCTTTGCACCCCCCGCATAATAATAATACCCTCTTTGTTCCTCCACTTAGTAATAATTACACCCTTACTCCTTTGTGCCCCACAGACTTATAATGCCTCTATTGCATCCCTACTTAATAATAATGCCCCCACTGTGCTGCTACTCAATAATGTCCCCTGTGCCCCATTACGTGCCCCCAGTTGTTTGTAATGATGCCCCCTCTAGTAGCTTCCAGTCTGTAATAATGCCACCTCTAGTGACCCCATCTTTAATAATGCCTCTCTAGTGGCTCTATCTGTAATAATGCCTCTCTGATAGCCCCAGTCTGTAATAATGGCGCCTCTAGTGGCCCCTAGTTCTCTTGTGGAAAAAAAAACATATGTACTTTATATTTACCTACTGCATCCCAGTGCAAGTGGTGGGATACAGTGAGGTCATCTGACTCATGTTGTCTGCACTAGGACGCTGATATCAGTAGCATGTTCCTGGCATCTCATAGGCCTAAAACTGCCTGCAGTCTGTGAGAGTATATGGTGGAGCAGGGAGCTAATGATTCTGCTCTACCATAGTTTTGTATCACAGTCATAAACTATTTGTGTTTGCTTGGCGTACACAGCTCTGATGCAAACCTTTGTGCTTCCTTTGTAACATATTACAATTTTTTGTAAACTTCTCCTGCAGTTATACTTCCTTTCCTTATCTACCCCACCTCTTAGGGCCGGTTCACATCTGCGTTTGGGTTTCCGTTCAGGGAGTGCTTGCAGCACTTTCGTCTCCACTCAGTGATGAACCTAGCCTCTTTGCTGCCTGAGGCAGACTATAGAAAGAAGCCCCCCCCCCAAAAAAAAATAAAATAAAATTGCGTTTACATGCTGTTAGCGTCACACGCTGTTATTGTCGTACAATAAACATACACAAACTTATGAAACAGTTTTTAAAAATTCTTCTTCCTGTATTACTTTAGTATCAGAAATCAACAACACGGCATTAACAATGACAATAACTTCACACATCTTCTGCTTGGAGGATGGACGAGCCCACGTGGCCCCCATAATAGGAGCGCCGTAGATACAGTAGCTGAGTACTGGACTTTGGCGCTCCCATCGAAGTGAATGAGAGCCACGTGGATTTGTCCATCCACCAAGTGACACACCTATATATATGGCTGCAGCCAGGCTGGATTCCCACCTAGTGGGGGAAAAAAAACCAATTCTCAGGCTCAGTGGGGGTCTCAGCAGACAGACCCCCATCACTCAGGTTTTTATCCTCTATCATTTAGGTGTATACAGTGCAGTAACATTCTGTGACTTACAGGTGACGTCTCTGACTAATCGGTCACATTTCTCTTCTCTTCCCTTTGGACCACCATGGCCACTTCTTCCAGCTATGACTTGTCTCTGTAAAGTTTGCAGCACAGACATCTTTGGCTCCTCACTTTTCCAGGCACCCGACCCACATTGTCCTCACCTGCACACCCATCCTGCTGCTACCCCAATTATAAAATATATGATATAACCCCCCATAATGAATAATACTCCCAAGTGCATCTTTATATTAATAATGTCCGTGTGTACCCTGTATAAATAGTGCCCCTTATTAATAATACCCCAGGTGTTAACTAATTAAAAGCTGTTTGAATGAACTGTGGTACCTGTTAAAGCGGCATGACCGCTTCTCTGTTTACATAGTGTCATTCATCTCATAGCGGCCATGTAATGTAACTACAGCCTCGTCTTGTACATGTCTATGTAACAAGGCTGGAATTACATCACACAGTCACTATAAACAGACAGCATGCGATATAAACAGGCGCCATAGCCCTTCATACAGCTGATCAGAGGCGGGGTCCACTGATCTCTTATTGATAATCTGTCCTAAGGATAGAACATCAATAAAAATGAACTGGAAAGACCCTTAAATAAAGCCCAAGTTGTCCAGGATAACCACTTTTTTTAATATGAGGCTGGGGAAGGTGCTCCGGTGTCTTCCAACACGTTTCAGTCCTGCTGCTCCAGTGTTTTCTTCCCCACATCACTGTGATGTCCCATGTCAGCGACCTCAGCGGTCATGTGCGGTGGGGACTTCTGCCAGAAGAAAACACCAGAGCAGCAGAACCAGACTGCGGTGGGAGACATCGGAACACAAGGGACAGGTGAGTAAGTGTTTTTTCTTTACTACAGTATTACACGGTATTATGGCCCACAGCAGCCCCTGCACACGGTATTATGCCCTGCAGCGACCCCTGCACACGGTATTATGCCCCGCAGCGGCCCCTGCACACGGTATTATGCCCCGCAGCGCCCCCTGTGCAGGGTATTATGCCCAGCAGCGGCCCCTGCACACGGTATTATGCTCCATAGTGGCCCCTGCACACAGTATTATGCCCAGCAGCAGCCCCTGCATACGGTATTATGCTCCATAGTGGCCCCTGCACACGGTATTATGCCTCATAGTGGCCCCTGCACTCGGTATTATGCTCCATAGTGGCCCCTGCACACAGTATTATGCTCCATAGTGGCCCCTACACTCGGTATTATACTCCATAGTAACCCACCTATGAACTATTATTATACTCTGGGGTCTAAAAGACCCCAGAGTATAATGATCGGAGACCCAGGTGGTGACAAACATAAAAACCAGTGTCACTTACCTGGGCTCCGGTGCACTCCCTGCTTTCGGCCCTCTTCAATGTTGCACAGACCGGCGTCGTAACATAATGACGTCGGCCTGGCTCACGTGATGCCTGTGATGCCTGTCACCAAAGACGGCCGAAGCCTGCTGGGAGTAACGTCGGATTGCCGGAGAGGTGAGTAACAATGGTTTTTATGTTTATCACCTCCTCTGGGTCTCCAATTATTATACTCCGGGGTCTGAAAAGACCCCGAAGTATAATAATAGTAGTATTTGGCCTCACTTACCGATGCCCGATGCCGCTCACAGCCGCTTCTGATTCCCCCTTCTGCGTCCGATAGCAGAAGGGGAATCGGGGGCGGCCACAGCAAGCGCGGGGATCGATAAGTAAATAGGCCGTTACCTGCTGGGGATACTCCAGCAGGTTACGGCCTATTTATATATATATATAAAAAAAGGGATCCTCACCTGCGATCCCTTGATGGAGCCGCCGCCGCCTCTTCTTCACCCGCGTCCGCGTCTCAGCGCAGGAGGCGCGATCACGTCATTGTATCACCACCTGCACTAAGATGCGACGTCTCGTAAACCAGCCCAGGACAGGTATCACGCAGCTTTGTTTTTTTTTGTTTGTTTTTTTTTTTTTAAGCGGCCTGTCCTGGGCTGGTTTACGGTAAATAGAATGTAAAAAATGCCACCCCCCCAGACAGTGACGGACAGTGCCACCTGAGGCGGCTGCCTCACTTCGCCTCATTAGCGGTGCGCCCCTGTCTCCACTTGCTTCGTGCGGAAACCAAATGGAAACCACACGGACTCCATCATAGTCTATGGGGTCCGCGGGTTTCCCAGGTAAACCACTTTTTTATGCATATAGGTTTCCATTCGGGGGGTCCCCAAGCAGACTCCCCGAACGCAGATTCGAACCGGGCCTTACTCACATTGATAAGATGACAGGAACTAGGGGGGAGATAGATGTAAATATGACTGCAGAAGTAGACTGCACAGAGACTATAGTGTGTGGATTGAAACACATAGGACTGTATAGGAGCTCTAGGCATTTTTAAATCAGAAAATTTGCAAAGTCACTTCATTTTTCATTTTAGATGCATAGAAGCCAGAAAAATATCAAGAAGAAAATGTCACAAGATAAAATTGTATGATCTGCTATCACATACTGTAAATGCCAACAATAACATGCACAAGTCTATTAACCACCGCCATCCTGCATAGTATTTTTCATCCGCTTCTACTTCATTTTCATGTTCCACATCTATTGCTATTTCAGGCTCAAGTGAAAAATTCCATCAGCCAGTTTATAACATTTGCACATACAAGTGTGAATGAAGTCAGTGTAAAATATCAGCAGAATGAAAAGCATTATAACTACACAACGCCAAAGAGTTTCCTGGAACTGATTAAACTATACTGGAATCTTCTGGGAAAGAAGAGAGATGAGCTTGTTCAGAAAATGGAAAGACTAGAAAATGGATTACAGAAGTTGCAAACAACCGCATTTCAGGTGGGGCACACATGACGGCTTAAGGCCATTATCCATTGTGGTTTTTTAATGTCCAAAAAGTATGTGCTAATTATTGTCTTATTATATCCCTATACAAATTGAAGCTCTGACAATGTGGTAAACATTCTAAACCACACCCACTTCCCTCCTAAACCACGCCTACTTGTCAAGACAAATTTTAAAAAAATGTTAAAGCATAAGTAAACTTTAATTCATTTTTTTCATAAATAGATAGTGCAGGGACCAAACTTGAGAATATACTTCTCTAAAGAGAAGTGCCTGTGTCTTTAGCTATCTTAGACCTGTCTTTACTTCATATCTAAGTGATTTTGGTCCGTACTCTGTACACAAGTATTGTCAGTTTACAATGAAGTCTATGGCAAGAGGAGGGGGAAAGGTGAAGGAGAGAGACAGAGATATGAGGTCATTTCTGTCAGGCTAAGGCTGGACATAGGGGTGTAGCTATAGGGGCGCAGCAGCAGTAGCTGCTGCTGGGCCCTGGACTCTGAAGGGGCCCTGAAGGTCTCTCTGCTACATAAAATATAACACTATTCTAAATAGAACAAAGTAGGTAGAGGCCCCATAACAGATTTTGCACTGAGGCCCAGAAGTTTCAAGCCATGCCTCTGGCTGGATAGTAATAATCCAACTGTGTTGTGAAATAAACCTGTCTCTCTATAGTGCAAATGTCTCTCTGCTTTAACCCCTTCCCAACATCCGCTGTACTATTATGGTGGATGTTGGGTCTTTAAAGATAGCAGCTCTGTAGTGTACAGGGGAGACCCAGAGCGAATGCCTGCAATCAAAATCCACTCTGATCATGGGCATTAGTACCTGTGAGCCCTCCCAAAAGGAAAATCCCTCCCCTTTCTCATGGGGCAGGTCCCTGTCTCCCCCAAACGTTTACTGTTGCAGGACGGCTCCTGCGTCTATGACCAGCCTCAATAGTAATCTAGTAAATCTCCCATAGACTACAATACAGGTTCAAGTATAAAAAAATAAAAATTTAAATCACCTCCCTTTCCCTAGATTTGAAATAAAGATAAATAAACAAACATATTAAACAACAAATTATACATCCCCTTGCCCGAAAATGCCCAATCTACAAACATATACAAATATTTTTCCGGCCATACAAGGAAAAAAAAAATAAAAAATCAAAAGAGCCAAATCCCTGTATTTTCACCATTTTGCTATTCCCCAAAATGGTATAACTAAAAAGTACAAATGGCTTAGCGAAAAAAAAGACGCCTTATGCATTCTCGTACACGGAAATATAAAAAAGTTATGGGTATCAGAATATGGCGACTCTAATATTAATTTATATTTCTTTTTTTCAAGGGGTTAATAATGTATCAAGAAAACAATATAAATTTGGTATCCCTGGAATCGTGCCAACATATAGAATACAGGTGACATGTTATTTGCACAGTGAACGCCATAAAAACATTTCCCCTAAGAGAGTTGCACAAATGCAGTTTTTCTCCAGCTGTACTCCATTATGAATTTTTTCCATCTTCCCAGTACATCGTACAGAATATTAAATGGTACCATTACAAAGTACAATTTGTCCCACAAATATTAAGCCCTCATATTGCTTTGTGAATAAAAAATAACAAAGTTATGGGTTTGGAAGATAGGGAGTCATAAACGAAAATCAAAAAAATGTCTGCGACAGGAAGGAGTTAATGGGCTCTCTAATTCCTCCCACCTCCCTTCTCCATAGACATTTATTGTACAGATTTGATCAGTGGCAGAAGGGGCAAATAAGTGAAGAAACAGGCACTTTTAATACAAGTTACGAAGTTTCTTCTCTTCACCTGCACTATTGATTTCTGAAAAATAAAGTATACTGAAATTTTACATATGTCCTATATGTCTTTACGTCATTTAGTACCAAAAATCCTCCAGATTTTGGTGCGCAATGCAATAAACCAGAATTCATGCACAGCTATGATAGTAGGGCTTTTACCCTTCTATATCTATTGCTGCCAAATTATCAATATCTTGTAAAATAAATGTAGGCAGAGAACCTCTCTACTACAAATGGCTCAAGATATGGGTCAATTAACAGCCCAATCAGGTAGGTAAATTATTCTATCTGTGGCCAGCATTAGGGTATGACCATACAGTTACCACTAGGTGGCCATCTAATCATTAATGGTTGCACCTATATTATAAGATTTTCAAGCTATTCAATACATTTCCTATTGCTAGGATTTCATTGTGGTTAGTGTGTAATGTGATGTAGCCCAAGCCTAACAAGTTCTAATTCAAATGTCATCAGGTGCCAATGGATATGACCATGAATGCAAAAACTTTCTATGGTCTGGGACTTACCAGAAACCCAGCCATGATTTCCTTATTGTGGACAGTTTATCATGGAAGGGACACTACATGTGTGAGAAGATAACCTGTCCTCAATAACTGAGTTTCTAACATTTCTAACAACTCCAAGACCATAGAAACTTCCTGCATTCATGGTCATATCTATTGGCAACCGATCAAGACAATAGATTGTACCAACTGACCCAAGATGGTTAGAGAAAATTGCAAAAATGGTTAACTTTTAATTGGCTACAAGACTAAATATGATTATGTTCATGGGAAAACCGATTGAGGCTGGGGCTCCACGTGGCGTAAACATTGTGGATTGGCCGCAGAGTTTTACAGTCCCTGCAAAGTGAATCCCATCCACAGATTGCAGAAAAATACGCACAGCAGACTTGTTGCGATTTCCAAAGCCGGCGCATTTTTGGAAATCGCAACATGTCAATTGTACCTACAGAAATGCTGGCAGTTTCCCTATAGGTATAATTGAAGCAGAAAGTCTGCAGAGGAAAACTGCAGACTTTCTGTGAAAAGCACTGCGGGAAAAATCTTGATGCCTTTCCACCACACTCCTGCAGCACTTTTTCCCTGTGGCCCGCTACTTGGGGCCTTAGCCTAAGTGGCCATTGTGCAGTCTGAACCTGAGGAAATGCAAACAGACCCAGCAAAATCAAAGTGGCCATAAATCCTTTTTTTTTTTTTTTACGTGGATCTCAAGCCTTGGGACAAAGAATATTAAACCACGTTCAATATTGATCCTTTTTCCAGGATCGGAAAAAGACTTTCACTATGCAGTCTGCGATTTGCACACGACAATATCTCAGCCCTGCATCAGTCTTTTCCTCTCCCATGGTTCCCGGAGGAACCTCTGAGGATAAAGACAGTGTTACTTGTGACTTTTTGCCATTTTATTCAATGTATTTAATTTAAGTTTTTGAACACAATTATAAATTAGAATTTTGGTATTTTATACAGTTATATTTCTACTGTAGGTAAATTAATAGATTTTTTTAAAGAACCATTACAATAAAAAAAAAAATGCATATATGCAAATAATTAACCAACAATTTCATTTGCACTGCCTTCAAGGCTGTATTTTGATAAATACTCTACGTAATTACACGACCTCTAGAGGCACAAACTAATTATACACATTCGCAATGAAGCCCTCGGCGACATTTATTCTTTAAGCTAACTGATTTTAATCTAATTGAAAATATTGTCTTAAAACTTAATTAACCAGGTCTCTATTGTATTCTTGCAGGTGGAGGACTTGAAGTCTAAACTTGCCACACAGGAGGTAGAACTTCACCAAAGAAATAAGGATACAGAAGCCTTGATTGACAAAATTGGGCATCAGACTGAAAAATTAAATCAAGAAAAATCAGTGGCAGATGATGAGGAGAAAAAGGTACAATGTAAATAGGAACTAGTAGTGTCTGGACCACTGATGTCCAAATGTGTATGTGGCACTTACCGCCAGGCCTTCAGTACTATGGTATATCAAGTGTCATGTAAAAACCTCCAAGGAGAGTCGGGTTAACCATATGTGTACTATAGCAGGTGAATAATGAAACATTTGTTATTATGGAGTCCGAGGGACTTCATCATAAAAAAATTAATCTGGTAGCTCATTTTAGGGAATGTATTACCTTCATTTTTTTTTTGTGAATTAAAACCAGATAATGAAAAATATTCTTTTTTTTTAAATCTGCTTTTATATTCTGTTGGTAGATTTTTTTATTCAATTTTCTGTACATGATCATGGGGTTGTCACCTTGAGTTGCTCTTAACAGCATTTAGAGATATGCTTTACAGCAGCCACGATACGGTAATCTTCTGCTGAAAAGTGACCTCTATAGAACAGAAAGTGTCAATTTATTATAGAGTGGCCAAAGAGAGCTTAGTGGCCAAACTAAATACTGCAAGATTTTATTTAAAAAATATAGCCACTTGTACATTTTAAAATAATAACAGAAAAATATATATATATATTTATTTTTTTAATTTTATTTTTTTCCTATAATTGTATTTTTTTAACATAAACAACTTGATTTAAACAGAAAGTCATTTTCTGATTAAACATGATCAAATAGCACTATTTAAATGTGGGCATACATTACCAATTCATTTAGTATGATAAAATATTTATTTGCATTTATTCTAAAGGTTTTGCACCCATCCCAGCTGATAATTCAATATAACCAAAATAGAAGCAGTGGTAGATACAGTATTGTGTATTGCCACCATTCAAAAACTAGTGTTGCATCTCAGGTTATGTTCCCACTGTTGATCAGTGACATACATAAAATATTATGGGCATGTACTGTATATTGCTTATTCCCAAAAGGCCTTCCAGTCTGGTAATGAAATCATAAAAACAGATAAGAAAAAAAAAGATGTTTCAATGTTGATTTATTAGTAGCAAAATAAAAAAAAAAATAGGACATTCACTTTAAAGCCAATTTACGCCTGAAAGTACAATTGTGGCATTATAACAGGACGACTTTGGTAGGGGACAGAATCACTGGCCTTATTATAAAGGTGACCAGGTCTGGCACTGTAATAAAACCCATGTGGCCAGTATTGCAACATGATCTTTGTGACTAAGGGACTAGCTGCTGCCCTGGCATCAACATCTGGTTTGCGCATGCACCAGGTACACTCTCAAAGGCACAGACACAAGACATTGAGCAAGGAGAGGAGCGACGCAGACGCAGGGGTAAGGTCCTTACCAGGCCTTGAAGGGTCGATACTGAGCAGAGCGAGGCAGGATTAGTGCTAGACTTAGCCTTATTTACACCAAGTAAGCCTAAAGTCTGTGATTGATGTAGGCTCCCACTAAGGATGGGCTGATGTACATTGTTGTGAATGCGCTTTCTGTGTTGCGTTATACTGATAAAGTGTCTACTGTATACTTACATGCCTTACTTATGTAAACGTGATGACTTTTCTGGAGGGAAGGTGGCACATTTCGTCTGCCCATCTCTGTGGTGTTTGATGTGTTCTGTCCAGGAGTGGTGTCCTGAGCTTTTACCCAAAAGCTAACAGAGTGAAAATACAGTGTGAGCCTAGAGACTCGGGACCCTGTCAACTGCCTTGTACTGACTTGAAAGCACTCTGAAAGCTTCTTGTAACCTCAGTAAAGTGCCCAGTGAAAACTGTGATCTTAGAGTTGAGTGTGTGTCTCTTCGGCAAGGCAAGCACTAGGGAAGAAGGGAGCCGACTGGCCTGTTGACCTCTTGAGAACAAATACTCTACTGAATGAATCAGCTTTTGGGGAATGTAAAGGTTCTATGCACACAATCCTATTCAACCATGTATTTGTCAACAAAAACCAACAACCCCAACAGATTCCCTTTAATGTGAATGCCATATTGTAGTTTGTTTATACAGTCATAATGTATGGCAAGCCTATGGTGGGTCATACAGCTGTGGGTTGTGAGACACATGTGGCCCTTGAGCCACTGGTTGGGGATCATGGACCCATACAGATTTATATAAATAGATTTTGACACGAGATTTCGCAGTGCATAGCAAAGTACTGATACTCAGCTATGAAATGAGTTTGAGGCATGTAAAATAATTTGATGGTTTTGTCTAACAGCTTATTCCTCTTGAGATATCGTTTAATAGACAAGCTTAGTTAGACATACTTAGAGCATCCTGCTAAATTGAAGCCCTTAGGGTGTTATAAGCGGAGTCCCAGAAGAGCTGCCTCATTTGTAGTGTGATTCGCCAGGAAATCATCCGAGCATTGCTTTTCCTACACTAAATGTTTGCCCTTTTAGAGCTGAAGGCCACAGTTGACAACATGACGTTGGCCCATTCACTTTTCATTAGTTCTGCCAATTAAAAATCCAGCTCTCTACTACTGTAAATGGAAAGCATTTATACCTGTTAGGTGAAATTCACACAGTGCAGTTCTGTCATTCTTGTGTCTTTTTATAAACAAAACTGGGAACATACGTCAAAATATGAGAAATTCTAATCTTGCCGTTTCTTTGCTCTTTGGCATCTGCTGTTATTGTGGTGTGTAAATGTTCTCAATGAGTGAAGTTGGTTACCATTATAAATGCATTTTCATCCATTAACCAGATAAACACACCTTTGGTTCATTTATTGGGAATCCAAATATGTGGGTACATAATGGACATTAACCGGGAAACCTTCACCATAGAGTCAAAAAGTCTACAGAGTGGAGCAATTCTGTTCTGAGGTCTTTAGTCCACTCAACTCACACCTTCCAAGTCTTGGTCCTACTGCTATCGTCCCTCATGATCAAATCCTTAAAACATGGATATAGACAACAGCTATGATGTAGACTAACATATTAGGGACTAAGAAAAAGTCAGGCAGAGTATAGATACAGCTTTTGCCCCAGATTTTGATCTGATGTATAAAACCCAGGATCCCTGAGGCCTAGAGTGCTGCTCCAGAGATAAGTTAAACCAGGGACAGACTGATCCACTGGAGAACCAGAAGATCTTCTGATGATCTATTGTCAGACACAAAAATAGGCACCTAATACCTAATAGTTACCGAATACAAAAGGGCTTGAAAGGTTAAAGCCAAAGACAAACTCATTTGGAGAAGATTTTGGAACCAATCTCTTGCCATATTTCTTATGGATGGGTTCACAAATAATCTACAAGATCTTACTGATTGATATGTTCCATGTAAGCCAAGGATCAGAAATGTTGATAAGCTCAACATGACCAATTTTTTTCTTCCTCTACATATGCTTAATGCTGGTCAGACATTTCCTACACATTAGATGGACAGCCAGTCCTGCCGAAATCAGCTGCAGGCTGATGTGCGTCTAATGTTTATGTATAGATGAAGGATGGGCCATCAGAGCTGTTTCCCATGGTAGGTCTAAGCAAAGCCAGTCCACTACTGATCAGGATAAGGATATACATTTGTTATGTACTTTTCTCACACAAGCACAGAGAGTATTGCAGAGTAGAGAAGACAGTGTCTACCATATAGGTATTCATTCCCAACACCCACTAGGGTCAGTTTCATAACCAATTTACCCCTACATATATTTTTGGAATGTCGGAGGAAACTGGTGTACCCGCACTAATACAGGAGAATATCCAAGCTCCATGCAGATGTCCTTGATCAGATTCGATCCTATGCCCCAGGTAACAATGCTAATCACTGCGCATTTAGCCAGCAACAATAACCATATGATCACAATGTCTGCATGTACTTTATATTTTACACTCTATTTTTTTTGCATTATAAGTTTTTATAAATTTTTCAATGGATGTAGAGAAGAAGGAACAGAATAACAGGACTACCAACCAAGTTAACAAAGACCACCCTAGGTGGTAGTGATGAGCAATGAATTTGCTATTACAGGCCTTCTAGGACCTTCATACCTGTGCCATTTCCTCTAGTGGATTAAAAAAAGTAGATTTCATGGAGATGTCTAAGTTAAAAGGTTGGACCAGATTCCCCACCTTGGGAAGATACAAAAACTATTTACATGGGCTCTCAGGGTATTTTACACTCTATTTAGCCTTTAATTTATAAAATTTTAAAATTTAGAATCTCATTTTTTTATTTTTGACTTTATGTAGGTAGCTGCACTCCAAGCAGAGATAACAAAACACCAACGAGAGTCGACAGATGACTTGGCTAAAGCAGAACCCGCTCTCCAAGCAGCAAATGCAGCTCTGAACACCTTGAACAGGGTAAGTACCCAACCCCAGATCTCTTTATCATCTTTGTTGCTTTACCACAAGGTAAATATAACTCATTATTTCAAAATTCAGTTAAATCTTACAGAGCTCAGAACATTTCCTAATCCACCAGTGGCTGTAACCAATGTGGCTGCTGCCTTACTTGTACTCCTCTCAACGAATGGTAAAATACCTAGAGACAGAAGCTGGAAAACCGCAAAAGTGTTGATGAGCAAGGTAAGACCTTCTAACGTTACATGATAGCAAATCGTGTTTCATATTTAAGAGTCCTAAATTTAATCAGTCATACCCAGAGGCGTAACTTAAAGTTCCTGGGTCCTATTGCAAAATTTAGAACAGGGCCCTCCACCTACCATATACCATCTAAAATGCAGAACTCTTCTTACAGAGAAGAGGTAACTTTGAACCTGCTTAGGCACAAGGGCTCAGGTTCAACTTCTACCTCTACCTATACTGCAGCTTGTCAGGACGTTCTAGGGATGATGTGGATCCACAGGTTTGCTACATATTTGATGTTGAGCTAAGCCAAAAGACTTGTCTAAGGGACTGTGAGTTTTTCATCTTAGAACACCTGCAAAGATATATGAACTTTCCAGTAGGGAATTCCCAGGTTGGTATTCCAGGAGCCGTCTCTGTAAGCAAATAGAGGGCACCAATTTGTGGTAGCCAAGGCAGCGGCAACAATTATAGTCAGACAAGCAGAAGTCATGGAAATCAGAGTACGTTCTCATCAGAAGAGAGACCAAGGTCAGGGCAGGTGGAGTACTGGCACTACAGTAGATAGAAAGAAGGTAGAATCAGGCAACAGGCATAAAGGTGTAGTCATAAGACAAACTATGTAAATGCCAAATATAACTGGAATAAAAAGAAACCTTAGTAGATTGTTATTTCTAAACGTACAACCCCTGTAATCTCTTTCCTGTTTTGCTATTACTTTTTGTAATTGTGGCACCACTAAAGAGTAGTATAAAAAATTTGTGAACTTCATACCCATTGGAACCATACCCATTGACCAAAAACATGTGTGTGCAATACAAACTGGGCTCTATAGTGTAGATCTGTAGTAACTCATTTTCAAATTAGCAATGGCCAATTTTTTTTTATTATTACCCACTTTAATTTTTGTTTAAATTCAGTCAAAATCTGCTAATAAGAAAAATCCTAAGCCGAACACATTTCTCAGAGCTGCAGAGCTGTTTATGTTACTTTGGAGACAAGCCCGGTAGTACAGTAGACCATTATCCTGTACATTACTTTAGCCTTTCTTAGGCTCCGGTACTGACACTCATCACATTGCGAGCGGATAATCAGCGCAGTGTTCCCTGAAGCCATAATGGTGAAAGTACATAAGATAGAAATGCTTCTTCAACCCTCATCTAATGGCACAATTATCTCCATCCATGAGATGTGCAGTGTATTAGGTGACGCGTGCACCTGCAGGAAAGGTCAGGTCATTTCAGTTGTTATTTATCTATCATTTTTAAGGCCAATTTACTAAAACTGTTCTTGACAGTTTTCCTGCTTGCTCTACGTGTTATGCTGCGTATCATTAAGGGGCAGATTTACTAAAGCATGTAAATGAGAAATGAGCCAGGAAAGGTAAAAATGAACCTGGAGGGGTTATTTATAAACCCTCATATGCAAGTAAAAAGGCATCTTTTGGAGTGGACAATATTAGTGAGATAAGAATTAAAATAAAATTGTCCACCGCACCCTCATAGTGAGTCTTAATAATCCCAATGACCTCAGGCTTGACTGTATCCAAATCAATTTCACATCCCAAAATAAATTTCAAGTGCCTGAAATGATAGTAGATAGATTTATTGTGTATCAGTAGGATAGGTAATAAATATCTGTTTGCTGGAAGCCCCATAGCTGGGAGCCCTCGTGGTAATAAATGTCTGTTTGCCCTACTGTGCACTAGAGCAGGGGGCCCGAGCCACAGGTTCTTCCTCAATACAACCGCAGTAATGAAGAATTGTAATGGGGAAGTGGTCAAACATACCCCTGGCTCTTTTCATAAGGCTCATAGACTTTGAATGGAGCAAGCTTTATCACTGCTCCACTTGGCTGTCCTCAGCATAGGTCATCGTGATCAGATTAGTGGTCTTCCAAATCCCAGCACCACCCCCACCAATGAGCTGTTTAAAGATGCTGCAGGTTTTTGGACAAGCACTGTGACCTCTTCACTGCATACTAAGCACATTGGATAGCGACTGCGCTTGGTATTGTGGCTAAATTCCATGTGATGTCACTGGCCTGAGAAAAGGAAGCTATGCTCGCCTGAGCATTGTGGTCTCATCAAACAGCTAATCGGTGGGGGTTAGTATCATAGTCCGGGAAAACTTTAAATTGTGTACTGTATGTAATAACTTCTATTAAAGAGACTACTAGATAAGGTCTATACAGTAAAATTGCAGGGTGCGCCCCTCACATAAGAGGTCCAAAATTCATAAGATTTTTGGAACTTCTTCAGTCCATCGCCCCTTCATAATTTTTGAACTATCATGTTATTTTTATGTTAGTGCATACAAGTATACATTTTAGATAATACTATTATACTAGTATAATTTATGTTAAAATATCTCTGGACACAACTCAAGATGGTTGTCAGGCTTGGACCATAGCCTCAATTGTAGAAGGGACCACTGACTACTAGTTGACTATATAGGGTTTTGTTGCTGGGACCCCATGACTTAGCTGTTATTGCCTGGGGAAGTGGTCAGCATGTTCTCAGAAATTAAACATTGACCATCAGGGATGCCGATATAACACATGGACATGTTGGGTCCTCCAGGGCAGGAGCTGAGATTTTAGTTTTGTCTCTAGACTGAGATTTATTTTTCCTTAAAAATGAGAACAGTTTTCTTTCCCAGTTAACAATATTTTGCTGTCTTACAGGTAGATGAATTTTTACAGAACCTAATTAATTTTGACAAAGAACATATTCCAGATGCAGTTGTCAAGACCATAAAAGATGACTATTTAAGGGATCCTGAATTCAACCCAGAATTTGTACGAACAAAATCCTCTGCAGCTGCAGGCCTGTGTGCTTGGGTTATAAATATCATCAAATTTCATGAGGTAAGGTATTAACATTAAAGAGGTTGTCCAGCAGTGTACTACTGATGACCTATCCTGCTGACTTGACTTAAAGGGACTGAGCTTGCAGTGACTACACTGGTATATGGAGCTGTGCTAGCTGCGGCACACTGTAAACAGATGAGGGTGTTAAGAGTAGGACTCCCACCAATCTGATATTGATGACCTACCCTAAGGATAGACCATCAATAGTATACTCTTGGACAATCCCTTTAAGGTACAACTAGAGTGCAATATTGCACTTTCTGTAACTTATGATCACCATTTGCTAGATATGACCCTGGGGATCTGCACCCATATGCCACTCAATCCTGCACAGAAATATGTGGTCATACACATGAATCAACTATCATCTAAACAATGGTTGACGGCTATTTCTCTAAACTCCACCATTCACAAATACAGTCAGCCATACCTGTTTATTTTAATGGTGATTGAATGGAATATGCAGATGCCAGATACCTCTGCAGTAGACATGGCTTCTCTTCCCTGAGAACAAAGTATCAAGCATACTGAACTCCAACATGCCCAATTTCTCTTTCCTTCAACATCTGGCATTGGGGTATAGTCAGCATGCTCTTCACTTTAAGGACGCAGAGGCTGCCAGGATCAAAGTTCCAGTGAAAACAAAAAAGGGGCCAATGAACTAATGTATATGTCAAAATATAATACATTTGTGAATATATTGAGGCAGATAAAGTAATGTTGTCACTTCATAGAATAAACTTACCTGGGACAGTCAGAAGGTTCACCAAATTTATCACAGCTACACACACTATTTAGATAGATTTTGCGCATCTTGAGGCATGTTACACTCTTACTTGTTTGTCCACCACTTGGATGATTTACTTAAGACCATTATCTTGCAGCAAAAAATAATCTAACACATTTTAGGCCTCATTTACGAGTCCACATATGCGGATATCTGTGATATTCATGGACAGTGTCCTTACACATTTACGAGTGATATGCTGTCCATGATTTATCTGCCTTTCACGTCTGTATGTCCCTGGGTCCATGATGGCACCCATTTTTTGCATGGACCCATAGACTGTCATTAGTGTGATGTATCCAAGGTGCATAAGCATCGGTGAAAAAAAAAGGACATGCTTACAATGTTATTTTGTGGACCCAGGATGCACAAACCAACACTGACATCTGAATAAACACATTGAAATAAATGGTTACATATAGCACCCGTGAAAAATGTGGAACCACATGTAAGTGAAATGCAGATGTGTGAATGAGGCCTTAGAACTCAAAAAAGCCACACCCCAAAGCAATTTCTCATTATATAAAATAAATAAGCAGTTCTGCTATGGCAGTAGGCAGTTTTTGAGCAACATAATATATCAATTCACTACTCTTGGTTTTTCCGCCAAACAATAATAATCACATTTGACAGTCAAGACATCCTGTGCACACGTCCCTCTAGTTGCTAGAAATTGATGAAGTGAGACATTTTACAAATGTACAACACCAAACATGTCATACAGATGTCAGTATTGATTCACACTCTCCACGGTGCTTTATATCCTGTATTTCCTAAGGCCATATGTGTTCATGCAGCAGACTATGAACAGTGGTTTATTCCCCATAAGAAATCCTACATAAAAACATGTCACTACACAGCAATAATGATGAAACAGTTATGTCCCAGAACACTACACACAATGGTATCACAAATACAGAGATGATAAAGAGAGTGATATCACAGTACAGGGCTAATAAACACAGTGATGTCAAAGTATCGGGATAATGCACACGGTGATGTCACAGTATCGGAATAATGTACACAGTGATGTCACAGTACAGAGATAACACAGTGATGTCACAGTACAGGGCTAATAAACACAGTGATGTCAAAGTATCGGGATAATGCACACAGTGATGTCACAGTATCGGAATAATGTACACAGTGATGTCACAGTACAGAGATAACACAGTGATGTCACAGTACAGGGATAATATACACAGTGATGTCACAGTACAGAGATAATATACACAGTGATGTCACAGTACAGGACCAGTAAACAGTGGTGTCACAGTACAGGGCTAATAAACACAGTGATGTCAAAGTATTGGCATAAGGCACACAGTGATGTCACAGTATCGGGATAATGCACACAGTGATGTCACAGTACAGAGCTAATAAACACAGTGCTGTCACAGTAGATGGGTAATATACACAGTGATGTCACAGTACAGAGATAATATACACAGTGATGTCACATTACAGGACCAGTAAACAGTGGTGTCACAGTACAGGGCTAATAAACACAGTGATGTCAAAGTATTGGGATAACGCACACAGTGATGTCACAGTATCGGGATAATGCACACAGTGATGTCACAGTACAGAGGTAATAAACACAGTAATGTCACAGTACAGAGATAATAAACACAGTGATGTCACAGTACAAAGATAATAAACACAGTGATGTCACAGTACAGGAAAAGTAAACAGTGAAGTCACAGTACAGGGATAATAAACAAAGTGACATCACAGTACAGGGATAATAAAAAGTGATGTCACAGTATAGGGATAATATACTCAGTGATGTCACAGTACAAGAAAAGTATAAAGTGATGTCAGTACAAGAACGATAAACTTGATGTAACAACAGCTGTAATAATACAGAGATAATAAATATAGTGATGTCACAATACAATATAATAAACAATTATATAGGCATGGAATAAGACAATGATATCGCTGCACATGGTTAAGGGACAAAATGAAGTGACAGCAAAGGAATAACAGTCATAGTGAAGTCCCAATGTCAAGGTGATGCACACAGTGATTATGATCACAGTCTATCATGACACAGGGATAATGTACAAAATGATTTCACAACACAGAAGTAACAAACACAATGATGTCACACTACATGGATAAAAAAGACAGTGATGTTTTAGAGTATCATAGAAAAGGATTATTACACAGAGTGAAATCACTGTGTAAGAATAAGGAGGAGGTTCAGATCATTTCACTGTGCACATGGCATTTCATACAAGGAGTGAGTGACAAAACCAATGAATAAAAAAAAAAGTAGTGTAAGAAGTATGTATCCTTTATACTTTCTTTCCTTTAATAACACCAGCTTTCCATTTTGCAGCTCTGGGGCGTTACTGGCATCCTAGATCCATGCGGCACATAGTTTGCCATAAATTGCTGCGGATCCATGGCAAGTACAGGTGGAGCAAATAAAAATAGTAAAAAGAGGGGCATATTTATAAAGACTGGCATACACCACTACTGAAATCTACCCCAGCTTGTAGCTGTCGTAGACTTCGGTGTTCACTTGTGCCAGAAAACTAGCATAGATAATCTTAAATTTACCACTCCAATTTCATGAAAGTGTCATGGGAGTCACAAGAACGCCAGTTACAACAATTACAGTATTTTACACCAGATATCTGCCACAAGCATAATAATAAACATGCCCCGATGTGCTCTGCCTGTATTTATTGCTGATCTTTGGCAATTTGTTGCATACCACATGCGGTACAATGCACAATTGCTACATGGTTCTTGGCCATACAGCAAAATACCACCCTCTGGCTACTGCATGAAAATTCAGCGAAAGGGTATGTTCACATGGAACGGATCTGCAGATCAGTTGCAGAAAATCAATAGCAGATTTGCCCAAATTCCATGGAAGCAAAAACTGCACCAAACAGTGTGGCTTTTACTGGGTAATTCAAAGCAAAATTGCAGCGGATATGTCACTCTGTGTATTACAAAGGGTGAAATCTGCAGTAAATAAATCGACATATTGCAGGTAATAAAATGCAAGTCATCTTATACTGTGGGGTTTTTGTGCAACATGTGAATTAGAGTTGTAAAAATCTTATCCACTGTGTAGTATAAAATGCTGCACGGTGGCATACCCACAGTGTGTGAGGATATCCATAGGATAGAGGAGAAAATGCTTATTGGTCTTGATCCCGGTTGGTCTTGGGAACAGGAGGTTATATTCCCATTAAGAATTAATTTAAATGAGAATGACAGAAGTAGACATGGCTACATTCTCAATTGGAGTCCTCAAGATCAGTGAAGGTCTCAAGACCCCCACAGATCATCAATGTATCCTCTAACCTATGGATAGAGGATAAGTCATTTTTGTGGCATAAACCCTTTAATGTCCAGGAGTAATTTGTCATCCTTCTGCCGATCAATGACAGCCGGCAAAAGACCAGTAACACTGACCTTTCCATGACTGGTCGGAGGCAGAAATGGAACAATTCTATTTTCTTCTAGTAGCCGTCTTCTCCGCCACGCTTCATACAGATTGTGCTGTTTTCCTTTGACTTTCTCTTTATGTTTGATGTATGTGGGAAAGCAAAAATGGGAGTAATCCATTGCGTATGATTAAAGGCTTCCCTCCACTCTCATATGTCAATCTATTAATGTACTGTTAGTTCAGATGTTAGCATGATGCATTTTGTCACAGCTAGGGCATTCATCACAGGTAGATGTAAAACTTAGACAAAAGTGTACGTTCCCATTAATTGTGAGAGGCCCCATTCATCTTACCGGGGCGTAATTAATGCTGCTTGCAATCTTTAATTTTTCACTATTTGTCATGATGAATATTTCGTTTTGCCTGTGTTATTTATCAATCTGCTCTCATACCTCCTGGATGCTTCAAAAAGATGTATGTAAGTACTGGATTATGTGCCCGAAACAATTGCATGAAGTGTGAGATTTTATTCTTGGATGATATATATTTCTATACAGAATTATTAGTTATTTTCTACCCATTCAGACGCTCCATTATGATGTGATGGATGTGCTTTTTCTACCAGAAACTGATGACTGGTTTAGTTGGTCGAGCTGTGTATTTAGTTAGTTGCTTCTATTCAAGTTCACTTATGACTTGTCATATTGATGGCTCATATACTTATTATCCTGAAATGTTGTTATGTGATATGACATGCTACAGGACTATGTGAATGAGTGATATGGAAATGCATGCTGTGTGCTCCCACCTTATTGTTGTGTATCTATAAAGATCTGGAACTTCTGGGCGTTCAAAGATATTTGACCCATGTGAATGATACAATATGATCTACCCCCCGTTTCACCAATATAGACCCCTTTAAAAGGAATGTGTCATCAATTATTTAATATCTGCTGTGCTCTGATAACAGCATTTAGTGATATGCTTTACTGTATAGTCATGGCCATAGGGAACTATAGTGTGGAGCCAAATTTTCTAGCCATGCTGTGTGCAAGGAAGCGAAATAGATAAGTTGTAACATTATCTATTACCATTAGTGAATGCAATGGTGGATTAGTGGTGCTATCAATAGAGGTGTTATCTTCTATTGAAATCCTGTCTTGTTTGTGGTGTAAATGAGGTGGCTGCTGCAAAGAAAACCCCTACAGAATTGGTGAGTGTCAGTTTATTGTTAGGTTTAGTGACCAGTGAATTTTAGTGACAATTGCAGGATATAGTACTTTAAAAAAACAAAAAGAAATAGTGACATGGAAAATTTAAAAAAAAAATACATATCAAAAACTCTTTAAAAAGTATTTCTAACATATAATCTTGCTAAAAAAAAAAGAATTTTTCTGGTGACACATTCCCTTTAAATAATGATATTATAAGATGCCCTATGCAAGTTAGTTCTTCTCTACAAAGAGTAAGGCTAAGGCCCCAGGTTCCAGAAATGTGTTGTAGATTTTGCTGCATTTTTTTGAGCCAAAGTCAAGAGAGGGTTGGAAAGGAATGGAAAATATAAAGGAAGCTCTTAGACGTTCCCTTCTGTTAAATCCAGTCATGACTTTGACTCAAAAAACTCAAAAACTGCAGGAAAATCTACAACAAAAAACGCTGTGTTTCCACAACATGGGGCCTAAGCGTAAAGTTGTTTCTATAGGCCAGTAGGTAGGTAGTTATCCTGTAAATTTATGAACAATAGAAAAAACCTTGAAACATGATTAGGGAATAAAGATGAGCCAACCAGTTTGGATCAAACTGGTTTCAACCCATATTTTCCAAAAGTTTTGGGCTTGACCCAAACCTGAAACTTGGGATTCATCACCTATGAATTACTATTGTGCTCTGAGGTCTCTTCCGCCCACAGAGTATAATAAGCAGAAGCCCAGGGGAGGTACGGAAACATAATAAATACCTCTGCTCAGTTCTCCCGGATTCCCTCAGGGTCCTCCTCAGGAAATATGTAGAAATATGGTAACACAAGTTGATCACTTTCTGCTGGTGAGTTCTTGTTGTTTTGTGCTGTTATTGTGAACTGTGTTCATTCTCACATGTGATATTCCTGTAGATTTTTTGTGAAGTGGATTTCAAGCGTCAATCTCTGTCTCAAGCCAACACAGATTTGGTCTACGCAGCGGAAAAACTAGAAATCATACAGAAGAAGCTTGAGGTATGAAGCCAAGTATCTCTTTATTTTGGGTTACTTTGGCATAAATGATAGAAAACAATATAATGCACATTATGTGGTCAAATAGATAGCACCGGTGTCTGGTCATTTGAAGACCACATATGATACTAATATGGCCAAATTAAAGATGACCGTACACATTAGATATTTGCAGGCAGTTCTTGCCGATTATGATTGTATCCACTTACAATCTTAGGTGGACTGAGACAACTGCCCTCCATGGTTCTCCCAATATGAGGAAAAAAAAGACTTTGATTGGTCGGATTTTAATACATTCAATGAAGGGGAATTAGTCACATTAGATGTTTTTAGCATCCACATTTTCCTATAAAAACAACAAATATATTCATGGGCTAGAAAGGCTACACAATGTTCAGGAGATCTGCTCAACCACATGTGTTTTTGCCATCAAAAATTCTCTTCTGTAATAGAATCTGTTCCCCTAGGAGAATAATCGAAGCTAGCCATCACTAGAGATTTCAGACGGCGATTTTCTGAACAAGTTGTTCATGGTTGGTCTGTAAAGTTTGTTGATCAAGATAACATCAAATCACCATCGTATGCCTTAACTTAGCATCTCTCAGGTTCATTGATGCTAAGAAAGGGAACCAACAACTGCCAAAAAGTTGTCTAAATCCTTAACTCTCTACTATATGGTCAGCTTAACTGTCTCACATACTGACTGTTAATGTGTGATCCCTAAACAGGGATCTTGGGGGCCACTTCTGCATGGACTGTTTATTTACAATACATTCTCCTGTGCTGCGAATCCTTAAAGGGATTGTCCAGCTCCTGAAAATATTTTACCAAAAGCTTCAAATGCTACAAAATAAACAGTAAATAGTAATTCTCCCTTTACCAATCTGCACTGCAACTAAGCCATCTCTTCTTTGGCTCCCCCACTGGTTTCTGTATTCTGACCCTTAGCAATGACATTTGGACATAATATGTAACCAACCATGTCAAAATAGTGTTGCTGGAGGTCAGGATGCAGAGATGTACTGGGGACTTGGGAAGCAATGACATGGGAGTGGTGGGGGATTGATAAGTATTAGTCTATAATTTGATAGCATTATAGTATAGTAGACACAGCCCATGGCTGTGTGGTGCTCCTTGTGGGGATAAAAAAACAGAGATCCTTTTTGTGTAATCCTTTATTTCCATGCTTTTAACTAATATAATATACCAAGGATCACAGCCAGAAACCATCTAAGAGTCTGCATAAAAAATACCCTCATTATGGATGTTGTGCTTTAACAGGACCACAAAGTAGCCATTTTTCTGAGGAAGATGTGGGGAAACTTCAGAGATCTCCCTAATATGGGAGTAACAAAACCTGGAGCTTTAATTAATTCTGGGCAGAAGTACAGTGTATGTATTATATGTACCCCAAAAACTTATTCACACAACTGTGATGTGATGTTATGGATATAACGCAGCCACGTTGCATCCATTCCTTTTTGTTCTTTAAAAAACAGATCCTTTGATTTCTATTGGGTCTGTGTGTCTGTCAAAATGGACAAAGACAGAACATATCAGTTTTTTGACAACTGTAAAAAGTGGTCCATCAGAAAAATGGACATATCAATAGACACATTGGGGCAGATTTCTGAAGACTGGTGTTACTCACTCCAGTCTTCATTGTCCTGGAGCTGGCAGAAGGTGTGCTTCATATGAGGAAGCGCATCGTCCATTGGACTGTTCACCTATCATTTACATAAGATTTCTGTTATAAATTATGGTAAATCTAGTGGGGTTAATGGCAATTCCCATTTGGGGGAAATTAAAAAATCACAATGTTTTGAACAATAACCCCAATTTGCATAAAAATATTGTGACTTTTTATGCCCTCTACACCAGAAAACTGCCGTATAAGGCATAATAAATCTGCCTGTTACGTCCGCACCCCTTCGAACTTCTGCGCCATCCAGCCGCATGCTGCAGCGCAGGAGGGAGGTCCGGCTGTGATTCTTTCTTTTGGGCTTTTCTTGTATTGTCTGAACACTGTCCTATTTCCTCACCTCCTTAATTGATATTCCACCACACCCATCTCCTTTACCTTGGTTTTCCTCTGCTCCTCTAATAGTTAATTTTAGCCTTAGGGTGGGTTCACACCTGCGCTTGAGTCCGTCCGCTGCCAATCCGAGTGAAAATCTCGGGAAACAGGATAGGCATCAAATACCGACAGGTTAGCAACACATTGTTTAAAAACCCATTCATTTGAATGGGTTTATAAAGCAATGCGGGGGTGTGCGCTTACAGCCTCTGCGCCGCAAATCCAGGTTTTTCGTTGGAAACAAAGTCGGACATGCAGGACTTTGTGTCCGACGAAAAAAAATGGCTTCGCAGCACAGAGGGGGTAAGCGCACACCCGTGCATTTCTTTAAAAACCCATTCAAATGAATCGGTTTTTAAGCAATGCGTCGCTAACCTGTCGATATCCGATGCCTATTCTGTTTCCTGAGATTTTCACTTGGATTGACAACGGACGGACTCAAGCGCAAGTGTGAACCCACCCTTAGCTGTGTGATTGACAGCTCATCCTCCTATCAAGTCTGGGGCGGCTTCTTCCTTCCTATTTATTGTTTGCTCACATTCACATTGGCGCTTGCTATTGCCTTGTCTGTACTGGCTATTTACTCCTGTTGTTTGGTTACCTGTATTCTTATTCCTGACCTCTGGCTTACCTTTGACTATTCTCTTAGATTTTGATTCTGTACAGCGTTGCTCGACTGTTACCGACCCTTTGGCTAGCTGACCTCCCTTTTGTTGTTGTTTGTCCTGTCTGCGTTCTGGGTGTTGTCACTTATATTAAGAAGGGACCATCGACCAGTTGCTGGCTGTCGCCTAGGACAGATCGGGCAAGTAGCCAGGGACAGTGGGTGGTTTCAGATTAGGGTTCACTATCTTGTTGTGCCCCTCACCCCCAGAGTTCACCACCAGCTACTGGGGAATCGCTCCTCTAGCAATTCCCTTACACTGCCCCATTGAAATCAATGTGTTCTCAAAACGGCCATGTGATGACTGTTACAAACCAGCCATCACGTGACCGTTTTTTACTGTTGTAAAACAGGAAAAGTTCTCATGGTGGAATCTACCTCCCATTTATTTAAAAAAATGAAGAGCCCTGCCCAATCATTGGGTGGAATGGGAGTAAGAAATCCTTCTGCTGATGGCAGATTTTGCACGGTGGATCCCTAATAGTGTAGTAAAATGTTTCAAAAAGTGTAGGACACCTTTAATGGATCGAGGTGCCATTAAGTTAAGATTACAATAAAAGTTAAAAACCTTTAACTTAATGTATCCTTTCCTTAGGTTTCAGGTCCTAAATAGGATAAAATAAGTTTGTAGAAATCTAGAACTGTAATATGTAAATGTAACATTTTTAAACAAGACCCTGTCACATTTACCTTGTAATCGCTCTGGAAACATATTAGCAAACACATTTCTCAATTTGGCACTTTTTTAAACATTGAATTTCAGTTTTACATGAAGTACAAAATAAGTTTTGAAAGGAAGCTGATGATGAAGAAGAAATGCAGCGGGCATTTAATAACTAGAACAACGGCGAGATAATTAACGGGCATGCATAAAGATTCATGCTTTATACCAAAATTTTAATTTTGCACATAAATGTGCCTGATGTAGGCAGCATTTAATCACCTAGCTGACAGGAGTAACTACTTTCATTTAACCTTGACTGAAGATCATGAATTCTAACAGGTTTAATTGGGTACATCATTTAACAGAATGAACAGAGCAAATTTTTCTCAATTCATAGCGTCTGATTGACATGCACCAGCAATGCTACATCGCACAATTAACGTTGTTCTGTATTCCAGATATGGACAGCAATTGCCACCGTGATGTGACATTGTTTGATCATAGTGGCTAAAAAAAAGCGAGTTGTCTTTACCCCTTGTTTAGAAAAGGGCAAAGTTTAAAATTAAGGAGAAAAATGAGAAAATGAGAGACATTTGTGCCTGGTTCTTTTATTGTTTGTTCTAATTTAGTCACATTGATATGCAAAAAGTGGAAGGGACAAATTGTAGACGCAAAAACAGACACTGAAAGTTGGTCTTCATGTCCGTAGCTGCCATGTATTGTACGTAGGCACTACCGAGAAATAACATTTCTAGTACAATTGTAAAACTTTTATGTTATTTAAAAAGAAATGGGGGATTCTGCACATCCTGTATAAAATATAGTATTACATTATGTCTTATTTATGTATAATATATGATTAAAAGTAATAATGCTCATTCTAGACAGGATTGTCTTATTCTTCTAAAATATCTATCCTATCTATCTATCTATCTATCTATCTGCAAAATAGGAAGCGCTCTTCAAATAAATAAAGGATGTGTGCTAGCAAAGGACTTCATAAAGAATCAATTCAATAAAGGGGAAAAAAAGAAGAATCACCTTTCTACCTTTCTATATCTATTCCTGTTTCTTATATCATTACTTATATCAGTCTCAGTTCATACTGAAGCTGGCAGTCTACCTAGGACCCAAGTGCTATCCTATCTATCTATCTATCTATCTATCTATCTATCTATCTATCTATCTATCATCTCATACTTGTCTATCTATCGTCTGTATGTAGCTATCTATCATCTATCTATTCACTTCATTTTTATCTATTTGTTTTTTTCAAAAGACTTTAAAAGACTTTACCATTAAATGGGTTTTTAACTGGAGAGTACTGTTTGTGCTTTTTCAGCTGTTTTACTTGTTTGTATACTTAAAGAGCACCGTTCACCTCTCCTGATATTCAACTTATTAAATGTTATTTATGGATAAAATAACATTTTCTATGGGAAACAAATTAACAGCTGGGTGTTACCAGTTTGGGGGAAGGTGGTGTCCTTACATACTCTTACACTGTCCAATATCTGCTGACAGTATCAGACTGTTTGGGACACACCTCTTTGACACAGGGAATGATAACACCCAGTTGACAATTTAATCATACATTTCTAATATGATTAACGGGGATGGAACAAGACAGTATCATAAAGAGAAGACCCAAGATCCAAGAGGGAATACAAGTATTTACTAAAACAGACACATCAGGAACAGTGTCAGGTCCTCTTTAAGGCCAAGGCCCCGTGTTGCGGAAATACAGATTATGCAGATTTTGCTGCTGTTTATGAGCCAAAAAGCTCTTATACTTCTACCTTCTGCTCAGTCCACTCCTGGCTTTGGCTCAAAAAACCACAGCAAAATCTGCAACAAAAAACACTGCCTTTCTGCAACATAGAGCCTTAGCCTAAAGGAGTATTCCCAACCTATAGAGTGATGACATATCACGAAGATCACATTACGACCGGGAAGGGTCCAACCTTTGGGATTCCACCAATCCTGAGAATGAAGGGGCTTTACAACGGATTAATCGCTCCTTCCTTTCACTGCTTTTCCTGCATGGTGTTGCTCCCAACCTTCCTGCTGTGCGGGGAACTGCAGCATTTACTTGAATGGATCTGTGCTGCAATTGCCTTTACAGTCAGGTGCCTGGACACGCCATTGTAGTAGGAAAAAACACTCTCAACATTAACAGTGTCGCAGGTGCCTGGCTATTTTTGACCCGTAGTGCGTATTTTACATTTTCTGTGAAGCTGAATAGAGGACTGTAGAAGCTATTTTTTTTTTTTTACTTTATATTCTTCTTTAAAGAAATAAGTAGTATATTATTATATCTATAAGCATATTTCTCAATATCATATAAAAACCACTGTGTTTTTGACAACAGATATGTGACTTATAAGACCCTGTCATGCACAGCTAGTATTTACTCGCCCTCTGTTCAGGTCTGTTAAATGGCATTGTGATGCATTTTTGTAATATTTAATAACCTAGTTTTTCTTTTCATTATTTTATAAAGTTTTTGAAATTGAGACTATTATTTTCTTTATCATTTAAAGGAGCTAGACACCAACCTGGCGGCCTTAACAGCTGCCTTCGAAAAAGCCACTGCAGAGAAAATCCGCTGTCAAGAGGAAGTGAATAGAACTAACAAGACCATTGAGCTGGCCAACAGATTAGTGAAAGGTCTGGAGGTGAGGTCCTACAGGGCAGGCTAATGAAGCAACCTACAGAAAGTACTTCTTTGTTATACACTACTGATCTGGCAATAACAGAGGCACTTAGCTGGGGAACTGATGAGCTGAAAGGAATTATATCATTATCATGCATTTATTTTCATGGGAGAAACGTATTTCTGACCTTTCTACATTTTCTGCACTTCTTTGTTGAGCTTCAGCGGAAACATGAAATGACGAACCTAAAACCAGAAGCTATAAATTTTGGAATATTAAGTATTATGTATCCGCCATAAATGTGATTAATTAAAATGCAAGGAGCGCCAATAACAATAAAACAACGTTAATGGTGCTTTTAAGGACTGGTTTTGCCTGCGAAGATGTTGTCACTTGGCCAGTTGTGTAACCCTTTACATGCCAACTGGCTTCATAAGACATCTCCGTCTCCGAAATCCGTTATCACTTTTGCGTTGATGGCTGTCACGAAATAATGTAGTTGTTTTGGGTTCATTTTGCTGATTTTTAGGAAGGATACATGTATATGGAAGGGATTATCACTCAAGACATCAATCCTAATTCAGTCAGTAAATTACTCCGGGTCTAGCAATGTCCATGTAAAGATTAATTTGGTGAATTCTTCTATACCTTCCTTAGTAACAACATGTGATTGAATTTCAATACATAAAGGTAGACAATCCCGGTGCCCAACAATTTACGTAAATTTTATTTATTGCTTTAGGGTTGGTTAGAGAAACTTTCCTGTGTAGTTGTAAGGTATGGTATTGAAAACGTGACATGGTTGATAGCTGTAGAACCATCATCCATACTAACAAGATGGATACTGTACCTAAACACAGACTTTACTGTTACTGTTCTTAGAATCCCATGAAGCTGCTTGGAACCAGAGATGGTTGAACCTTTCAGGATTTGTTTAGGGTTCAGGTGGCTCAGGTCCAAGATTTGTTTCAGGTCAAACAAGTTCGGTACGAACCACGGCTTAAAACATAGACCCTAGAGTATAATAGGTGGAGGCTCCAGGGAGGTGTAAAAAATGAAAAAATATACTCACCTTCCATTTCCTAATTTGGGCCTCCTCATGACCTCAGGCATATGATGTCACCAGGACAGCGCCCCAAAAAGAGGTAAGGGAAGGCGCGTATATTTTTTTTTTCACCTCCCCTGGGTCTCCACCTATGATACTCTGGGGTTTGAAGACACCCCAGAGAAATAATGTGGTGACCATTTTAGATCGTCCAAGCCGAATTTCCATTCGTTCGATTTCATAAATAAAACAATTTGGAATATTATGCTCGGTATGAATCGATTCACCCATCTCTTCTTGGAACCCAAAGGAAAGTTTGCATTTTTATCGCCAGTATTTATAGAATAAGGATCCATAAAACATTACATATTGTCCAAATAATTACTATCATTTAAGCAAAAGATTTTACCATGACATTAAATAGTTCATTAACTCATTATCCGACTTACAAGTCCACGAATAGGACTAGGCTGCAGTGCATCGCTCAGAGCAATGCCGTTCCTTCAAGGTGCTCGCTGTCAGGCCATAGATCATAGTAATCTGGTAATTGATGTGTCAGGAAGGAAACATTGTTACATTCTACTAGTTATTTGTTGGCTCATTGCTCCCTTGTTATGTGAAGCTGTGCGCTATATACATTTTCTACAGAAAATAATAAACAACATGGGAACTAAGAATACAGGTAATTATTAATTATTATATCCCATATACCCAAAGAAAAGCATGACCACTTACTATTAGAACTACTACCACCATCATCAGACAAGCAGAATCCCAATATAGAACCTTAAGTCATAGAGCGTGCCCTGATATAATATTATTTAATGGAATACCCTTCTATAGTAATGATATAATTCCTATAATCACTTGCAGAGTTATACTATATACTGTGGGTAAGTCCAAATTTCATGCTTTTGCCCTGCAATATATAAGAAGCTAAAGTAAGGCTATATTCATACAAAATAGTCACTGATCTGGTGTGTTATTTATCTTCTATTGTAAACATGCCTGTCTTATCTGTGATGTAAATGAGATGACAATCTATTATTGGGCTTCGTGGCCAAAGTGAAAATTGCTGGATACAGTACTGTTAAAAAAAAATATGGATAGTGACATGGAAAATAAAAAAAAAATATGATAAAAAAATAATTTACATAAAAACTTAGTTTAAAAAATAAGTCATTTTCTGGTGACATATTTCTGGTGAGTGGGTTTTCCCACTATAGACCTTTATCCTCAACAGAATAAGGGATAAGATCGATGTTCAATGGATGTCAAACCACTGGAACAGCCAGCGTTCATAAGAACAAGGGTCCACAAATGTCACTGAGGGTCCAATGGTAGTGCACATGCTTGGCCACTGCCCCATCAATTCTATAGGACAACCACAACAGCAAACTCAGTAGTTCCATAGAAGTGAATAAGGAAGTAGCAGAGTATTAAGCCGAGATTACTGGACCTTTCTAACTAGGTCTAGTAAACCGAGACAACCATCATTGCGCTGCGAGACTGCCTATACTTAAAGAGCACATTATCTGCTGCTTGGAGAGAGCGGCCATGTTTTTCTAATTGTAGAAAACACCTTTAGGCTAAGGCCCCATGCACAGAATTGCTGCAAAAAAAAATGCAGCAGGAAAGACTGCAGCAGAAACGTATCACGTTTTTTACGCAGCGCTTTTCACAGAAAGTCCGCAGAGTTTTCCTCTGCGGACTTTCTTCCTTATTGTACCTATATGGAAAACACCAGCATTTCCGTAGGCATAATTGACATTCTGCAGTTTACAAAAACGCATCATTTGCACTGCAGATTTTTTTTTCTGCAATGCATGGATGGGATTATCCAGAATCACATCTACTTTGCAGGTACTGTACAAGGCTGCGTTTTTGCAATGTGGGGCTTAAAGAGGGCTGACCTTTCATCGCCTCCTCCTACTCCAACTCCTTGCTGATCCACTGATTCTGGTGCAGTTGGAATTAGACTCTGTACTGTCAGGTGGGTGGTCCCTGTCTGTATGCTCCAGTCCAGGACCGCCCACCTGACAACAGACAGCCTGATAAGCATGTTGGATGCTCAAACTAACACCACAGATTGCTCAGGAGTGGTGGTGGCTAGAGAAAAAATTCCAAGTGCACCTATTGAAGGATGAAAAAGTTGGAGTTGGTGGAGGCGGTCAAGCTAATTTATTAATAATGTAATTTTTTTTGCAGTCAGAAAATGTTCGATGGGCTCAGTCTGTTGCTTTATACTGTAAACAAGAGCAAACCCTATGTGGAGATGTCCTGCTCACAGCTGCCTTCATCTCCTATGCCAGCTCATTCTCCAAGAAGTATCGTCATGAACTTGTAGAATATTTGTGGATGCCATACTTACGGACTCAGAAAGTAAGGCTTGTGTTTTGGCCTTTGCCAGATTGTTTCAAGAGTGTGCCTGCAGTGTAAGCCATGTTCACAATAGTGATGTATACTGCTGGTGTCTGTGCATTACACACGTGCCCATTGATGATCACACTGAGTGGCTCTCCTACCAATAACAGCTAAACATGGGGGTTTCCAGCTGTAGGATACAATCCAACCTACAATTCATGTATCATTTGGGCATGTTCCCAATTTAAAGGGTCTCAGGTGAACATGCCTCTGGGAGTAGCTTTTCTCCTGTGAAAACAAAGAATCAGGCATGTTGAATTCCAACATGCCCAGTCATTCTTTTCCCCAACATATGTCATCTGGAGTGAATCAGGAGATATCCCCCATGCATATTTGATAAGTCTGCTGATCCCTGGGTTTGACTGACATTTATCTCATGTGAATGGCCACCTTAATGTTCATCACCCAACCCAAGTGGCAAATAAGACTTCAAACATTAACTACAAAATTACTTTATCAGTACTATACACAGTAGGCAACCATGTCAATTACAGTGGTGTTTTACCTGCTAAATTCATGAAGTTTTTTTTTATAGGGGGTTATATATGTTTTGACCAATGACCAGTTTGACCAGTTATGTTCTCTGTTTTAGGTTCCCGTACCAATGACAGAAGGGCTTGATCCCATATCTATGTTGACTGATGATGCAACTATCGCAAAATGGAACAATGAGGGACTACCCAGTGATAAAATGTCTATTCAGAATGGTACCATATTGTCAAACTGTGAACGATGGCCGCTAATGATTGATCCTCAACTTCAAGGCATCAAGTGGATTAAAAGCAGATATGGGTCCAGGCTGAAAGTCATTCATCTCGGTCAGAAAGGGTAATGTCCTATAAAACAATCAATACATTATAACAAAGTATATTGTAAGATAAAGGCATATTTTAGGGCCACTTTCTTCAAGAAATTGGTAGGATCACAGCACATTGACCCTCACCAATCTGAAGTATGTTGACATTTCATTGAGGTTTCCATAGTTTTAAGGTTTACTCTCCTTCTCCTCTCCTTGTGGACCCCATGGCAGACAGCCAAAGTAGAGCTTCACCTTTCCTCTACAGTGTGCTGAAAGAAAGAAGCTTCTGTGACTACTTCCCATTGGTGCAACATGAACTCATCCTTAAAATCCAATTTTTGTGTTCCTTTCTTGCACAGATATGTGGATGTCATAGAACAAGCAGTTGTGGCCGGCGATCCAGTTCTAATCGAAAACTTGGAAGAATCTATTGACCCAGTGCTTGACCCATTACTTGGGCGACATACACTTAAAAGGGGAAGGTAAAAATTATTTCCTATAAACCAGGATATAATTTTATGTTATCTTACCACTGTTGTGCCTATGTAAATTTTACATCTTTACAGGGCACTTGTCTGATAACAATGTATATGGAGAAGTTTGCAGAAACATGTAAAGTAGTTTAACCACAATGAATGCGCCATAGATAAACTGCATCCACTTCATTCTAGTGGACATATCCTATCAGTGTCAGTATAGTTAGCGCGTGCATTTATATTTATAATGGGATTGATGTAACTAATACATCTTAGAGAGAGAATGATGCATGTTGTGTAACATAGTGAAGCAGACAAGTCCCGTTTGATTAATATATCAGTTTCTTGTGACCTTGAGGAGGTCACAGTATTCTCAAGAGACTCTAAAATTACACAGCAAATGGTATAGTCCGCGCGCCTTTCGCATCCTGTACTTATAGCGGTATATATGGATATGATGAAAATAACTTGTCATGCAGGTGAGCTCTTATTTTACCCACAAGAACATTTGCTGTATTCTATGTTATCGCTTATGATTATCTTATAAATCTACCGACCAGTTAGATAAATATGTGACATATTTTGCTGCTAAGATATAAATCTTTATTGTTGCAAATATGTAAAACTATACATTTGCATTGTTTTTGTGGGATATTTAGTGCTAGCAAAGACGGTATCAGAAGATGGTATCAGTGAAAATCCAAAGATCTCGAAAAATGCAAAGGAACCATATATCTGTAAATTCATGTAAATTAAGTCTCTTACTATTTTAGTGTCCTTGTAACATGCAGATGATGGATACAGTAATGGTAACCAGTATTGGAGGTGTAAGTCATTTACTGGTGATGCAGAACATAGAACAACTTGAACATGTAGAATGTACAACCAGATAACATTAATGTCTCTCACTTGAGACCTTCAGTGACCTGGCCCGTGCATAAGGAGTCTCCCTTTCCCTTACACAATGCTTTCCGCAGATCTTCCTGGACAACCTCCTCTTTATGGTTGCTGTTGTCCTCCCCCTGGGCACTGAGCTTGCATAGCACACACCTCGGCCCCTCTTCCAGTGCTCGGTTTCCACTCAGTCTGTCTTCCCAGCCTCCAAAAAGCGTTCTACTTTTGGACTGTCTGCCCTTTTCGCACCAAAGTACTGCAGCTTTTCATGAACATCCATTTATGAGAAAATGAATCTAAAGGGCGTCTTTATTTGTGAATTAGTCTAAAGGCTTAAGCTTCGGGAAGGATTTTGGCCAATGACATACAGTACTTACCAACATTTTCTGTATATCACCAAACTTTAAACTCTGCACCCAAAATGCCTAGGAGTGGCCCCAAATGGGCAAATATTTGCAAAAAGCCCATGCCTTTGCAGCCTGGTTCTGAAGATTGCACCACCAAAATCTGAGCTATTGGCATGTTTGTAATAACTTTGACTATTGTGCACACTATAAGTGAATGGGAGGTCACATAACAAAGCCAATTAGATACACATAACACATAGAGGAATCTGCTAAATGTTATGTCTTAAATTAGAAGAATGTTTTAATGAATATTCATGAGACGTCAATTTGATTAAGAACATTACAGATACACAGGTGAAAGTGACACAGTATGAGTGGTGTCAAGACAATACTCTTCTAATACTGGAGAATATATTTATCTATCATTATAAGGGTCCTATGACAACTGTTCTAACCACCAAACAAGCAGTGATATGAAAAGTCTTGCCCAGCCATTGCCATCAGGATTTGATGTGACTTAGATTTCTCTTTTTTCGCTCAATTAATTTTGTTAATTGACAAAAATAAACTATTAACACTTCTATTTCTAAAAGCATTCTCACTTTGCAGCATTTCCCCACACCTAAAGCTTTTGTACAGTACTGAATATATTAGTCTTCTCAGCTCTTTCTACTCCAGGGGAAGGCAAACTTCAGCACTCCAGCTGTTGTAAAACTACAACTCCCAGCATGCATACTTGCTCTGCTGTTCTTGGAACTCCTATGGAAGTGAATGGTGCATGTTGTGAGTTGTAGTTTCTCAGCAGCTGGAGTGCCAAAGGTTGCTGACCACCTGTTCTACACGCATCGTTTTGGCTGCGCCGAAAAATCGGCGGCAAAAAACTCTGTGTTTTACATTACCTGAAAAGTGAATGGGATTCGGGCTAATCCCATCCACACGTTGCAGCGGAAAAGCTGCAATTTCAAAAACACTTGCATTTTTGAAAATCGTAGCATGTCAATTATACCTACGGAAACGCTGGTGTTTTCTGTATAGATATAATAGGCGCAGAAAGTCCACAGAGTAAAATGTTATGGGTCTTCGAAAAAAAATAATGACATCAGCGTGTCCTCTGTTTTTCATGAACCCAGAGACATATAAAGTATAGAAAATGGAAAAAAAAAAGTTGATCTGCTATTCACATACGTGAAAAGTGGATCAACCATGGACAGCAAGGAGCAGGGTGGGGTGCTGTCTGTAAAGAGCACGAACATCACACGTCCATATTGTTCTTAAATCCGTGGTGAAAATCCGAGGATCAGCTTTGGATTTCTGCTGCATATTTTCTTTTAAATTTGCTGTCTAACCTTAGAATTCTGCTGGAGAAAAGCTGATCACCATGGGTCCAGCTTGTACATTGCCAAGAAAGCCTAGATCAACTCTCCATCCCCCTGTATCAATACACTCCATATGAGTAATTGTACCCTCTATGTTTATTCCATATATTACCAAGTATATGATCTGCCTTTACATATAAATCCAGACCTATCAATAATAAGAATATACTGCAGAATAACGCTCTGAGCTTAAACCTTCCACAAATATTATCTTAAGAACATACACATGGACTAATGTGCTACATATAAGCTGTCAATCTCCTTGTCCGCCCGGATCTGCGACCTCTCTAATCACTGTACATGTCTTTTTAGTCTAATTATATCATGTAAGATTCCATCGGGCGCTGTTTGCAGCCTATACAGGGTGTTTTATTTCAGATAATCAGCATTTCATCTCTGATTGGGGTCACTTCATTATTCCCAATGTCTAATTATGCTTATCAATTACAGTCATTTATTTTGATAGCACATTGCAGGTAACCCAGGCAGTCATCTCCATAATTACCTGCTAAGGGATGATACATGTATCCGTGTGTGTTTGACAGCAGCCATGTGAGCTCATATTTTTTTTTTTTTTGCTATACTTTCCAAAATATTTGGCTTCCTTGCACAAATGCCCTATCAGACACCCCCAGTTCATAACTGTAGCAGAGTCCTCGACATGCTGAGTATTGATCCAGCTGAACGCACTTGCACAGTTCAACACTACCCTGAAAGGTATGTTTAATTTCTCACTCTCTTGGGGGTATTTGATTCAAGGAGTGATTTCATGGAGCGTTGTGACTCAGAAAATGACTACTACTTATAACACTTTGGTTGTCATTCTGAATTTCAATGACTGTTGACTTCAAAACAAACACTTGGGAAGACAGAGGTGACAGAGGAAAACTTACAGAATCTGCAGTGTATTCAAAACACACAGGGAAGCATAAAGTATTTCTTAAGATAAAGAAAAGCTCCATTATGGGTCAATAGTAAATAATATTTTATGGATTTACTTACATTGCTATTACCTAATATAATGGTATTGTAGGAATTGCTCTCTTTGGCGTTTTTATAATAGTATGATTTTTTTCAGTTCTCTGCTCCTGCCCTGTAGTTCCAGCCACAGATACAATACATGCTGACTTACAACAGCTTGTAGTCTGAAGTCCATCAACACAATGCAGGCTCCTAAGGATATCAATTCTGATAAATTATATGCAATTCTAAAATAGAAAATAAAAAGTGAAATCACTAGTAATTCTGTTTCAATAGTTTTTCTTGTTTTTGAAAGGTAAGGGTTGGTTCACACTTGCGCCTGTGGTCCGTCCGCCGTGAATCCGACCTAAATATCAGACAAAAGGATAGGGAAAGGTTTGCAAGTGGTTTGTTTAAAAACCCATTCACTTCAATGGGTTTTTAAAGCAACCCGCAGGTATCCGATTGCAGTTTCTGCGCCGCGAATCCGCTTTTTTTGGTCAGACACAAAGTCCTGCATGTCCGACTTTGTTTCTGACCAAAAATACCGACTTTGTGGCACAGAGGCTACATTCGGACACCGGGTTGCTTTAAAAACCCATTGAAGTGAATGGGTTTTTAAACAAACCACTTGCAAACCTTTCCCTATCCTTTTTTCTGATATTTAGGTTGGATTCATGGCGGACGGACTCTGGGCGCAAGTGTGAACCAACCCTAAGTACGGGTACAAAAAAGAAAAGGGTGATTATAGGGTAATATAATGCCAGCATATAGATATTACTACACTATGTATCTTAATCATATAACAGTTTTAAGACTATTACAAAATCAGAATCATAGACAATATCTATATATATATACTATATTAGATGACACTTAGTAATGTTAAAACTGCAAAGTTGTAATTTGTGACTTCTTAAAATTGTAATGATAGTAAATTTAATCAATAGTTTTGGTAAAGCAGACAGTACATATAGTGGTTTCCTGAAAATCTCACCAAAAAACACAATGTAACTGCGTTGTGTGAATGTAGTTATTAGAGCAACAACCTCACTATGTATTATCCAAGCAGGATTCTTGTTACATATGCGAACAAGAATATTCTTAGCAATGGTTTAGAAAAGGGTTACAGGTAACTGTCTTTGGTGGGAGGGAGCGGAGATTCATTCATACAAAAGGTGACTTTAAAAATATGTTCTATATGTTTTACTTACATTGTATAATTGACATCTCTTTACATTTTTTTTAATAATATTTTCTGTTTAAATGTTCACATCGCTTTTACTCAGTGCAGTTATATTCTATTATTTGTGTTGTATTGTATATTAGATATCATTATTATATGCCTGCATATGAAGTGTATACATCCAACCTATCATATATTCTTATTTTATTTGTATATGGTCTGCATTCACTTCTTCTACTTTGTAGAAGGAGAAAAATTTAATCTTATATTATTGTTATATTATTTATGTTATATTATTGTTATATCAACTCCAAATGAATAAATTAGCTGATTTTAACATGAAAAGATTGCAAATAAATATTAAAAATATACTTCATGGTAAGTGAAGTATTTTTTTTAATTCCTTGTTAAATTAGTTATCCCATTTTGGTTGCAAAGATAATTTGAAATGCATTGGGAATACAATAAAATTGGTTGAATTTTATCCATTTTGTGACACCCTACCATATTCTGTAACTTAGCAGCTAGTTGTTGACTCACCAGAATACAGCTTTACTATCAATTTATGTTCATAATTTGCAGATACATCCGAATTGGGGATAAAGAATGTAAATACCATCCAAAATTTAGACTTATCCTTCACACAAAGCTTGCAAATCCCCATTACAAACCAGAAATACAAGCCCAGACAACACTTATCAACTTCACAGTCACAAGAGATGGCTTGGAAGACCAGCTTCTGGCTGATGTGGTGAATCTAGAGAGGCCTGATTTGGAACATTTCAAGGTAACAGTTTTCCTGAATTGCCAGTGATATTGTCTTCCAAGACCCAAAATTGTTTCAGCAATGAAAAAAAAGACTCCAGGTATATTTTGTATATTTCACTGTTTCAGTGTTTCTTCAAACTAGTCCTTAAGTCATGTATAAAGGATTTCTTCAGTATTGCCAAAGTCAAAAATTAGTCAAAGGGGCTTTGCCATTATTGGCAATTATCTCTCTGTGGATAGGGAATAAGGGTGCATTCACTCGACCGAGTTTTAGCCATGAAACTTGGTCCATTTGTTGGCCGAATTTACTGGCCTATACCATATACCAGGAGAAGGACTGCTAGCAGTATAGTTACCTATGTGGCAAGGAGTCCCTACCTCCCAGCGACATACATACTGAAAGCTGCAACAACTGCTGCTGGTAACCCTAGTAATGGAGACATGTTGACCTGACTGTGAGAGAGGGTGGAACAATGGCAGGTCAGAATAACAGGGTGGGACTTTGATGAATCTGAGTTCACATGGTAGATTCCAATAGTATCTGAAGGCAGCAGAGACCTTCTGTTGCACAGTAACCCATGCTAGAAAAAATAGATCACACTGTGATCATCTGACTTATTGAAGAAGGTTAAAATCAGGATAAGGAAAGTTGCCATGAGGAGAGAAATAAAAAAAAAATCACTGGAGTGTCCCGTTAAGCATTGTGTGCATGTCCATTCAACAAATACAGGTGCATCTCAATAAACTAGAATATCTTTAAAACATTTATTTCAGTAATTACACACAGAGTGTTCTATTTCAAGTGTTTTATTTCTGTAAATGTTGATAATGGATTACAGGTAATGAAAACCCAAATCTAAGAAAATTAGAATATTGTGAAAAAGTTCAGTATTGTAAATTCAGTGTGTTACCTGCCAAGGTTTCCTAAGCCTTTAAATGGTCCCTCAGTCTGGTTCAGTAGGACACACAATCATGGAAGACGCTGATTATGAATTGTATTACTGAATTACTGAAATGAATGAACGTTTCAAAGATATTCTAATTTATTGAGATGCACCTGTACATGTTATAAATATGAACTTTGTTTGAGATTAGAAAAAAAGTGTCTGCTTCTTTGTTTTTTGAAACTCTGCCCTTTTTGTCATGGCCTGCGTCTAGTATTGCAGCTCAGCAGCGTTCAAGCACAACCCATAGACAAGTGGCTGTTTGTAGGGAAAATAGACCCTTTTGAATCTTTGACAACCCTTTTAAATTCTTGAATGGATAAGAGTCAGCAGAAGAACATGGAAGAGCAACATTGGCTTGAAGAATTGCATGTTGGCATAGTGTTTATTCATGGCATTGTTGATAGAGGGTGAGCTTTAGGTATGTGAACTGTCTGCTTATATATACTGTAGCATTCAGATATTTAACAGAATCTTTCAAATAAAATACATGAAATGTCTGTACTAGAAAGAACACACAGCTCTAAATATGATACTTAAAAAAACAAAAAATAGCAATAATAAAAAAGGCCATTTTAAGTTTTTTTGTGAGTAAATGGAATGAATAAGGAATAAAATGGTCATTTAAATGTAGCTGATAAAGCCTCAAATTATACTCCTTTTCCTTTCTGGATATTAGTCCTGACCTTAAGCGCTTTAGAACTATTGTAGAATGTTGAATAATCAGGAAAATTAAAAGGTAGCAAAGTGTATTCCTATTGTTAGCATTCTTAGAATTACAGGTCTAAAACTTACCATTTTCTTTTCAGTCGGAGCTCACAAAGCAACAGAATTATTTTAAAATTGAGTTGAAAATGCTTGAGGATGAATTACTGACACGCCTATCAGCAGCAGAAAGTAATTTCCTGGGGGACACACTCCTGGTGGAAAAGCTGGAAACAACTAAACACACGGCAGCCGAGATCGAAATGAAGGTAATGGAAGCTTTATCACGAACTGGAAGCTGCTCAGAAATATACAGTAAGATGTCACCACCTAAGAAAATGAGAAGATGAGGATATTTTCTAGAAAGCTAATTGCTAGTCTTCCCTGACTTTTTGGACCAGCTTTATTTTTACAGAATAGTCCCTCATGGTGTAACATTCAATTCCGCTCATAAGGGCAGGATAAATACTTGCAGCATATACATAGCACTTCAACAAATTTTCTTGTTTTTTCTTTATTGAGGCAGAATCTATCATATAACAGTCACATTTAATAGGGATGCATTGGTTAATATCTCTCTACATATTTATATGATGACTTAGACACAAATCATGTTAAAATTTAGGTAAAAATTGCCACCATGATATAACCTTAATTTTTTGGTAATGGATAAAAAGTTAAAAGTGGCAAGCGAACCTTGCAAATATTGAAAACTATCCAACCACTTGTTTTCTTCATAGGGAACAATTGGACAATATTCTTCCTACAATTTTTTTATCGATAGTTTTGCATATATAATGACAACATTTGACAATATGCTTTGGTAATATCATGACTGGTGTATTGTTTTTATTTGAAACACAAGTCATTTTTCAGGACAAAAAGGGCAAGTTCTTCCCCATGTTGAAATTTTTCACAATTTCTATTTTGTCCACTGGTACTAGTTCATGAGCTGATTGACCACTTTGTCTCATCCCCCTGTTTGTTCCCTACATATTTTCCCTTTTATATTAGGCTCACATGATGGAATATGAGGAGGAATGGGAAGTAGTTTTCCTCCTCAGATTCCTCTCCTTATTCCGGCCCTGTGGATTCTGTGCCAGAGCTTTGGCTTTCTGCCATGGCTTTGCTCACTGATTAGACCCAATAGGGCTAATCTGCCTGAGCCTCACACCGTGGAATCCACAAGAAAATCAAGGATGCTTCTTTTGAACTTGTCCTGAAAAAAGAAGTTTCTCTCTGCCCCTCGGAGAAAACAATAGGAGGCAGATTCAAGACTCAAATTCTGTGGAGTGAACCTAGCCTTAGTGTGCGCCCCAGATTTTCAGTCCTCCAAACTTCTCTTTCCATCCAGTCCATCTACAAATTGTTGAAATGTAACCCCTGTCAAATTCCCCCTGCACTCATCACCACCTGCAACAGAGTTAGCCTATATTCCTGTGGTCTTTAGGAACAAGAGCATCTGCAAACTGCCAGGAGTGTGTAGTTGTTGGGCAGTCAGGAGGATTTTTACATTTCTGTTAAATTGGCTATTGCACCTCAGACAAACCCTCCAACTGATCACCCTGGGTCTGGTGCCCAAGATTGGCAAACAGGAAAGGTGCGACCAGTTGCAGTATTACACAGTGGCCATATAGAGCCTGAGGAAAATGTGGAAAATGGTTGTCCTGATGGTGTTAAGCACATGCTTTAAAATCCAAACACTTAGTAAAAAAATTAAAACGCCATAGTTAAGAAAAGGATTTGGGATCTCCAACCTCTTCTCCGACCCATGATGACATAAGGTCTATCATAGGCTGGATGTGTAGATTCTATTACATATCATATTGTTACACTTTCATTTAGGCATTTCATATAGATAAACAGATGTATAAAATCATCTTGTTTATTATACTGTCGTTTTTGTTTAGTTTTATTTACAAGTAAATTTTTGTTTTTGTAAACTTTCAGAAAAACAGATTTGTGTATCAGATTTTTAGTATATGAGATCACATTTACTTTAACATTTTCCACTAGGCAGGTATATTTTCTATGATGATGCATACCAAGAATCGTACAGTCAAATTAGCTTTATTTTTGGACCTCGAATAGGACTAATTTTAATGCATGAGCCTAATTATATTCTCGGGTTAATTAGAATAATCTTCACCATGAGGAAAAAGTAACATGTAACTTGAAAGAAATGTATTATCAAAAATTAAGAGGCATAGAAACATACACAATCATCACTGATTAAAATCACACATTGGGGTCCCCCTAGTTATGATGTTAAATCACCACAAACCTTGTTGAGAATTCTAAGTTACAATAATTATGTTGATTTAACCTACAAATGTGTTTTCTATGTCGGAAATGATAAGGAAGTGTCTATCCTATTTATCTGCCACATGAAACTGCTCTGAATGGGGGCAGTATATGCACATGGACCCGAATACAAAAACTCAGATTGGGTCCCCCAGCACAACTTCTCCACGCGACCATCAGTTGCATCCTATCTGTACATTTTAGCCGCAATAACAATTCCTTTTCCTTCTGTATCTGGGCCCAGACCGACATGGAGACTTGTTCAAAACAGATCTGTGCACCTCCCACACAGTAATCGTACCCATTTTTGTGTCACAGAACCCCTTCTTGCCTTGAGCTATTTTTTCTTTTTGCCGTGAAAGTATTAATTTCCTACTTTCTGACAGTGGAAGGGTGTGTATCATACATATTTTCACTCCAGCTCACCAGAGGGCAGAGGTAATAAATTTACATGTACAGACTGCCACCCAGTAAAGGAAATCAGACAGGAGAACAAAGAGGTTTAAACAGCCTTAGTGTAGTGAGGGTAACCGTAGGCGCTCCAGGCATGTGGGCCTAATCACAGCTGCGACCTCTATAGTTATGCTAGTGAAAAACAGACTGTTCCTCTCCACAGATAGTAGAGGATCTTGAAGATCTCTGTTAACTATTTTCCAAAATTTTAGAAACTTTGGCATTGTTGTTACTGTTCTTCATGCAGAAATGGTGAGGCTGGGTATTACAAAGAGTTATTACAGTTGTTGAACATTTTTGTACAATATGATGAACAAAAGTAAAATACTTATATGGATATCTCAAGCATAAAATAACTGAGTGGCAGAGAAAAATATATTTTCAGTGAAGATTAAGGTGACATCTTTATCTTACTGTAACCCAAAATGTGTTTGCAAAAATAAACAATATAAGTAAAAAAGACTCAAAAACCTAGCCCATGTTTTATTTAACCACTTCAATGCCCTATATAATTGTGAATGCTATCATTAACCATTCCAATGTCCCAGCCCACCAGGGATATCATTATTATTATTATCCCTTTCAATGTCTTAGCCCACAGGGATGTTATTATTATTATTATTAATAATAATAATAATAATAATAATAATAATAATAATAACCCTTTAATTCCCCTTGCCCACAGGGATGTTATCATTGTCCATTCCAATGTCCTAGCCCACCAGGATGTTATCAATCCCTTCACTGTTGTAGCTCACTAGTGGTGTTATCATTTATTCCTTTACTGCTGTAGTTCACCAGTGATGTCATCATTAATCCATACAGTACCCCATGAATTAATAGCTTGTAGAATCACATTTAGCAGCTACTGTATAACTTGAAGTAATGGTTTTCCGTTTGACTTTATCTCTCACATCATTCTAGAGGAATTTTGGGCCACTATTCTTTACAACATTGCATCAGTTCATTGTAGTTGGTGGGCATTTTTTTATGTACCGTTCTCTTAGGGTTCCACCACAGCACTTCAACTACATTGAAGTCTGAATTTTGACTTGGCCATTGCAACACCTTGATTCCTTTCTTTTTTGAGCCATTGTATATTCACTGTTGTGATCATTGTACTGTTGTATGACACAGTTTTGGCCTGGCTTTTGGACAGATGGCCTCATATTTGACTCTAGAATACTTTGGTATAGAGATTAATTCATTGCTGATTCATTGACTGCAAGGTGCCCAGTTCATGTGGATGCAAAACAAGCCCAAATAATCATCCCTCCACCACGTTTGACAGATGATATGCTGCGTTTGGTTGTCACCAAATGTGATGATCCAATATGATCCAATACCTTCATTATGATCCAATACCTTCACTTTGGTCTCATCTGTCCATAGGACTTTGTTCCAGAAGTCTTGTGGTATTTCAGATGCAACTTTACAAATTTAAGTTGTGCTGTCTTGTTCTTTTTAGAGATGAGACTTTCCTCTGACAACCCTTCAAAGCAAGATTGTTCAGACCTTTTTTAATTGTCATGAACTTGAACATTTAACATGCTAACAGAGGTCTGTATATTCTTATAGGTAGCTTTTGTTTTATTACAACTTCTCTGAGCATTGCAAAAAGTCGGTGAATTTACTAGGATGTCTACTCCTGGGAAGATTGAATGTTTTTCACTTGTAAATAATCTTTTTCACTGTAGATGATGGACTTCAAATTGTTTGGAAATGGTTTTATAACCCTTTCCAGACTGATGGTGAGAAACAATTGCTTCTCTAAGATCATTGCTGATGTCTTTCTTCCTTGGCATTGTGTTAACACACACTTGAATGCTCCAAAACAGCCAACTGCCAAACCTCCTGGCAGAGTTGGTCAAACTGGCTGAGGATCAATTAATGAAGGATATTTGATTAGCAGTAACTGTCTGTTACTTACCCTCAAAATTCTATTGAAACAGTCAGGCTACATTCAAACAACAGAGGTGCAAAACGGCCATGAAAAACGCCCATTTTACATGGCCGCCTTGCAACCAGGGGACACCCGTTTTCACAGATCCCCCATACATTACAGATTATGGAGAGATCCATGAAACTGACAAAAATAGGACATGAGCTATATTTTGATAGTCTATTACAAAGGACCATCAACATAATGATCATGTGAATAGCCATCACATGGGTCATGTGAATAGCCCCCATTTTCTGCCATGTGACATCTGTTAAAAAATGGACATCACATGGTGTGTGAATGTAGCTTAAGGGCGTACCTAATTTTTGACACGCCTGGGGTTGTAGTTTCCTAATTTTAAGTCCTTTTAAAGATCAGATTTTATGTTATTATGTGCTGATAAGTAAAATCATACAATTCCAAGAGTGTATAATTTGTTTTTCAGTAAGTATGGTCTTTCCCATCCAGAAGTGTATACATTGACTTAGCTTTTATGTCTTATTATTGCTATGGAACAATAGAGCAGCTAACTTGAGTAGTAGTGCATACATATGTATCGGCTCCATTTGGTAACATCCAATGTATCCCTATCATTACAGCTTCCACAGTTGTACTATAAAAAAATGTATCACAATGCATTGTGCTATGCTATTCTTGTTCGGAAGATAGGATCCATTTGGTCATTATTTTCTTATATCAGATGACCTCCTAAAAATAAAGTGGAAATATTGACTACTCCAGCCTTTATGTACAAGTAGTTTTCATTTTAACATTTAGTAGCGAAAAGTTACCTGCTGTTTATTATGCAGAGAGTGACTGTTTTCTGCTTGACCTTCAGTTCCATAGACTGTTAATAGTCGCAGCACATTTATTTGCAGAGGTTGCCGAGCGATGAAGGAGGTAAATTAACACCATTTATACTGTTTCAGAATATTTTTGGAGTCAATTATGCACATTCCTATAGACTTATGAGCGTGAAATATGGTTTCTAATATTCATAACATTGCAATGAATATTTTTATCTGCCTTTCTGAACACAAGTTAGTGTTTTTTACAGCATGGAACTAAATTCAAATACGTGCTCATCAAAGAAAATTATTATGGCTCGCGACAAACACACCCATTTCCAATTGGGATGGGGAGCGATTGAAAATTATTTTTTAACTCTGTATATGCTGGTATATTGTTCCACAAAGAATATCCTTACACATGTTCAGTGGCCCAATATACATATATACTGGTTAGTTTTAGGAATTTGATAGTCGAGCTGGTATAATAGTGCAATAGGAACCATTTACTTTTTTAAGGGGGAAAGTCCCTGCTTGGTACCCACTCTATTAGCAAGAACAAGAGCTGCTTTCTAAGAGGGTCTCATACTCTGGTGGGTTTAAAGCAGCTTTCCCACAAAAGCTAGGAATTCTCTATCCATAGGATAAGAGATTACTTGCAGATCGGTGGAGACCTGACCACTCAGACTTCCACTGATCAGGAGACTTTTGTCCCTCATTCTGTATGGAGTGGTGGTCGGGCAGTGCATGCAATGCGCCCTTCATTTCAATGGGAGTGCCCGAGATAGTCGAAGTACATAATGACATAATATTTTGGGGTTGTTCTAGTTGTGTTATAGTCAATAGGAATGCAAAGGTAGCAGTTATCTATAACCCAGCAGTCCATCAAGTTTTAGCCCATAGCTTTTCCATTCTGAAATGCACTTTAAGAATGTGTCTATTTTTGTATATGCAGGTATTAGAAGCCAAAGTCAATGAAGTGAAGATCAATGAAGCTCGGGAGCATTATCGTCCTGTGGCTTCAAGAGCCTCTCTCCTGTACTTCATCATGAATGATCTTAAGAAAATCAGTCCAATGTATCAGTTCTCTCTTAAGGTAGTAACCTGTATAATTAAAGTGACAGTCATGGCTGAAAATTGTAGGATTTAGTACTTTTTCTAAAATATAGTGACATGGGAAATTAAAAAAAAAAAAAAATCAACTTTCTAATTTTTTAAACATAAAAACTTGGTTAAAAAAAAAAAAAAAAGTTAACTTTCTGACACATTCCCTTTCATTGAAAGAAATTAAAAGAGGAACAGGATTATTTTTACAGATTTGCCTTCCCTCTTACTTAAAGGGGTTGTCCAAGAAAAAACGTTTTTTCTCTAGAGACCAAGGAAGGTGAAAAAAAACAAACAAACCTTACTCATCTGTCCCCCAACGCTCAGGTGTCCCAGGCCGCTGTCGGGTCCCGCGCTGCCCAGGGGCTTGTTCCGGCAGAAGTCCTCGTTGCATGTGACTGTTGAGGCCAATCAGTGGCCTCAGTGGCCTAAGGAAAGGACCCAGAACGTCATAGGTGACCTATGTGAGTGACGCCTGTGATGTCATGTGCTGTCGGTACTTCCAATGGAACAAACCCTGGGGTGCCGAAGAACTGGGCAGCGGCCTGGACACCAGAGCACTGGGGACAGGTGAGTATTTTTTTTTTCACCTTCCCCTTTAATTCACTCCCACACAACGCAGTGATTTGGGTAATGGTATATATATACAAATGTGTCCTTCCTTACCTTAGTTTTTGGCACAACAAGTTCTGAGATATGTGATGCAAGATAAGCAGCATTAAAAAAAAAATATTATTTTACAATACTGTCATGGCATGTCTGTGTTACTATATATTTGTCTAGTGTTAATATACCTGTTAAGGCTTTTATTAGCATGTTGTAATATTGTATTGAATTTCCTCTGTAAGAAATTGGAGTCCTAACCCAAACTGGGGTGGACATGTCACTATATTAAAGACTTTCTGCAAAGGCTATGATATAGGAGAAGGTTGGGGCATACATAGACCATAAAATGTCAATGTATGGAAACAATTGTACCAATTTAGAGCAAGGACAGTTTTGTCCTCAAAGGACCTCAGAAACTCTACCCTTGACAAAATCTGAATCATATCCAGTACTGTATTGTATATGTGAACTTTCTGTGCTGAGTGTGACAGTACAGCAATGCTTTAGTTATAATATGTTAATACTATACATAATGTGTAAAGACAACTAATGGTTTGTCCAATATAGAAGATATTTGGTAGAATAAAATATCAACTTACTGTACGTAAAATTCAAATGTATAATAACTAATGTTTGGACATTCTATGATCTTTGACAAAATTCAGTCGCTCTGTTTTTCTGGGTTTCATTGTTCATCAGAAGAGTCTTGTGTTGTCACTGGAGAGTTAATTGAAGAGCCATTAAGAGTTGTCTTGCTCTGGTCTTCGCTGTTAATTGACATAATCTGAATTAATTTCTCATGTGCAGGCTTTTAATATCGTGTTTCACAAGGCTGTGCAGCAAGCAGAACCATCTGATGATGTCCGATTGAGAGTGAATAACCTCATTGACTGTGTGACATACTCCACATTTATATACATCAGCAGAGGACTGTTTGAAAGAGATAAAATAACCTTCACAGCCCAGTTAGCTTTCCAGGTATAGTGCATGCTAGTTATAACTCTACCTGATGTGTCTTCCAACACCTGGGACTAGGGGGGTAATTTTAGTGTAAGAATATAGGTGAAGATTCAATAGATTAAAAGGTGCAATGGCCATGGTACGGTATGTTATTATTACTGTTGGTTGGTCATGCTTTACACAGTTGGTTTTATCATTTTTTTATCAACCTGTTCAAGACCAGACTATTTTCCCATTATAACAAGTCGTAGATTTGGGGGTGGGTTGTTGCATGCATTTGAATGCTATAACTATATTTGTCGTTGTACAGTGTACTGTAATGTGAGAACAAAGATGGCTGACACAAGTAGTTTAAGTGATTTTAAGAAAAAAAAAAAATACTATCAAGCAAGTATATAAGGGATCACTTACTTTTGCCCATGTAGAGCGTGCCAAACACCCAAAGTTATATGGGTGCTTCAAGGATAATAGGAACCAATAGACGTCTGTATGAGATGATCTGGCTAGCATACTATATACACTGAACCTTTATATCCTTCTAGTACCCTTCTTAATGTATAATGTCTGTGTTGGTTTGGAATGTTACCTTATTACTTTGTTTCAGAGTTTCCAACAAGTCTACTAAAACAAAGCTAGAATAGAAGTAGGAGAACCATCAAGACTAACAAAATTAACGCTTTCCAATCCATTTGCACATTCTTGCCTTTCTGTTTTTCTTGTTTAGCTGAGTATGACATATTAGAGGGACCAATACGGCTTATATTCCCACACTTTTGAGCTGACGACCATGTGATTTGTCATGTGATCCCTGGAACTGAAGAAATAAGTGCTGTCACGGTTGTATACACTGCACTCACTGGGGTTACTTTTAAAGGAACCAGGCCTGAAAAGACAGAAAAAGTCTCAAATTTTGATGGACACCTCATTTGTGACTTCTTCTCTTTTTACATAGTTACACAGTTAGTATGGTTGAGAAAAGACATATGTCCATTAAGTTCAACCAGGGAATGGGAAATGTTAAACTCCTTTCTAAAAAGTGAGTGTGGCTTATTGGAAGGGAAGGGGCATTCCATAGACTATAATTTGCACCAGAATTTGGAGCAAAGTATGGCTCATAGCTGGCATAAGTTTGACCTTATGGCACATGGTTTTGACTTTCTCTGCACTAAATTTATTAAGAGGCTTGTGCCTCACTTGTCCAAAACTCCAGTCTTAATAAAGTCACCTCATTAAGTGTAGTATATTCAGTTAATAAGTAGAAACAATAATCGTTGATTATGATGTACCAGCAGCATAATACGAAGCTTGTGCTGCTGGTAGGACGTAAGGGAATCGTTGATTATGATGTTAATCTGTTTTCCCTTAGTCCTAACAGCAGCACAAGCTTCGTATTGTGCTGCAGGTAGGACGTAAGGGAATAAATGATCTCTGCCTTCTTTATGGGGAGTTCTGTTGTCTCAGCCGTCTCTCCTTTTCAGCAACTACACTATCACTGTGTAGCTTAGGCTCTGCAGACATGTCATATGTGAACCAGAAAAACGGAGACACAACTGTATCAAATGTAAATTATCATACATACCGAAATGCTACAGTCTGAAACAATACTTTCAGAATAAATATGCTTGTCTCATGCTATGTCCCTAACTAAAATGCATCCATAGAAATTCTATCAATAACGTCTTTAAATCTGTTGTCTTCAATTACCTTAAATTGCATGTTTTTATTTATTTATGCCAGTAATAGGTTTTTTTTGTTTTATTAGATTAAAACCTTAGGGAAAATATTAAATAGACATCTGACTTGACTTAGTAAAATTGGTGTCATTTGGTTTGTTCTATTGAAATGTAACAGTGAGTAATGCCAATTACAATCTAAGTGAAATGCAGATGTTGAGTACCAAACAAGACCAAGAACAACAACTATGTTATCCATCTCGAGTGAAATTAGACGTTCAGAATTTTCTTTGTATTAAAATTTATATAGTAACAAAATGAACTGGAGCCATTGTTGGCCCATCGGTCTCGATGAAAGGTTACATTGTTTTACTGACTTAACAAGTATTTTGGCTTATTGTAAACTCTTAATGAACATTTTCCAGAACCAATTTTGTCAAAGAGGACCTTTAACTCTTTTTAATGTTTTAATATATATTTGTATCCCCCTTGAAATAACAATTCTGGAGTTGTGCTGCTCCACTGTTATTCCTCGTAGAAATTTATGACTACATTGAGAATAGTGTGTTACCTTTCCCCTTGTCACTGCCCCTACACAGTCTAGTAGAGTCAGCATTGACTGGACACGGTCAGACTTTGTAGAGATGCGCCCCTAACTGGTAACAGCCAGTCATACATTGATCTAGTGGAGTCACAGCACACGTATAATTGTTACAGTTAAGGCCGGGTTAACATCTGTGTCAGACCCCCCGTTAGGGACTCCATTGTGGAGCCTGACGAAAATCGGTGTAGAAAAATGTCCTGCACTTTTTTCTCCACCACTTTCAGTTTCACAACAACGGACTTCCGATGGGCACCTGGACTCCGTGTGGAGCTGCTGTTTTAACAGTCTCCCTCTCCATTGCTTGGGCCCTCCAATGGCCCTGAATGACTTAGAGCCAGTGCTAATGTGAACCTAGCATTAGTCTTAGCATTCTGTGTTACAGTTTACAGTTTTATATCCCTTTTTATATCCCACCACTTGGCACTTACTTACACTAGGTTCACACCTATGTCGGGGTGTCTGTTGTTCTTGCCACATACCAGAACCCAACAGACCCCATTGCTTATAATGGGGTCCATCAGGTGTCATTGTTTTTAACTGAAAGTGCTGGATGAAAAAGTCACAGAAGCAGAACTTTTTCATCAGTCGATTATAGATGGAAACTGTAAAGCAGTCTCCAAACTGAGACTCCAATGCAGATGTGACAGTAGCCGTACTGTGTCAGAATATAGGGTAATGAAGAGGAGAATAGGGAATATTGGGCACTGCTGAACTGGACTATGTCAGAAATCAGAACATTCTGCTTCTTCTGCTGGATCCCTTTTACTCTTGATCCCAACTCCTAACTACACTAATGGTCCCATTCTATAAAAATGGCAGGCTCAGCATCCACTGCTGCTAAATAGGGACCCCACCCCTCCCCAAACACATTGACTAGGCACGTTACAATGCAGCAGAAGAGGAGAAGAGGAAAATAGAAGACAACAGAGGAGAGGGCTGTCAAGTGGGCAGTACTAGCTGCAGAATGAGATGTAAGTAAAGCAGCAGGCCCTTATGATTTTACTGGCCACAGATTAATTGTTGCTTGCACTGTCACACACTCTTTTGAGTACTATTATTGAATAGTAACCTAGATAAATGTTATTGGATAGGATGTGTGAAAGTGTGAATGGAAGGCAGAAGCAGCAAGGGGCCCCCTAGCAGGAGGTCAGGCAGTACTTCCCTGATGATGGCCCTCCTTCCGAAGCCATACACCAAATGTACACTGTACAACCAGTGTGAATGTACTGCAAGTCATACTAAAGGGATAATATTCAATGTAAGGTCACAGCACAGGAGTAATTCTTACAGTGATGTGACAGTACTGGTATAATAAACACATACTTGCCAACAGTAGAGCAGAGACTTCATGGAGAACTGAGTGCGAAGTATGCAGTGCAAATTCTCAGTGGTGACCATGCCCCATTTTGGTGAGACCACACCCCTTTTGGGGACAAGCCATGTTCCCTTTTGTGACGAGGGCATGATAATGTGGACACACCACTTTTGGTGATATGACCAGCATATAATATGCCCTCACCATGTATAAAATAACAGAGATCTGGCATAGAAAGGAGCATTCCATTCAGGGGCCTACCAGACGATCTGGAAGAGCTGACAAATATAATACATTGATGTCATAAAGAGACAACAAAAACATTGATATATCTGTACAGACAAAATCAAGACTGTAATGTCATAGCTAAGAGACAGTGACCCCTGTGATGTCTCAGTACGGTGAAGATGCACATTATAATGTCACAGTATATGAATAAGAAAGACTGTGAAGTCATAGCCAAGGGTTATAGCACCTAATGGTGTTAAAATATGGGAATAGGGCACTTAGCAATGTCACAGAACAGGAGTAACAGAGTAATATCACAAATACTAGCACAATACAGGAGTGATAAATGCACTGACTATAATAAACCTTTTCTCAATGCCCCTGCACCTGTACTGGCTCTTACGTCACAGACAGGCTGTACGTTTTTTCTCCGTGTGTGTGGAGGACATCATATAGGTGAAGTTAATTTTAGACATATGCCACTTGATAAATTGCCCACTTATCCTCAATATAATGAATTTCAGAGTACATTATAACCATATATAACAGGCTATACAGGACATAATATATTCTTAGTGATAAATCTGCTCCTATATAAAATGTATTATCTCATATCTAGTTGTGACAGTGGGAATCAGGGCATTTTCCATAGAGAAGACATTACACCCTTACATTTCATCATTGCTGACAGCTCCACAGCTCAGACATCGTGAACTCTTTGCTTGCCCTTCAGCTGATGCATTAGCTGATCCAATAAAGTAGAAAAGAGGTTGGCTTTAATGTATACAAGCGCGTCATTTCTGACATGAACTCGTGACAGTCTTTACACTTTGCATTCTAGTTATTGAACTGCGTTTTTTTTTTTTTTAACTTTTTTTCAGCTTTTGATAATGAATAAAGAAATTTCTACTCAGGAACTTGACTTCTTGCTCCGTTTTAACATTGACCATATCTATAATAGTCCATTGGACTTTCTTTCAAATTCAGCATGGAGCGCTATTAAGGTAAGTTTTCTTAAATTGGGTGTAGTGCACTTTCCCATAGTTAGAAAAAATCTAAGCTTCCTCACAAGGCTGTCTAGAGGAGAAAAGATTCTGGCCATATATGCTGGTATACTTTTATAATAGTACTCTCCAATGATGTCAATTTACACCCATCCATATCAATTAGAAACTCCAGGCCAAATTAGAGGACGTGTCTGGGGCCTCCACCATCTTGGGGAAGACCAAGGCCTGATCAGTTGGCTAAAATCACTCCTGGAAAGGGAGAACCCATTGCCCAGTGGGTGCAAGGGAGCTATTTATATGGGAAAGGTATACACTGTTCATTTCATAGACATGCATAAGAGCGGCTCTCCACTAAAGTCTAAGGGGCTTGTTAGCCAGCGTTCTATGTAACATCCATAGACTTTACTGCAGAGACAGAGGCGTAGCTAGGGGTTCAGCGCAGGGGGGGCGAACATGTCCAAGTGGGCCCCCAACTTGCACATGTTTGTATACCGAGTATACGGTGAGCGTATAGTGGTATATAGCGGCTCCTCACAGGGCTCTGCAGACGATTTAGGTGAATACAGTGTAATAACATTTAGTGACTTACCGGTGACGTCTCTGACTAATCATTCACATTCCCCGTCTCTTTTATCTGGACAGCCATGACCACTTCTTCCAGTCTCTGTAAAGTTTGCAACACAGACATCTTTGGCTCCTCACTTTTCCAGGCACCTGACCCACATTGTCCTCACCTACACAAAGCCCCGATCCTGCTGCTACCCCCAACTATAAAATATATAGTATACCCCCCCCATAATGAATAATACCCCCAAGTGCAACTTTAAATTAATAACTTCCCTGTGCACCCCTTTAAATAGTTCCCCTTATTAATAATGCCCCAGGTGTTTCCTAATTAAAAAGGAAAAAAAAAAGGAAAAAAAAACTTATTGGGGTTCCAATACCCAGGACTCCGTTGCAGTGTCTGTCTGAAAATCGGCAGAAGAAAAAGTCCTGTGCTGGTTTCAGTTTTAAAACGATGGACACCCAACGGACTCCATGTGTCCAGAGCTGTTTTAATGCATTGGGGGGCCCTGTGAAAACTTTTTGAAATTTGAAAGTGAGGCCCTCAATGACCCCCCCCTCCCCCCAATTATTTAATTTGCCGCCTCAACCACAAAGGTTACATTAAAAAAATAAATAAATACTCACTGAACTTGAACCTCGTTTCCACAGACCTACAGGCGCCGGCTGTAATGTCTGCGGCTCGGCGCTCATTGCACTTCCCTGCCATAGATATCATCAGCCGAAGGCTGAATAATGGAGCATGGAGCTGATAGCACCATGCTCCACTATTGTATTCAACCTCTATCTGTGTCCTAAGGAGTTGAAATCACTGCCTGCTGCCCATAACAGCGGGATAGCATCCAAAATGTAGGACTGTCCCGCTCGATTCGGGGCGGCTGAGGGGGCCTCTGCAACCATAGGGCCAATGGTGCAGCCGCTAGAAAGCAAAAGCGGCCCTGCATGTGTCATCACTATTTTAGTGGTCCGCCTATTTGTTGTTCTGGTCCTCCGAGTGGTGATGCTAGTGTGACCCTAGCGTAACTAATGCTTTATTCTAGTGCATTACCACTGTCTACTTTGGCTAGATTTTGTCAAACATTGGACAATCTGCCCTTAAATAAAAATAACAAGACAAAATATGTACCTCATTGATATACTGTAGCAGCCCTTCTGACACATAGACACACAATACTACCAGGGCCAGGTTTCCACAGATCAGGGCTTATACAGTAGACTGAGCTGCACAGATTATATGTTCTTGGTTATACGAGAGCTATTCCATAAAAATATGAAAGAACTTTTTCCAATTTTCAGTGCTACTAGTGGTCAGGGGCAGGCCACATCCCGTCTTTACTTTGCAAAGCCATTTACTTAATCCTGTTTTAGGCTTCAGATGTAATATAGAGTGATAAATGTATTATCTAGAACTGAGAACATTTTATCCTGAGACCTGCCTAGTGCCTACAAGCGTGGACAAAGATGGGCGGTGTTTTATTTGTAAATCTGATTCAAGTATAGGAAGGTAAAGCTGGCTACGAACACAATTGTGACAGAATATTCTGACGGACAGATTGTCTTCTCGCAGAAAAATCTTTCATTAAAGTGAATATCCAACAGAATTTTTATTTTTCTGAAAAGTAACAAATTCAGATGAACAAAAGTGGTAACAATGAAGAGAATGCTATAAGAATTATACAATAGGCGTGATACAATACATTGGCATTTTAATCTGTGAAGATTTCTTATGGGTATCAGATAGAATCAAAGAGAATTTCTATTTTACCATGTACCAGGACAGTTTTACATTCAACTTCAGAGAGCTTTAAAAAGGCAGATTTTTAGGACTTCACATTTTTTTTCTTTTACAGCTCAAAAAATATTAGAAACAAAGTGATGGGTCCTGTGAGGGATCACCTTGATGGTTCTGCAAAGCAGTGCTGCCCGAAGTATTCTAACAAATCTGATAATACATATACATACAGGGGTTTTCCAGGCTAAAAATATTGATGAATGATATCACATTGGTGAGGGTCTGACATCCTGCACTCCCATCAATCAGATGATCCGAGCAGCTAATACACAGTGAATAGAGCAGGAAGCAGACACCTCCGTTCTCTGTGTAGTGGTGAGACCTGGTTACTGCAGACCAACTCCATTTCACTTGAATGGAAGCTAAGCTGCAGTGATTTGGTTCAGCCAGTATACGGAGAACAGAGCTGTCCTCTTCCAGATGCATTCACCTTTATCAGCTGTTGAGAACAGCTAATCGGTGGGGAGTATCAATATTTTTAACCCTGAAAACCCTTTAAAGTTGGACTTCAGACTGTCTACAGCCACTAGTACAAAGGGGGTTTAGAAGATTACTGTGTATGATAAAACAGTATGGCATAAACTCTTGAGGCTCTCCTAATGGTGTCTGCAGGCACCCAGAATTGTATAATTTAACGCTATGGTTGTGACAAGTTTTGGACCTCCACAATGGAGCCCCAATCTTTCTACTCTTTATATTAACATGTCCATTTTAGCAAATACTTCTATTCCCATAAAATAATTCTGGAGCATCTTTTCTCATACATCTGCACTGTGCCGATCCTCTTTTATTTCCCTGGCCTTTGGGAGTAAAACAGAAAATTAAGCGGGGACACGCAAAGATCCAACCCATGTGTATGCTTCACTGTGCAGACAATGAGCTTCATGGATGAATTTCGAGGTCTGGACAGAGACATTGAAGGATCTCCCAAACGGTGGAAGAGAGTGATTGAATCTGAATGCCCAGAAAGAGAACGCCTACCTCAAGAATGGAAAAACAAGAGTTCCCTCCAGAAAATGATAATGATGCGTGCACTAAGACCTGACCGGATGACGTATGCTATTAGGTATATTAACAAAAACATCATTATACACTTGTCGTACATCAGGAGAACTGTAAGTTTTTTAGGCAAATGTAAAATTTGTAACTTTTAATCTTTCAAATAAAGATCAACCTTTATCAGGAGATCCCCCACCAGTGTCTATTCACCTGGCTCCAGTAATAGTACAACTACAAGACATGTGACTGCTACAGCCAATCCCTGGCTGTAGTTGTGACCTGTATGGCATAGACACATCGCTATTACAATCAGCAGCTACATGTTGTGTTAATGCATCATTGCTGGAGCTGGTAGAACAGAGACTGCTGGGAAATGTTGTAACGGGAGTGTCAGGGGAATGCTAAGCTGAGCATTACTCCTTTTGGTACTTTATAGTGTTGTAAGCTTTTTGTTAAAATCCCTTATAAACCCAAGTTCAGGGCTATTGTGTCTAGGCAGTAAGTTAACAAAAATGAAACAGGCAACTACCAGACCATTGGGCGTTGGGTTGAGGCTTTTGTACAGTAATGAGACTCATTGGTCCAGCAGAAGACCATCCAATGTGGACCATACTGTAGAACCATCACTAGTCTTTATTTCTTATGGGTTGATAAATACATTTTGCCTAGCAGACCCAAGAAACCTCAGTCCAACATTGTACACTTACCCAGTATAACCAAACCAGCAATAAATGAATGATAGGAAGCTTCTCCAACACAACTGTAGTTGTAACCGACCACATCTCACATGTACCCTCAGGATTAATGATTATTTTAAGGCTTCACATCCTAATATAATACATTCCATTCCATTTTTAATAATTCAGGAACTTTGTTGAAGAGAAGCTTGGACCCATGTATGTGGAACGACGTAAAACAGACTTTGCAAAGTCCTTCCAGGAGAGTGGAGCGTCTATTCCTATCGTCTTCATCTTATCTCCAGGAGTTGACCCAATGAAAGACGTAGAGACATTGGGTAGGAGCCAAAAATGCGTTATTACAATATTTTGGCCTGTATTATTAGTGTTTGATTGATAACTGTGCGGCACTGGTATTATATCTCTGTATGTTAATGACTTCATAAGTATATAATGAGGTCACATAAACAGAATATTGTAATTCTAGCAAGAACAAAGAACAGCCCATCATGACCATATCACCCATGTGAACTGCTAACCATTATTTTTAGCACTAAGTCTATGAGCACTACTTCATAAGTGGTGGTTTATCTCCACAACATATCATGCTGATGTGTATTTTGCCGATAATAGCCATGTTTAATTGAGGGCTTTGATCCTTGTCATTGTCCTGGTGCTGACTGTTTTTAGGTTTTGACTTGCTAGTGTCTATCACTTACTGTATTTAATTATGGCTATTATCATTGCTTAGCAAATTGCTGTTTCAAAAAGAATCATCTAAAAAGATTTTGCTATGGAGGACCAATAGTTAATGGGGTTTTCCAGGATTGTTTTTATTGATGGCCTATCATCAGTATAGTCCATCAATAGCTGATTGGTGGGGATCTGACACCTGCCCCTGCATCAATCAGCTATTGACACACCATACTATACAGTATATAGAGTTGGAAACAGAGGGCTCTGTATATTGTATAGTGGCAGTGGAGCGTTATTGCAGCTCTGCTCCAATTGAACTGAATGGGAGCTGCTTGGCCACTACAGAATACACAGAACCATCTACTTCCGGCTCTGTATACTGCATAGTACTGGGCTCAGCAGCACAGTCCCAAACAAATAAGAGTGTCAGCCCTTGGCTTATCAGATATTCATTATAATGACAGGCCATAATAAATATCCTGGAAAACCCCTTTATTAGACTTTGCCCTTAGTCCTTACTCTGTGTCTATCTAGGTATTGTAAATTACAAATCCAAACTACAACTATTGTAGAGCTGCTCATGTTGTCCATGCACCTGGATGTATTTCCTAGAATAGACATTATCCGGAGACCCAGTCTCACAGCTCCCTTGTCAAGTGAGACAAAAAATGTCTGAAGCTGAGAGCAAGGCATGTACAACAATCTGCCCCTATGTCTATGCAGGGGATTTGTATCAGAAAAATAAACCTCTAATTACAGAATTCTGGACCAAAGAACAAAATTATGATTAAAACTGAATATTATTTCAAGGAAAATGTATTTTTCTGCTTTCTGGTGTCATGAGATCAAATACCAAGTCTGCTTATAATACTGGTAACGCTAGCAAGCATTCAGAAGTTTTATTTCTTCATATTACTGTTAATTTTGGTTACTCTTCTGCCATCAGTTCTGATAAATGTGTCCCCCACCCCCATTTCTTTCCCAAACTTGCATGCATTTGATGTGCCGGACATTACTGTCTGCTCTGTATAGGTAACAGACTTGGATTTACCATTGACGCGGGAAAACTTCACAATATCTCTCTGGGTCAAGGGCAGGAAGTTATAGCAGAAATAGCAATGGAAAAGGCATCAAAAGAAGGCCATTGGGTTATACTTCAAGTAAGCCGATTCAGTGTGTTATAGAAGTGCTTCACTGCCAAGCTATGAAATGGCACTTTTACAAAAATAATCTGTGCCTCTATGAGATGCTTTTGTGGAGTGAAATTGGGTGTATGTCCAAATATGTTTTCTTGAATGATACTCTCTGGTTATTTCGTTCTGATTGAAAGGAGATTTTTTTTTTTTTTTTTTTTGAAGGTAAGATTGGCCCCAGATTGTGTTCTGGTGTTTCTTTCAACTTGAGAAATTTAGACAGTAGAGACCAATTTAAGTTACAGACAAATTCACTATTTTTAACACTGGATATAATATAACATTGCAATTAACATTCTGGACACATTGGAACAAATACACTAAATGTAGGGAATGTATTACGCATATTTCCATCTGCAGTAATTAGGCACTATATACAGTATATAGGTACAGTGCTGTGCAAATGTTATAGGCAAAAATGCAAAGTAAGAATGCCTTCAAGAATAGATGTGTGGTTTCTTTTTTATCAATAAACAAAATTAATTGAATGAACAAAATAGAAATCTAAATCCCTTTAAGGGAAGGAGTCCCAGAAGTAGAAAGTGGAGTAAAAAGTGACAAATCATAAGTACCGCAATACAGTACCAATAAAACTACAGCTCACACCACAAAAGAAAAAAAGACGTCATAGAGCTCCATTAATATAAAAATGTTCAAAGTATGGCAACACAAAAACATTTTTTTAGGCACATAGCGAGCCGCAGCCAAAAAACGCTGCAAAAGACCATCGTGTTTTTTTCCGCAGCATTTTTCACAGAAAAAGACTTTCTGTCCCTATTATACCTGTACGGAAAAGGCCAGCGTTTCCGTAGGTATAATTGACATGCTGAGATTTTCAAAAATGCAACAGTTTTGAAATCACTGCTTTTCCACTGCACATTTTTTTCTCTAATGTGTGGATGGGATTAGCCAGAATCTAATATACTTTGCAGGTAATGTAAAATGCTGCGTTTTCACAACATGGGTCCCCGGCCTTAAAGTGTTTTTTTTGTTTTGTAAAAAAACTAGTAAAACTTGAAAAACTATGCAGATCTGGCTTCACTGTAATCATACTGACCTGCAGGATCAATTTACTGCATTATTTGTGACTCGAAAAAAGGTGAAAAATTTGAAAATGGAAAATTACTTTTATGGAAAAATTAAAGACAACTTTTGGAATGCAATGATGAAAAAAATTAATAAAACTGGTGTACCCTTAATGTCCAAAAGAGCCGCATCCTTAAAAGGTTAAAAAATATGTATATTCAAAAATAACTTTGTTTAAGCAAAAAGTTGTACATAATGTACAGTGAAAAATCTCCAAAAGACAACCTCTTTGAGAAGATTATGTTCTTTTCTAGATAGGATTTCCTGTGTTAGATTTCAGTTCCACCATATATTATACATAATGGCTATCTTTTTTGAATAGGCCACCTGCTTGGAAGACCATACATATAGTAGATAGATAGATAGATAGATGTGGTCATTTCCTTTTTCTGAAATTCCTGTGTTTCATACCATATCTTTTCCATATAAAATACCTTCTTCCAGCCTATTGTACACATCTCTCAGCAGAAATTCAATTTTCAAAAAAAAAAAAATTAAAAATATATATACACACATTATCTATCTATCTATCTATCTATCTATCTATCTATCTATCTATCTATCTATCTTTATATACAGTATATATCCTTACTACATAGTGTTCTTTGTACTTAGGTACTGCCCAGCATCAAACAAGCTTCCAAGATATATATTGTATGAACACATTAAACAAACAAGAAAACATGTAGTTTGGGAATATCAAGTGTTTCATAAATGTATATCATCTTGCTGTAGAAGTGCAGTTTAGCTGTAAGTAATGTTCTAGAGAACTGCTTCAATATATCATTTGCAGTTTACTATGCAAATATATGGATAGCCTTGTTAAACCAGGATCTTGACAGTATACAACCACAGAAATGTAACCATAAATGTAATGATATGAGATGTCACATGATATTAATTTGAGTCTCTGTTCACAGAATATTCATCTAGTAGCCAAATGGTTAAGCACCTTAGAAAAACTATTAGAAAAGTATAGCAATGGAAGTCACCCCGATTATCGTGTGTTCATGAGTTGTGAACCAGCCCCAACACCCAAGGAACACATCATCCCGCAAGGGATCCTGGAAAATGCTATCAAAATTACCAATGAACCTCCGACTGGAATGCTGGCAAATCTGCACGCTGCTCTGGATAACTTTGATCAGGTCGGTAAGATCCTGAGTGTAGAGAGTTCTTGAGCATATATTTTCGGCATATAATATGGTATATAAGATATAACTAACAGCAATATCTATCTGCACCAAGTTAATGAAACCACCCACAGAAACCAAGAAAGCAATGCTGGACCAGGAAATGTAAGGCAGTAACAAATTCATAATGTATATGCAATTCATAATGTATATGCAAAAAAAACCATACATTATAAGACATGAGCCAAAAGAAGAGAAAAAAAAACTGGGTGAGCAAAAAGATGAATTAGTGACTGCTGGCACATAAATGTATATTATAAAGAAAAAAATTCACAGATATATATATATATATATATATATATGTATTATATATACACGTAATATAAAGTACGATGTGCACAAATAGCCACAATGCTGCAATATGTGTACACAAGATGAATAAACGTGCAAGTGCAAAAAGGACTACACACCTAGTGAAACATCTACCAGAGCTTACCTCTCACAGCTGTGTTGCCAATGGCTTAGGCTTTTATGTATAAAGTAAGGCTAAGCCCCACATTGTGGAAAAGTAGCGTTTTTTTGTTGCAGATTTTGCTGCGTTTTTTTTTTTTTTTAAGTCAGAAGTGAATTTAACAGAAGGGAAACGTCTAAGAGCTTCCTTATATTTTCCATTCCTTTTCAAGCCACTCCTGACTTTGGCTCAAAAAACTTCAGCAAAATCTGTAACAAAAAGCGCTGCATTTCTGCAACGTGGGGCTTTAGTCCAAAAATGATACATCTTTTTTATTTCTTGGTCAGTGCTGTTCTCCTGGCTTCTATGGGTGCAGTTTATGTAAGTGTGAATATCATGTCCCCGAATATATTGAAAATTGTGACTCAAATCAAAATCACAATTCACTGAGCATTCAAACAGTCATGTATACAAGTTCACTGTTGGTTCCCTCTCCAGATCACTACCCTCTTCCATAACTACATCTGCAAGGAGATTGTATGTTCTCCCTGTTTTTGCATGGGGTTCCTCCCACACTCCAAAGATATACTGATAGGGAATGTAGATTGTGAAACCTATATGGGACAGTGTTGACAATGTCTGTGGAATATGATGGTGCTATATAATCAAGCAAAATAAAATAATAAAAATAATCCTGGACCCTCCCCCAATTTTCCTCATTTTAAAGAAACCCTTCCTGACTACAAATACAGCAAAGTGAATAAATTCTTTGATCATCAATCCATCTCCATAAATCTAGTAACATAACTTGTCATATTTTTGCAGTCAAGAGAGACATCTAGGTCTCTTTTGAACTACTTTAGTGAAATTACAATGATAACTTTGCATAATCTTACTGCTCTTACAGTAAAAATTCCTGTTCTATTTTGGGGTGGAAACTTTTTTTTTCTGGACATAGAGGATACCCGTTGTTACTGTTATAGTCTTGGTTTTAAATAATGGGAGAGACCTCTATATTCAGATATATTGATATAAATAAAAATAAAATATAGAGAAGAAGATAGATAGATAGATAGATAGATAGATAGATAGATAGATAGATAGATAGATATTTTAGGTCACCTATCTTTTTGAAAGAAATAATTCTGGATATTGTAGTTCATTCATCCCATGTATTACTCTAGTTAGCCCTCTAGCCCTTATTACTGTAATTGCATATGGCCATCACTATAAGGCATGGTGGTGGCAGCATGGTACTACACCATACTGTAGAGCATTGGTGTAATTAGAAAGGTGACAGACACAGCAGTTGTGATGTACAGATAGTGATCTTTGCAAATGATTGAATGGAAAAGTGTAAGGGGGCAGTAGCCATTGTAATGCAGGTCAATGAGAGTCCAAGGAAATTAGGGGGAAAAAAATGAAATGTGGACAGTTCTCCACTTGTAACTGAAGGTGTTATTAATGTAGTGAGATACCCTTTAGGCTAAGGCCCCACGTAGTGGGCTGCAGCAAAAAAGTGCTGCAGGAAAAACCACGGTTTTTCCCACAGCGCTTTTTCACAGAATGTCCACAGAGGTTTCCTCTGCGTCCATTGCGTATATTTTTTCACAATGTGTGGATGGGATTTTCTAGAATCCCATCCACCTTGCAATGACTGTATAACGTCGTGTTTTTTTCCACGGCATTTCTGAAGCAGCCAAACCGTGGCCTTACAGTTTTGCAACGGATTCCCATGATGCGTTGTTGGGATCTATCTCTACAGTGTGGAGGGTAAATACATACAGCAAAATACAGGGAAATTCAAGAGGAAAACCTGCGGCAGTCTGCATGATGGATGCACATTTGAAGAGATTTTATTTTCCAGCAAAATGTTGACCCCAAACAAACTAAAAATTACATTATATCCTTCAGAATCTTCGGCTGGACATATACAGTATTGTGCAAAGATTTTAGGCAGGTGTGGAAATACTGCCGCAAAGTAGCAATGCTATCAGAAATAGAAGTGTTAATAGTTTACTTTTGTCAATTAAAAAAATGCAAAGTGAATGGAGAAAAGACAAATGTAAGTCACATCAATATTTGGTGTGACCTTTGCCCTTTGGAGGAGGAGTCCTGGAAGTGATGATACGGCCCCCACAGATATAGCCCTGACCTCAACGTCAACCAGTCTGCCTGGGATTACACGAAGACACAGAAGGATTGGAGCAAGCGTACATCCACAGAAGATCTGTGCTTAGCTCTTCAAGATGGCAGGAACAACTTCCCCTGCCCAGTTCTGCCAAAAACTGTCTGCAGGTGTACTGAGAATTGATGGAAGGCAAAGGGCAAAAGTTACACCAAATATTGATGGGATTTAGATCTCCCTTTTGTTCATTCACTGCATTCTTACTTTGCAGCATTTTGTCCATGTCGACTAAAACTTTTTGACAGTACTGCACATTCTTTAATGTTTGTCAAAGAAGGAGACTAAATCAATACCAACATGTTCCGTTTTCAATGTGATATTTCTTACATTTCTTACAATAGTTGAATATTTGTTTTCATTATACATTGAATGGTCTTCTTTGTTGGTCACTGACACAAATGTATGCTTACATCTTCTGTATTCAATGCCATTAAAACATCCAGGGGGTTAAAACATCCAAGGGGGTAAATACACAGTAAATAGCTCAGTGACTCTAATACTGTATTTGCTTTCTGAAATATAATTAATTTCCTTTTATTAAATTAGAGTAGATAGATAGATAGATAGATAGATAGATAGATAGATAGATAGATGGATACGACTATATATATATATATATATGTATATATAAAATGTAGTATATATAGTGTTAGATTAATAGATAGGTAGATAGCAGAAATGCATATAACAATTTAAACAAGAAAGTATTCGAAAGGTATATATTATTTTACATAGAGGGATAGATAGATAGATAGATAGATAGATATCATTGTAACCAGGATGGCATTGGAAAAGTATATTTTATTTTAGATGGAGATAGATAGATAGAGATAGATAGAGGGCAGAAAAGTACAGTATATATCATTGTTAACAGGACAGCATTAGAAAAGTATATGTTATTTTAGTTAGACAGATACTTAGATAGACATAACCTATTTTTAAGCTGCAAGTTAAATAATTCCATGTATTATCCAATAATGAGAGAACTTGATGACATTAAAATGAATATCTATGACTGTTGCTGACAATTGATTTCCACTTGGTATGAAGACAGGCGCACACAGGATTATTGATTTGCCTACATGACAGTACAATATGTCCACTTAGAAATATTATATAATCATTAGCCATACAATAGTCACAATGTTATCTAAAATGTCCACAGTATTATAATGCAGGGGGAAAATTGACATGTCATTGACAGGTTAGTAAAGAAATGTACGCTGGTTGCTCTCTTGCAGAACATCCTTGACCAGTGCACCCGTGAACAAGAGTTTAAGAGCATTTTCTTTTCATTGTGCTATTTTCATGCTTGTGTTGCTGAGCGGCGTAAATTTGGCCCCCAGGGGTGGAATAGAAAGTATCCGTTTAACATTGGAGACCTCACAATATCAGTGAATGTTCTATACAACTATCTGGAAGCAAACTCACAGGTATGGTGCCTCATATTAGATGAAAGCTATTGTGTAGTGTTTTTATGCTGTACTATAAAAAAGTGTTAAAATATTTTGTGTATCTGCAATATAGAATGAGTATATTTAATACTGTAAGATAGATAGATACAGTACATAGCTAAGTAGGAAGACTATATCAGATAAAATAGATATGAAATAGAAGATAGATAGATAGATAGATAGATGTGAGATAGATAGATAGATAGATAGATGTGAGATAGATAGATAGATAGATAAATAGATAGATAGATAGATAGATGTGAGATAGATCAGATACATCAGATTGATAGATCTGATGTATAATCAGATAAATATTAAATATATAAAATAAATAGATAAATAGATATAGAGATATATTAAAAACATGAAACAGATAAGAAATAGATTATAGATAAAATATACATAGAAAATCAAATATTATTTAATTTTTTTCCTAACACAGATTTCTTTCAGATGCAGCAGAGCTGTGTTTGCTATTAGGCACAGCTCAGTGTGATATTGTACAGTGGTTGTAGGACTACAGATAGAGCTGCAATGTTACATGAACTTTTAATTATCAAGACACAGAAAGTGCACCTACAAAGAGTTAAATAACCTATCCAGCTCTGCTACATCTGTTTTTAATAACATAAAACATAATATTCATTCTATTACAATAGAGAACAGATAGATTCCTGTGTTTAGGATTGTAACCGTTAGTATCTGATAACTGTGCTGAGAAGCCTTAATATAATTTTACGATGTGTTTCGACTATCACGTGTCCTCCTGATGTTCCCAGTGTTGTAAAATATATAGTACATGCATGCTATACACTGACAGTGGAGGAGCAGATGTTTAGTATAGGAGTCTCCATTGATAATGTACACACAATCTTGGTGAGTGTCTTTAAGAATCAAGTGTATATCTTTAATAAACGTAGGGTTTTAATATCAGGTTCCATGGGAAGATCTCCGATACCTATTTGGAGAGATTATGTACGGTGGTCACATCACTGATGACTGGGACAGACGACTGTGCCGAACGTACTTGGAGGAGTACATGCAGCCCAATCAGGTAAGTGCAAGTGCCATTACAATACAGAGTCAGAGCTCCCTCTTCTGGGATCTGAATCACTCAGGTTCATGTTTTCCTCTTCTATGAAACTCGGTTATGGACAGGTTCTTCATTTAGTAGTCACCTACATAGTGCTGGTATTTATGGAAATGAAGCATTAGACATGTGGAGTTACATACCTGATCTTTTATTTTATTAGATTTATTCAGACAGAATGCAAAGTCGGACATGAAGCAGTCACTGATTTTTATAGACTGAAAAAGATTTCACCCTTGTTAGCAAAAATTTCATTGCATGCTTATAACCATGGCTCCTATGAATTATCTTGTAAATTCGCAATAGGTAGTATGATCAAATTGTGTCCACAAGAGTGAGTGGAAGGGATTACTACAACAGGCAGAGCCTATGAATGAATGTGATACATACATAATATACAGGATGTCCTATAGGCTGCTACAGTATGTTAAAAGGCTAGTACTATTTAAGCAAATGTCATATATTTGTATCAATTCCTCACAGTTTTCAAGATCTCTACTTCCTTTATATAGACATCTGTCCTGATCATTTGATGGACACACCGCTAAATGGCTAGATATAAGAAACGGCTTTTATAAGGCAGCATTGAGACACAACATGTTAAATGTACTTATAGGTCTATCAAATGACCTGTTAAGTACACAAATCTGGCATGGATGACAGCAATAAAATCTTCAAGACCATGAGCGAAAGGAGAAGAAAATAGTAAGCAGTTCTCCTGCTTATGTGTATCAAGTAAGACAACTATTATTACTCCAGCTTGTCTTAAGACGAGCCCCTGTGTGACCACCATATGACCAGTAAGGAGTTTTATCCCCTGGGAGAAAACATTCCTATTAAATGACAGCAAGCAGAGATGGTGAAAAATGTGATATACTGTGCGTATCTATCTATCTATATATATATATATATATATATATATATATATATATATATATATATATATACATATACACAATGAGTGCATTAAAAATATAGAAAGAGTACTGCATATTTAACACACATGTATGGGAGCTATGTGTATATAGGATGTATAGAGCCCTTTACATCAGGCTCTGGAGTCCATAAACCAAACTTAGGACTTTGCGTCTACTTTTACAAACTCAGAATTCTTCATAAATGGCTTTTGTATTATAATAATAATAATAATAATACATTTTATTTATATAGCGCCAACATATTCCGCAGCACTGTACAACTTTTAGGGTTCAAGTACTGACAAAAAAAGATACATTACAAAGAAATAGTCAATTCACACACTGGGACTGAGGGCCCTGCTCGCAAGAGCTTACAATCTATTATAAGTAGTACATTAACAATAATGTATAATAATATATAAAAATTGGAACAAAACTTTCCTAAATTCTTAAGAAAGTGAATATGAAAGAAACTCGGCATTTAAAACATTTTATACTGTATTAATAAGGTATAATAAATCTTTATTTTGGAGTTGGACTGGATACATTTCTACCGACTCCACTGAAGAATGACTCCAACTCTACAGCCATACTTTACATAACAAAACCAATACGCAGGTTGACATAAACTAGTTAATGTGACAAATATATCAGTGTATGAAAATAAATGTGGTATTTCCAATTGTTCTGTCTATATATTAGGTATCTCTGCCTATGCAATAATGTAATAAATTGTATTATAATAATAATAATAATAAAAAATCCTGAATTGTAATAAGTAGAAACAAAAGGATTAGCAATTTAAAGAGTATATATATATATATATATATATATATATATATATTTGGAAATATACTTACATATATATTTCTAGATAAAATGTATATATATATATATATATATATATATATATATATATATACACACACACACGTATTGGGTTCACTTCCGAAAGCTTACAGTATATAGGATTGTAATATCTTGTATGTGTTACACTTTAGTACATTGCCTCAATTAGTGTCATGCAGTATAATGTAGATATATTGCAAACTACAAAACATTGGAGCACAGACGATACATATGGTAATGGCATATAATGGATTTTTCTCCACACTATGCATGTAATTGGAGATGTTTTTATTCATTGAAATGAACTGTGATTACATTAGGTAGAAGAACCTACGCTAGTGAGTTTCTATGGTTATTCTAATATTGCATGAAAAATCTTCAGGGACAGAGGTGTTTTCAAAATCTTCTTAAAGGGGAGCCACATAAGAAAAAATATGTATAATCCCAAACACACACATTTTTTTCAGTATTTTTAATGCCATGCATTTCACACATTTTTCATTACTTGCAGAGGAGCAGCACTACACGCACCGCCCGTCCACTAGCAGCTTCCAGAACCTTGAGGCTGCTAGAACAGATGATCTGTACAGGGTGCGGGTGTTAGACCCAAAATAGATCACATACTGATAACCTATCCTGTGAATAGGTCATCAGCATGAAAATTCTATTTGGGGACAGAAAACCCCTTTAAAATTTTTTTTTTCATTTTTTTGTGGGAAGAGCTCACATTTTTATTGATGTCAAATGGCAATTCCGGCATAATTTTTTTAGTTATATATTTTTATTTTTTACGCCATTCACTGTACAGGTAACATTACAGTTGTATTGCTTGGATCATTACGGATCCAGCAATACTCAATATGTGTGTTATTATATTGTTTTTTTAAATTATGTATTAAACATTTTTGGGATGGGGGTGAATGTGTTGTTATGATTTTACTGTGTGTGCTTCTTTTTCTTTTCTTCTCCTTAGGAGACTTTCACGTGCAATGTCTTGACTGATTATGACAAGCATTATAAGACCAATGTAGTTCAAAGTCTTATTATATGCCATAAGTCATAATAAGGAGTTTACAGAAGACAGTCCTGGGGGCCTTCATTAGGCCCCCGGCTGCCATATAACGGTATTTAACCCTGCGATCTCCTTCACAGGAGTGCCAATGCCTACAAGAAGGAGACTCCTACCTCCAAAACCTTTTAGATGCTGCAGTCGCTATAGACTACAGCATCTAAAGGGTTTAATGCCTAGATGGTTTCCTGATCCCGGCTGTGAGGAGCAGATGCCTGGCTGTGAGTACACAGCTGAGCACCCACATCTCACAGTGCCGGAGATCCCGCATTATCCCACCACATATGATGTAGAATGTCAATTGCTGCAGTATAAGTCTCATTAGTGATCAACGTACTCTATACGTCAGTCACTAATGGGTTAAATGAAATCTCATTCACTTTGCTGGGACTGTAAAATGCTGCCTTTTCTTCCCACTGCATTTCCATATTAGACAAAAACACGGCCTTTCCGCAACGTGTGGCCTCATCCTTAGTGGATCACAAAAAAAAAACTTGTACGTGAAACACAAAAGCAAAACTGATGTGAAATTGATTTCCACAAAAGACATTTGAAGCACCAAAGTGCCAGTCCCGTGACATCACACTGGATCACACAATGATATGACCGCACCTCTGGGCTGTTATACCATTGCTATCAGTGACATGTATATGGAAGATGAATAGAGCAGACAGTTGATGTGTTTTCCCTGCATACCTGAACCCCAAGAGTGTATGAACTATAGAAATATAGCAAATACGGTTTTTTGTTGCAGCATTTGGATGTCATTTGCTGACATCTTATCCACTATACTAATACTATACATTGTAGCTGGTTACCTGTAGCCCTCTAAAAGGTGAAATTTTGCTCTCAGCATTGTTGCCCAAAAAATACCCAGTCATAAAAGGGTTAAGGTTATTTACAAAGTTCGGTAATACTTACGTCTTATATATTGATACAATGGCCATACAACTGTAAGCGTCCTTGCATAAAGATACACTTGTTTTTAATTGAAAACATATATACGCCTATTTGCAAATTAAATTATTTTTCTGTACATTCTCTCTAAGTTTTACCAAATGTGCCTTTATTTCCATATTAAAGAGAAGAAAAAAAAAACAATGAAAAATAGTTTTATTGTGACTGGTAAGATTATGGAAAGCAGAACGGTGTAAAGAAGTGTTTAAGATCTTGAAGACAGTATGTAACGCAATTACAGTAATGACAATCATATTGCTGGGACAATCTAAGCTCTATGTGGCAGGTTTAATTGTAAGGCAAACATATCCAAGATGGGACAGAAAAGCAATGTCGTGTTAACCTTCCTCATTATCGCCACTTCCTGCTCTGTATTGTGTCAGCGACATCTCAGAGGGATAATCACACTGTATACATGCAGTCATTGTGAAGAGGAAATTTCACTGTAGTAACCATTGTTAGAGATATACCACGGATGTAACAAGATCTGTGTGTATTATATTGGGATATGATGCATAAAAGAACAACATTACATCAAGCCAGTAATGAATAATTATCATGATAATCCCCAATTTCTATTAGCGCATATAGACATCATAGAGGGGGGCAGAGTGGCGAGTCCCCATACGGTGCTATATGGGGAAATCTCCCTGTCTATCTGGCCTCAAGTGAGGCTTGGCCATAAGCTTTACAGCCAGCGTTCCAGCTCTTTCCAACATTGTTGAGTAGGGTCAAGATCACAGGTTTTTGCAAGCCCGCCTAGATCATATCCACAATACTGAGAAAATAATGTGTTTCTAGGAACATCATTTTTTTACAGTTGAGTTTAATAGGAGGCATCTGCTAAAACCCAGATTTGCTGTATGCTAGTACTACAGGGGCATCTCAATAAATTAGAATATTTTTGAAACTTTTATTTCAGTAATTAAATAAAAAAAGTGACCTCCTATATTTTCTAGATTCTTTACACACAGAGTGTTCTATTTCAAGTATTTTATTTCTGTAAATGTTGATTATGGATTACAGGTAATGAAAACCAAAATCTAAGAAAATTAGAATATTGTAGAAAAGTTCAGTATTGTAAATTCAGTGTGTCACCTGCCAAGGTTTCCTAAGCCTTTACATGGTCCCTCAGTCTGGTTCAGTAGGACACACAATCATGGAAGACGCTGATTATGAATTGTATTACTGAAACACTGAAATGAATGAACGTTTCAAAAATATTCTAATTTATTGAGATGCACCTGTATATGGTGACTTTGGCCACAGCTCCTGTCACATGACCAAAGATCGTCATGTCGCCTTGCGGCTCCTTTACTAATGGAAGTGAATGGAGTTGCATTGTGACCTAGGGGATGTTGTGACCTCTAGTTGCAAAAAAATCAAGCAGTGATTTTCAGTCATCACAGAGCAACGTGAAAATCTCTGGTCATGCAACAGGTCAAAGTTTCGATGTAGCTGTAGCCTTAGACTGTCAGATGATGCAGCACTATGGCAGTATGCAGTATTATTGGGCTTTACACCACTTTCTGACACTTGGCATTGTGCTTGAGGATATACCTAATCTTTGGGACCCCACTGATGCTGAGAATGAAGAGGCCTCAGAGCTGCTTCAGCACTGCAACCCCTTCACAGTTTTTCACAGTACAAGCTAATCCTAGTCATCCGAATGTGCAGGAAACTGCGGTTCCATGTAAAAGTGGGTGGCCAAGGGCACTTCTTTATAGGGAAGACTAAGAAGAGACCACAGTACTGATTAAGCACTGCAGTTCCTTCTTTCTCAAGGTTGTTGGGGTACCCAGAAGTTGGACCCCCACTAATCCTAAAGTGATGGGATATCCGAGTGATATGTTGTCACTTTACGAGATAGGTAAAGGGAGTCTGTCACCAAAACCCAATATATCCATTCAGTTTTACAGATAGATAGGCTAGGGTCACTTGAATCATATATTGTTTTCCACTTATAAATCAGTAACTCTGTTGGAATATATGACTATTTTTGTCAATATGCAAATTAGCTCTTTTAAGCAATAAGGGCACTGCCATTGCTCCAAAAAGGTAACACCCTGTTTGCTTCAAAGAGTCATTTGTATATTGACAAAAATGCTGATCTTGGCAATGGAGGCATCGATTCACAAGGGAAAACCACTATTTGCTTCAGGTAACCCAAACCTATCTATATACAGTACTGGGTTGATGTGCTGAGTTCTAATGATAGACTCCCTTTAATTCAGCCAATCCATGGAGCTCTTGCTTTCTGGTTTCCAAGATAAAAATTGCCCCAAATGTTATTATAATGCATATCCAGTCCAGGACTTGTGTGCTCCCATAGACATGTATATTAGTGACAACCTATCATAGGTACTATTTTTTGGCACCTATGGGACCTACTAGTTTTTAGTTCCCTGGCCATAGGAACATATCAGATAAATCACACAAACACATTTTTCTAGTCGTATAAATAGTCCAACCATTTGTGGCTATTTTAGCCCAATGTTAGATTAAAATCATTAGAAATTGATTTTTTTTTTTTTTTAAGTAAGACGCCACCTTAAAGGATTGTTGAATTTTAGGTTTCTTTCTACACTGTCCCGTCATTTGTCTGGGCACCCAGCTCTCATGTTTGCTGCAGGATCCAGTTATGTTTCATAGCAGTTTCACTGGTTACGATATAAGTGATACATACATTATACAGGCTTATTGAGCAATGGTTATGTAATATAACGTCTTGTGTATATGGTAAAGGGGTTCACGTAGGCATGAAGCCCACCAGAGGATCCGTTAGTGTCATCAGTAAGCCAAATCTTGCATTTTTTATGCAGTGCGGCCTCATGTGTTTTCCCCTTTGGTTCACTTCATCCTCCCTTGTATCTTTCCAAAACAGATTTCTTTTAAGGATCAGAAAAAAAAAGTGTAGGCAATCAGACACCCCCTCCCCCTGCCAATTCCAAGCCATCATGCCGGAGACTGAAGATCATCCTACAGAACTATTTTCTCCTTTGATGAGATTTACAGCACCGCATACACTGTAGCCTTATGTTCTATGATATGTTTCCAGCCTCATATTTTAAGCCTTAAAATACTTGACCCTTAATATTATTCATGCTGTAAGTTAGTCAAACTTGCTGCACAGAGCAATAGAAGCAGCATGCACCAAGCCAGACGTTCTCTTGATCTCTTGTAACAATGACTGAAAAGAATTGCAGGGACAAGAGAATTAAGGACAGAGATCCCGCTGGTCAAAGCACAGGAAACTTGGATCTGTAGCCACCCTGCTAAGAAGGATTATTTCTGTTTTCTGTCATATTCAATGAAACTCTGTTATAACACAAATCTAAGGGTCCCCAGTGGTCTAAAGGAGGAGAATAAAAACAAACATGGAAAATAAAAACTGTATAGACACGATGGCAGCCCATGATATCTGCCAACACAGTCTGGACACTTTTCTTGAAATAATGTCACCGATGGTAATTTTCTCCAAGTCTCTACCAATATCCCCGGGAGATTTAGTGTGAAGTATTTTTTGTTATGATGATTACATCCAATGTTCTCTTTTTTTCTCCAGTTTGATAGGAAGCTCGCCTTAGCTCCTGGATTTGTGATACCCTCTAACCTTGACTATCAAGGCTACCATAGATACATTGATGAGATGTTGCCACCTGAGAGCCCCCGTCCATTATGGCCTCCACCCTAACGCAGAAATTGAATTCTTAACTGTGACTTCAGACAATCTTTTCCGTACATTGTTAGAATTACAGTCACGAGATTCTATAAACGGGGAAGGAGCACCTCAGACTGAGGAGGAAAAGGTTAGTACAATTATTCTGAGCATGTACTGGCTACGACTAAGACTTAGTGTGTGATCTTCACATGGAATATCGTCTTATGTTTCCGATTATTTCATGGGCCAGAGTCCTCTCAATGTTGGCGGTGTGTTTTTTAATGCAACATTATAGTATATTGTCCATAGATATACAGGAGGCATTGTATAAGGACTGAAGTATATGATTTACACAGATATGAAAATATTACATAGACATAACAAACATATTATAAGAATGAAAGGAAATTATTTGCACCAACATTTACATTGCGAAAGCGTCCCTTAAAATTAGTTATAGTTGGTAACTATGGAACCACTGGTGTATTTTCCATAGGAGCAGATCAAGGCACTGATAAAAGGGCTGGAAAGTAAGTATGGGGTGAGGCATATTATAGATGTACATGAATTTACAGGAGGTTGACCAATTTGGATGGATAGAGAGGGGCAGGGTGTGTAATAAGATGAAGGCACGTCCAAGAGAACAAAAGGGGGTGGTTATGCCTGGGATGTCTAATGAATAGATGTCATAGGGGGCTATGGGTGGAGACAGCAAAGACAAGACGAAAGCATGTTGATGAAAGAGGGAACATGTCATGTTGAACATGTAGTCTGATCTGCAGGCAGTATATTATAGAGCAGGAGGAGCTGAGCAGATTACAATATAGTTTTGTGGGAAAAGATTCTGAATAACAATTACTGGGTTTAGGAGTCTGTAGGGTGGGTCTAAAGATAGATAGCTATCTCTCTATGCAGAAGTCTGTCAATTATTGGGTATTGCCTCTACTGGGGATTGGGCATCTAGCAAGGAAAGAAATTAATAAAGTATAATTTATATCAAACCATTGGTTCAGTTGAAAGCATGACTGGCTTTAGTATGCACAAATGAAAGTCTTGGACTTGTATGTACATGATTGTACCTGAAGATGTCAGTGCTTTCCTTTAGTCTCCAGGCCTTCTATCTTGTATGCCAATTTTCTGGAACATGGGGTGATCTAGGTACTATTGAGGATTAAAAATGTGTTAAAAGTTTTAGTTTGCAGTTGGAAAACCTGAGAACGAACTCTAAGTAACAGGTGCCACCAAAGAGAACATTTCACAGGGAAAAATACCTTCCATGGCTAGAACAAGGGACCCACATTTATACTTATATTAGTAAAACTGTACCTGGCCTCACCAAATGTAAGACAACCATAGGGAACTTTCTGCATGTGCTCCCACAAACACATTTGGATTTAGATCCAAGTTAGCCATACACATGAAATTGTTGTCAGCGTACAGCTATCTAGCCTGACTTCCCCGTACACATGCAAGCTTGGCTTGGCCGAGCAGTGCATGTGTAGAGAATGGGAAAGGGGAGAAAGCTACTGCCAGACATGTCTCCCCAAGAACAAAAGAATTAGGCTATTGAAATCCAACTGCCCAATCTTCATCTCACCCCATATTTGCTATCGGGAGGGGGGAATCAGGAGTCCTTTCCTTTAGACATTCTGACCCCTGTAAGCCATAAATAGCCCCTGAGAGTTACTAGAGTCAGGTGCCTTGATAAAATAAATCTGGGGCCCACTCTCCCATAAACTGTGGGAAAATGACCATAGTGCCCTTCAAATCTGAGTGTCTCCTGCCGGACCATTATGGTGTTAGAGCCTGGGCCTATCAGAGGATTCTCTGGTGGGTCAATCCAAACTGGACTCACCTTATTTTGATAGCGTACTAAACATTTTTATATACATTTCTTTACACATTTCTCTATTGATCATTTCGGACATCTGCAAATTATGATGATAGAGGCCCAATAAAATATTCCAGAATGCAGCCCTGACTACAGCATACTACAAAATTATATTATCAGCCAGAGCAAGTGTCGTGGAAAAAAGAAAAAGTCAAAATTGTAATTTTTTTATTTTGTGAATGTCTTCATATTAAATGATATTTTGTAATTGTCATATTTGCTCATTAAAGTCACTTGGAAACACAGAAGCCTTGTGCAGGTATTGCCTTTTAGATCAAATCCCAAAGGATAAGTAAAATCTCAGACCTTTTCCTTAGTGAAGACAACTCATTAAAAGTGGAGAGTTTAATGAAGAGCATCATTGTGATCTAAGGATGATCCCAGGCAGGAGCCTTGGCTATAGAAGATCTCATTAACGTGTTTAGAAGATGCTTTATTTATTTTGCATATCTGCTATGTAAATTTTCCAGTTAATGTCAGTGATTGACCATGCTGGGACTTCAATGGGAATTCTATAACATACTCTCAATAAGTATATTATTGGGCTACTGTTTAGAAGCCATGCACATCCCAGTAGTCCCATTTCAGTGTAGTGCAGATAACATGGTATTCACAAGGGAATTCATATGTTCGTAGGAATAAACTAATAGACTTATTACTTCCTCAGGATTCCCTGGAGTGTCAACCTTTTCCGTTCACCAGATGACCTCCACACTGATAGCATGCTCATTAGAAATGTAACTATACAATTATATATATATTCCTAAACAAGAGACACATAAGCAGTACTAAGTACCAAGTGTATGTATGGATGCAAGCAAGTGCAAAGGTGTGTGGATTTGTGCACCACCAGCAGCAGGATTGGGCACCATTTTTTGCTATAGGACTCTCTCAGCTATGTCGACAAATGTACCTATTGCCTTTTAGCATTGAGGACCTGGGTTTGAATCTGACAAGATCTACATGTGCATTGCATTTGTATCTTCTCCCCATGCTTGCATGAGTTTCCACCCGGTACTTTGGTTTCCTCCCACACTCCAAAAACATACCACTAGGGAATTTAGATTGTGAGCCCTACTAGGGACAGTGAGTGTTGACTGTAAAGCGCTGCGGAATATGTTAGCGCTATATAAGTAAATTAAATAAGTATCTAATAAAATGCATCAATATCAATTACTGTATGTAACCTTATTTAGCAGGAATAAGGCTCTGTTCACATTTGCATTAATTATTCCCAATATTTTGCTCTGTCATAGAAGGAGAACAACAAAACTGATGACAGTGGCGGATCTGTCACATAACGGTCACTGATGGACCCACTGACTATAATGGGGTCTGCCAGGATCTTGTTACAGTGTCCATTATTTTAGCTTTTTGGACAGAATCTGCAATAGAAGAGCCTCCCATGTAGATGTGGACACAGTTTAACTACAACACATGATGTTATTCCCTCAGGTTAAAGCATTCCTGGATGACATCCTAGATAAACTCCCTGAAGGATATAACATGGCAGATATAACCTCAAAGACAACGGAGCGGTCTCCATACATCCTTGTGTGTTTTCAGGAATGTGAGAGGATGAATCTCCTCCTTAATGAAATCAGACGTTCTCTAAAGGAGATGGATCTTGGTCTCAAGGTATGAACTGTACTAGATACATTAGATAAGGTACACATCTAATGTTACAATATGCTCAAGCGCATCATAATAAAATAACCACATGGTTACACTCTTGTACTTGTTATAGTGCCACCTAGTGTTCTCATGATTCCCTTTCAGAATGTCCACCAAATATGTCAATTGTTGGTGGGCACCCATGTATAGTAACTCATTCACACTATTGGAATCTCCTTGAAGGGAGGGGGAAATTAATCCTGCTATTGTACAGGCCAACTAATAAGAACCAGTGGTGGACACTTCAGAGGATATAAAAAGTATCCCAGAGACTTTGCAACAGTACATCCTGTGAGGGTAAGAAAGCACAGTATGCTGCCCCCTCGATCTCCAATTGCTTTGTAGCAGGAGACACTGCCTTATTGACATGTGCAATTCATAGGGATGCTGAGGAAGGGGCCCTCGGTTGGATAAGACATTAGGTTATATGGTCACTGTATAGAGATATTGTTTTTTAATTTGATCTGATTGGGGATTGGTTCTCTGCCTCTAGCAATTTTTCTGTGCAGGTGCTGACTGTGAAAAAAATGGACAGCACATGAACCCATTATAGTGAATGGAGCCATTCACATGTGTTTTTTTTTTTCCAGACTGAGAGAAAAATCATTGCATGCACTACTTTTTCCTCTCTTCTCTACCCGTTTTAGCCATGCAAGTCTATGGGGCCATTTGTGTGCTGCCCATGTTTCATCCATTTTTCACAGATTTATTGCTAGGTCATGCTGAAAAATAAAGAAGACAGCAGTTTTTTTTTTGTGGACCCAAAACCCCCTCTCCAAAAAACGGATGCTATAAGGATGGGATACGGTTTCCAGAAAAATGGTTCATGTGAAAAGGCCTATATACAGTCATATGAAAAAGTTTGGGCACCCCTATTAATCTTAATCATTTTTTGTTCTAAATATTTGGGTGTTTGCAACAGCCATTTCAATTTGATATATCTAATAACTAATGGACACAGTAATATTTCAGGATTGAAATGAGGTTTATTGTACTAACAGAAAATGTGCAATATGCATTAAACCAAAATTTGACCGGTGCAAAAATTTGAGTACCCTTATCATTTTATTGATTTGAATACTCCTAACTACTTTTTACTGACTTACTGAAGCACAAAATTGGTTTTGTAACCTCACTGAGCTTTGAACTTCATAGCCAGTTGTATCCAATCATGAGAAAAGGTATTTAAGGTGGCCAATTGCAAGTTGTTCTCCTATTTGAATCTCCTCTGAAGAGTGGTATCATGGGCTCCTCAAAACAACTCTCAAATGATCTGAAAACAAAGATTGTTCAACATAGTTGTTCAGGGGAAGGATACAAAAAGTTGTCTCAGAGATTTAACCTTTCAGTTTCCACTGTGAGGAACATAGTAAGGAAATGGAAGACCACAGGGACAGTTCTTTTTAAGCCCAGAAGTGGCAGGCCAAGAAAAATATCAGAAAGGCAGAGAAGAAGAATGGTGAGAACAGTCAAGGACAATCCACAGACCACCTCCAAAGAGCTGCAGCATCATCTTGCTGCAGATGGTGTCACTGTGCATCGGTCAACAATACAGCACACTTTGCACAAGGAGAAGCTGTATGGGAGAGTGATGCGAAAGAAGCCGTTTCTGAAAGCACGCCACAAACAGAGTCGCCTGAGGTATGCAAAAGCACATTTGGACAAGCCAGCTTCATTTTGGAAGAAGGTCCTGTGGACTGATGAAACAAAGATTGAGTTGTTTGGTCATACAAAAAGGCGTTATGCATGGCGTCCAAAAAACACAGCATTCCAAGAAAAACACTTGCTACCCACTGTAAAATTTGGTGGAGGTTCCATCATGCTTTGGGGCTGTGTGGCCAATGCCGGCACCGGGAATCTTGTTAAAGTTGAGGGTCGCATGGATTCAACTCAGTATCAGCAGATTCTTGAGAATAATGTACAAGAATCAGTGACGAATTTGAAGTTACGCCGGGGATGGATATTTCAGCAAGACAATGATCCAAAACACAGCTCCAAATCTACTCAGGCATTCATGCAGAGGAACAATTACAATGTTCTGGAATGGCCATCCCAGTCCCCAGACCTGAATATCATTGAACATCTGTGGGATAATTTGAAGCGGGCTGTCCATGGTCGGCGACCATCAAACTTAACTGAACTAGAATTGTTTTGTAAAGAGGAATGGTCAAAAATACCTTCATCCAGGACCCAGGAACTGATTAAAAGCTACAGGAAGCGACTAGAGGCTGTTATTTTTGCAAAAGGAGGATCTACAAAATATTAATGTCACTTTTCTGTTGAGGTGCCCATAATTTTGCACTGGGCAAATTTTGGTTTAATGTATATTGCACATTTTCTGTTAGTACAATAAACCTCATTTCAATCCTGAAATATTACTGTGTCCATCAGTTATTAGATATATCAAATTGAAATGGCTGTTGCAAACACCCAAATATTTAGAACTAAAAATGATTAAGATTAATAGGGGTGCCCAAACTTTTTCATATGACTGTAAATACTCAGTGGGTGGATTTATTTCTTTCCACCTAAAAAAGACCCCTGGCTTTGATGACGTTTGGCTGCAATAAAATGACTTTATTTTTGCAAGATCCTGGTGGAACTTTCCTATATATATATATATATATATATATATATATATATATATACACTGTATATATATATTAATCTCTATAAATGACACATTTTCCTTTTAGACAGTTGATAGTCTGTCTCGATCTAATGCTCAAATATGTAACTCTCATTTTGGCCTAACTCTGCAGAAAAAAAAAATACTCAGGAATGATTGTACATCCGACAGTAGCTAAATGAGTCCCAAAGAGACTAGACTAGCTCCTCAGCTCTGGATGTGGTCCTTGCAAGATCAGTGTCTTCTTTTGGCATATTGATAGACAAGTGTTGAGACTTGCACTTCAAGCTGTGTCTGTGCTGTTTGCAAATGGAAAACTGGTGTTTTCCAGGAATATAAAGAGAGAGAACTGTTTGGAAAAGAGAAGAGAAAATATCTTTAAGCAACCTTCCTAAATACTGTGTCTACGTAATTATTTTCATTATAATATTTCAATCAAAAGAAATAATTAAATGATAAAACTATTGTAAATACCACAAATGTTTATTACATCTGTATATGTAGGATAAAATTATTTGACAGTGTCAGAACTGATTAAAAATTTACCTTAAAGGGTTGGTCCAAAGGAGAGGTCATAGATGTATGACTGCAGGGGGTCCAACAGTTGGAGGGCCAACTATATCAAGAACTGGGATTTCTGAGTTCTCTTTATGAATTCATGACTTGTGCACAACCATAGCTCCATTCACTGTCTATGTTAGTGATGGGATAACCAAGTACCATCTTTTTCTCAGTCCCATAGAAGTGAGACTTTACACAGGAGACTTGGGAACTTCTGGTCCATCCCAGCAGTCTAGTATTCATACACTTACCACCTACACTGTGGATAGGTGATAAATGTTGTTTATCGGTCAACCCCTTAAACAATTCTTTTTTTCTCACCAAGTACATCCATCACCTAACCACAAGACAAGTGATAAATCACAGTGACCTCCACTGATCACTAATATGTGGTTCCCAACCTAAGTCCCTTGTTCTTCACCCACACAACCATGCTGAGGATGCATATCAGTATTGTGGCAGTCAGGCATGTGCACACTACAACTCCATTTAGACTCTTCAGGCAAGTGTGACACCAACAACCAAGCACAACAGAGAGGGCAGAGGCATAAAAAGTATTCATGGGACCCCACTCAATCATGATTGCCTTAACTAGCAAGATCATAACTAGAAAAGTGTATAGTTATTTTGGTCTCCTTTGCACACAGGGATTACACACATATTGATGTCACAGTACCAGGGTAATGCACACAGAGAAGTCACAATACAGAGATAATAAACACAGTGATGTCACAGTACAGAGATAATGCACATAATGATGTCAGAGTACAGAGATAATGCACATAGTGATATCACAGTACAGGGATAATACACACAGTGATGTCACAGTACAAGAATAATGCACATAGTAATGTCACACAGAACAGGGATTATGCACATAGTTATGTTACAATATAGGAATAACGCACGCACATAGTGATGTTACAGTACAGAGATAATGCACATAATGATATCACAGTACAAGGATAATACACACAGTGATATCACAGTACAGGGATAATGCACACAGTGATGTCACAGTACAGAGATAATGCACACAGTGATGTCACAGTACAGAGATAATGCACACAGTGATGTCACAGTACAGAGATAATGCACAAAGTGATATCACAGTACAGGGATAATGAACATAATGATGTCACAGTACAGGAGTAATGTACACAGTGATGTCCAGTACAGAGATAATGCACACAAGTGATGTCACAGTACAGTGATAATGCACACAAGTGATGTCACAGTACAGAGATAATACACACAGTGTTGTGATGTCTTCTACCTTGTTAGTGATGCCCATGTCTAGAGGGAAGCCTTCTTCTGTTGCCTCACAGGCAGACATGGATAGACTAAGGGCCTCCAAACATGGATGTAATTACCAGCATGTCAGGCATTATAAACGCTAAAGGGCTTAAAGGGCCAATCATTATTAATAGGTGACATGCAGTTAGCAACCATGTGGATAATGGACGCAGAGAGTGAGAAAGGAAGTGATAAACTGGATACAGATCACTGAGGGTGCATTCACATAGTCAACCCAGGGCAGTTTCCCTCTGGTGGTACCAGATTAAAAACCATTGACTGTATCATTTTTGAATCTGACGTGATAGGTACGGGTCTGGTGTCACGTCTCATTTGAGGCTATGCACCCAGCCTGAGAGATCAATAAATGAAAATAAAGACAAGGAAAGTAGGAACTAAAATAATCATAAGATTGTGATATGCCAAGAACATACATAATGCTAAAGGTGGTTGTGGTGAAATGGGGATCCACCCTGTGTATTTCTATAGGGCCTGATAGTCCCTTGTTATCCTTCTGGCCTTGTTGCAATTGGCCTGATACCTGTACAACTCCTATAACTACTACACTGGATTTCTGAATAGACATGATGAGCCATTATCACAATAGTTCCCTGTACTGAGCAGGAAGCTTTCACGTTGTGCTTTTTCCTTGTATAAGTGAGAATTTTAGGCTTTAGGCAGGAAAATAATTATGCAGAAAAACATGTTTTATGTGTCCACTTTTGCAGCACATTCCAGACACATAACCTGAAATACTTTAGTTATTGTTACTACTTAATATTCCTTTTAGTAAATGAGTTATGTGTCTGGTGAAAGCCGAGGCTTCTGCATTGTTCAGGCGTCAACTTGCAGCACCTTGTGTATTTCTGAGAGAGGCAAAAAGCGGGCTCTTTACCATTTATCATGTCATCTTATCACAGCCGCTATCTGAAAAGCAAATCGCTCACTAATGTTTTCTTTTGTTAGGGTGAGTTAGCAATCTCTTCCGAAATGGAGCAACTGCAGTCAGCCCTATTTTTTGATAATGTACCTGACACTTGGATGAAGCTGGCTTATCCATCAACGTACAACCTGGCTCAGTGGTAAGGCTGCTTCTGCATTTTCTGGGAAAGGCCGTCCTCTGCCTGTGGCTTTACCTGATTAATACTACGTAACCAATAGTTTTCTAATGTATTAACACAAAGCTCACTGCTGATTCCTCTGCTGAGGATACCGACATTCTGAGGCCAAAGCTGACATCTTTCTCTATGAAATCTATATACAAACATTCTTCACTGAGGAAAATGTCAGTAAGGCCGGGGCCCCATGCTGCCATAATGCTGCATTTTGGCCTCGGCAGAAACATCACTGAAAAAAAGGCTGCATTTTACATTGCCTGCAAAGTGGATGGGATTCTGGCTCATTCCATCCACACTTTTTAGAAAAATATCCGCAGCGGAAATTCTGCGATTTAAAAAACAAAGGCTTTTTTTTAAATTGCAGCATGTCAATTATACCTATGGAAACGCTGGCGTTTTCTGTATAGCTATAATAGGGACTAAAAGTTCTCACGGGAAAACTCTGCGGAAAATTACCTACTTTTTAAACCATGTTTTATGTTAAACATATTTTTTGAGAATTTTTTATCTTTTTTATTTTAATTTCATGGTCTATATATAAACACATTATGTTCTGCAATATTCACTATAGCCACTAAGTGTAATAATAGACTGACAATTGCCAATTATGTAGAAGTTTCTTTGTTGCAGTCGACTCATTTACATGAGAGACTAGACTAAAAGGATTACAATAGAAGATAACACCCCTACAGGTAGCATCATGTGACACCCATTATTATATCCACTACTGACAAAAGATTATATCACAATTTATCTATTGAAAAGAGCATCTCAAGAAAACTTTCCCATAGACCACAATGAGTTGACTCCAGACTATTGCTACCTATGGCCATGATCCTGCTGTAAAGTATATCACTAAATGCTGTTAGCAGAGCAGAGCAGGAGATCAGACAAGATGGCAGCCCACATAATCATGTACAGAAAATAGAATAAAAAAATCTACAATCAGAAAATAAAAACAGATGAGGGCAAAGGCCCCACATAGCAAAAGACAGCAAAAAAAAAGCATTTCCTATGCCAGTCTTAACCCATTTCCCTTCTGGCATGAGAATTGTTTAGAAGCTCCGGCCTATTAATAATTCTGGTGTACAACTGGAGGTCCCACACCAGAACTGAAATCTACTCCAATCAGGGGTAGAAACTGAATTTTAGATTTCATTTCTAACTAATCCTGGCATGAGTTATAGTAGATTTGACTGGTTGAGGGGTCCGCCCAGGCCCACCTTCATCCCCACTCTGCTCACTTTTTTAGAAAGTGGCCAGCAGGGCGCAAAAAGAGCAACGTAATACATCACTGGGGGGAAAAAAAAGGCTGCACGCCATAGATGCGACACATCTACACCAGAAAACTGGCATCGATGGAACTGGCATTCATTGAATAGCAAATTCCCTCCATTGTTTTTGTAATTACGTTAATGTTTAAAGGGTTATTCCCACAAACATAACCATTTTTAAATTTGTAGATAATTAAAAGTTAAACATTTTTGCAAATATAAGTAATTAAACATTTTGCAGAGTTTTAAAGAGTTTCTCTAAATATCTTGTGGTCACAAGTTGTTGTCTTGATCGGTTTCCAGTGGATACGACCATGAATGCAGGACCTTTCTAAGCTCAGAAAATCAGCCAAGATTTCCTTATTGTGGCCTGGTTATCTTCTGATATATGTAGTGTCCGTGCCTGATAACCCAGCTACAATAAGAAAATCATGGCTGGGTTCCTGACAAGTCACAGACCATAGAAAGTTTCTGCATTTGTGGTCGTATCCATTGGCAACCAATCAGGAAAACAGACTGTCACCACTAAGATGGATAGAGAAAATCTTTAAAACTCTGCAGAATTTTTAACTACTTATATTTGCAAATATGTTTAACTTTTACTTATCTACAAATATAGATATGATTATGTTCATGGGAATACCCCTTTAATATTACATTATATCTTTTAATATGCACAAACCATGAAATTCACACCCTGACATGTGCGCTGCTGTATAGTCTGGGCTGTCCAGAGTCATAATTTACATCTTCTAATTGGAAAAACATTGATATCTACAGCTTTGCCTTTGGAGACGAACAAGATGACTAGAGGAAATTTCCCATTTTTTGTGTAGTCATGACAAAGTGATGCTATTAAAGCAAAAGTGGTATCTGATGGATCTAAGAGGCTGCGTGTAATGGAAATCTAGATAATTTTTCTCAATACTTGACTAGTCGGATGGTATGACACAGTAGCCGGATTGAATGAGTATATTTTCCTTTATAAGTTGCATAGGGGGAAAAAAAAAGCATTATCTACAATTTGTTTGCTGGCTTTTCCCTCTTTTCAACCACTCCGAGTTCAGTCCTTAATGTTTTATTGAAATTGATTTTAAATGAGCACTATTTTTATTGCACATAATGACTTTGAAATAATCTAGAATTTATCTTGCTTTCCCATTGTCTGCACTCTGGTTTTAGACAATATTTTCAAAAGCGATTCATTGAATTCCATATCTTAAAATGGATCCATCTAAAATGCACTAAAGATTATCTGTACTGTAATTGTGTGGAAAATTATACAGATTTAAAACAAATTCTTGTGGAAATGAAAATGTAAGTACAGACCAAAAAATTTTAAAGTGCCAATTTGTTGTTCTAACTCACTGGGAAAGCTGTATGCGTTCACAAATTACATGTTTTTATATACTGTATAGTTGTTCGGTATGGTTTTCCTCCATAATAAAATCAACATAAATCCATTTACATAGCGGGTTAACTAACATGAACAGGCACCTGTCAAATTGTCCTTCAAAAGGGAAGGGGGGAAAAAAAAAATCATAATGGAGGAGACAGGAAGACAAATTCATATTCAAAATAAATTCATATAATGGGATTTTTTTTTTCCATTTTAATTTCCGAAGGGGCTATTACATTTTACGAGGAACATAGTGATTGTTTTATAGGACGAACAGCCAGAATTGTAGACACATATAAATATGTTAAAGACGTCACCAATGAACCAATGCTGTGAAATGGCTTTGTCTCTCCTCGTCTATATAGAATTATTCAAAAAGTTTCAACAGAAATATATTAACTATATGTATGTGTATAGAGATGATGAACATGCTGACTACATGGGAAGAAAAACCGCTTATGAGAATCAGCCTGCGCAAGGCCTTATTCATAAAACAGTGAAGAACAGACGACGGCTGTATCTTTAACCCATTCCCACTTTGCGCCTTACTATAACGTTGCGCTCAGGGTCTAGTTAATGCTCAGTGCTGTAATAGTACAGTGCTATAATGCCGAGGACACAGGAGTTGTATTACACAAGACGAGCCGTCAGAGACTCGCCCCCAAAGAGTCCAGGGACAAGATCGCCCCTCCCTGCCACCCCTCAGATATCCTGCGATAAGATTATGTTGTCCGAGGGGTTGCCATCCTGTCTGCCTATGCCCATCACACATAGTGATCCTTTGTAGGATGTGCTGCAATCCTATGTCCAATCCCAGGTTCAAGTCATCTTGTGGGACAGGTAAAAAAAAAAAAAAGTTAAAAATAAAGAATAAAATATAAACAAATAATAAAACGTTCACAAAACCCACATTTACATTTAAAAAACACAACGCAAAAAAAAATAATTAACAAACATGGTAGGTACTCCCATGTGTGTTTAAGTCCCAACTATCCAAAAATAGCGTCATTTATCCCGTACGGTGAACACAAAAAATAGTAATAAAAAGTGATCAAAAAGTTACATACCAAACATTGGTACTAATAAAAAAGTAAAATTTGCCCCACAAATAAAGCGCCCTGACATATCTCCGTCAACAAAAGAGTAAAAAAAAGGTTATAGGCGTCAGAATGTGGTGATCCCAGGAAAATCGTGAAAGCTGCAAGGGGCCTGCAGAGAAACAAGCAGTGAGCTGCAGCAAAAGCCAAACAAACTACACATTTCCCATCCTTTTTGTTTACATTTTCTTGGATATTAAAATAAAGAAAAAACATGGAAAAAAATAAAGCCCTATTTATCACCAAAAAAAGTCGCAAATATTATTTGAATAACCCAAAGAAAAGAAGTGTTATAGCCCTCAAAACTGCGTGTATGAAAAAAAAACAAAAATGTGTCCAGTCCTGGCCCGGTACTGAAGTGGTTAAACACAAAACTATAAGTTCCATACACAGACAAAGATTTACCTAATAGTTTTTTTTTATTTGTAAATTTGCTTGATGATGAGGATGAAAGGACATGAAGGACCAGAAGGAGAGACTATATCTTTCTTCTAGCTTTTTTCTATAAATTTGTCTACACCCATGAAGACATGCAGAAAGATCAGGGTCCTGAAGAACTGCAGCGAATAGGTTTTCACCTAGTTAGATATTTAACACATTTGATAAATCACAGAACACGCACATGATCTTATCACTAACATGAAAGACTTTGTACTCATATTTACTGTTCTTAGCGGGAACCAGAACAATACAGCTTCTATTTCCTAAGCTTTGAAGTTTATGCGCAGAATTAACAATAAAGCAACATTGTCTAACAGAACCAACACAGATTGTAAATGCCTCGGCCAGATCTGCTTTATGAGAGGTTATTTGCACGTTTTTATGTGACTGACCAGTATTCTAGATATGGAACATACAGAGATAGGAGATTTATGTGAAAGTCAACAAAGGCAGGGTGTGAACATTTCAGAGAGATGGCAATGCTGCAATAGCTATCAAAGCGGTTTTCCCACCATAGCGATGATATGTCATCTGACTGGGGGGTCTGAATGCCACAGACCCCCAGATCCTCAGAATGAAGGGGCTGCTATTCTAGTTAAATCATATTCTGTCTTAGGTGGGGCGACATATTACAACTATAGAACTGTATACCGAGTAGCCAAAACAACACAAAGTGATGTACCGTTTGCTATAGGGGCACTGAAGAATACACCGGATACACAGTTTATGAGTATATTCCTGAGGACAATGCTCCTATGTGTGTGTCTGCAGTAACTGAAAGGCTGCTGTGTATACCGTCTATTACCATTAAGTTACCAGTGTATTCTATCAGCGACGGTCCACTGATTCCAGTGCAGTTGGAATTTTCTCTCTAGCCCTCACCATTCCCGAGCAACAAGCGCAGTTAGTTTTGGTGCCTGATGTGCTATTTAACCTCTGTAATGTCAGAAGAGCGGTGTCAGGTGATTTAGAGCTCCAATCAGAGGCAGCCAGTGCTCAGAATCACATCCCTTGTCTGATCCTGCCTGACACCGCCCTCCTGACAGTACAGAGCCTAAATAGCATATCAGGCACCAAAACTAACAGCATTGATTACTCAGGAATGCTGGGGGCTAGAGAGAAAATCCAACTGTGCCAGAATCAGTGGAACAGCAGCTATTAATTGATGTAAAAAACTGAACTTGTTGGAGGTGGTGAAAGGTCCTCTTTAAGTACTGCTGCACAGCCCGATTCCCCTTTATTTCCAATGAAACAACAATTCTGTAGCATATTTTTTCAGAACTCTACATTGTGCCATTACTCTGTTATACTACAAATATAGGTTAGAAGAGGTTCTATATCTCCTCTGGGAGAATGCCTTTGCAGGCCAACTTCCAGTATGTATAGTCTTACAGACCATACACGCTCTACTAAGAATTCTGGAAAAAGAAAATGCAAATAAGTAAATTATAGGTTTCTTAGAAAAAACAGACATTGATCTAGGCAGCAACCTTTCAAAAGGTGGAACTAGAGCAAGTTTTCCAAGCTTATTTATTTTTGTATGTATTATTTAACTTATTTGCATATATGTATGAATAAATTGACAACTGGCACTGATTAGACAATGTGGGACTGTGAAGGGACACCTTACCCCCAAAATGGTAACATCAATTTATGTGTAAAATGCTAGAAGGAGTGGCAGGGGAGTACAGAGCTCTAAAAATATGTTCCTAAATTGTTATTTTAAGAATTATTTACTAAAAAATAGACATGTCAGGTTTGGTGATAGGTCCTCTGTTTCCTGCATAGAGTGTGGCCAGGAACACCACTGTACACGTAAAATGCCAAAGAGATCTTAGCTTGTTCATTCACTGGATCAGTGGGGCCCCACCACTCATAAATTTATGGCATACCTTAGTGAGTGATACCATAACAGTACAACACTACATAATTCTACAATAGCTGTTGGAGGAGTGCTTGTCCTGTCCATATTTCACTCTGGAAACCTTCATAGACATTAGATGGGGTCCTCCTGACTCTCACCCCAACAGATAATCCTGGGGAGAGTAGGAATGGGGATGTTGGATTTCAATGCCCGATACTTTTGTTTGGTCAGCAGATAAGCCACTAACAGGGGGTCGGGCAGCTTTCTCCCCTGTCAACATACATACACTCAGCCAAACTGACCGAGCATGTGTTTGAGAGAATCAGGAGAATTAGCCTCGTAGCTGACAGCTATCTAAGATGCATGGGTACCTTTGCTTTTAATGTATGACCACCTATAATATCACTTTAAATTAATGAATTCAACATCAAGCTTTACATACATCAGAGAATCCATTGTAATCCCAGGCCATACTCTTGTCAACACACTGATACCATTTCTTGGAACTATTTAAAGTCTTTCTTATGGTACACAATGTTGTGACCTGAGTATTCCATTAACAAGTGCTCTCCGCGCTGACATTGCTTCACAGGTCAGGAGCAGCCAATATATAATGAGTCATTGATGTTCTAAGATTATAACCTATTTTCTTTTATAAGAAGCAAAGCCCACTTCTTATAATACAATGCATCTTTACTATTTTTGCTGGTTAATAATCTGTCATTGGCAATGGAGTAGTTGGAGTATTTTAGGTGTCGATTGTTGATACTTTATATTAATGTAATACCTCTATATTTATCTTTTTTATTTCCCTTTTTTGTTAATAAAGAGAGTTTCAGAGATAATAAAAAATGGGAAATTGCCAAAATTACTAAAAGACCTATTACTAACCTGATAATTCCCCTGCTGTTCCAGCACCTTCTAGCCACATGACTGCAGTCTCTTATTGTTTTAGAGCATTTGTACATGGCTTACTGGGCATGGGCTGTAGCATGGTGTAAAAAGACTGGCAGGGAGCATCAGAGCGATGGCAATCCAAACCCATGTTTTTGACCTCAGAAAACCCCTTTAGACCAAGGCCCCACGTAGCGTTCTAACTGTGGCAGAAATACATTGTGGTTTATTCCGCAGCGCTTTTCACACAAAGTCCAGGATAGTTCCTGGAAGTAACATACTGTTTCTGTGATCCTTTCTACTCAACCTGTATTTTCGCTGGAACGGGATTCAGCTAGCTATACCACGTGACTGATGAAGGTGACATCATCAGCACAGGGAAAAGGCTGCAATGCTTGTGTTAGAGCACCATCAAACAGCTGATCAGTGGGGTTGCTAGATCTGATATAGATGACCTATCCTAAGGATAGGCCATCAGATAAGCAGAAAAACACTTGCAGTCTTAATGTCATATGGCCACAAGTTTAAAGGGGTTATCCAGTTACTAGTATTGATGGCCTTTCATTAGAATAGGCTATCGATATTAGATCTGAGGGGGTCTAACAGATGGCACTACAACATATCAGCTGTACCAAGACAAAGTGGCTCCCCAGTATTGTTTGCATTCTGGGAGCTATGCTGCTTACTCGCCATACAAGCTGTAGTAGCGAGTGTAGGCCTACAACACTGTCCCATTGAAGTCTATGGAGCAGCACTGCAGCACCCACACTCACCACTACAGTTTGCAGTGTGGCACCTGGAATGTAAACAATACCATATCTCAGTACAGCTGATCTGCAGGGGTCCCATGTGTCGCACATCCACAAATCTAATATTGATGGCCTATCCTAAGCACAAGAAATCAATACTAGAAACTGGACAACCCCTTTAACCCTAACCTAAAATGTGGATATTCTGATTGAACCAACAAGCCTGATGCTGCCTCCCCTCCACTAATGTTCTCATTCTGTCATTTCAGCCTCGTCATAGGGGCACTGTATATTTCTGTATTATTTTTTTTTTCTGTGTACAAGTAAAGTACAGGGTATTATAATCTATTTATGATGAAAGGGATATTTACAACAAAGCTCTCTTCTGTAACCCGCAGGTTTGCAGCTGTTATTGAACTATAGTAGAGTTGAGGGTCTCTTTTGCTTGCTCTCTAGGTACAGCGATCTGCTCCTTCGCTGTCGTGAACTCGATGCCTGGACTCAAGATCTTTGTCTCCCAAGTGTCGTCTGGATATCAGGCTTTTTCAACCCCCAGTCCTTCCTCACAGGTAGGGAGCACATCACAACTCATTAGTAATTTACTGCTACAGTAATTTTTATAATTACTGCCAGGAGGCCTCATTAAATTTGATCTAATGAATAAATATTGTATTTTTCAACATGATTACTAGAACAGCTTAAACTGTGCGCCATAAACAATTATTTCTCTCCACGCTTTATACTAGCTGAATGCAGGTTTGCGGTCTTAGAATATATTTCTAAAATGATGTATACATATTTTATTGTGATATAGACTATTAGGTGCGGCAGCTAAAATGATGGCGCCCATTAAGGCATGTACAGGAATAAATCTAGAAATACATAGCAAAGTCGATAGCTTATATCTTAAACCAGAAGTCTCATGACCATATTATAATATGTATTTCATGAAAGGGGTGTCTGGTTTAGAAAAACCATATTCAAATATTGTTTAAGGCTGAAACCCCACTTTGCAGAAAAGCAGCTTTTTTGTTGAAGTTTTTGCTGCGTTTTTTTGAGCCAAAGTCAGGAGTGGCTACAAAAGACTACAAGACTTTGGCTCAAAAAAACGCAGCAAAATCTGCAACAAAAAAATCAGTGTTTCCGCAACGTGGGGTTTCAGCCTTAGAGTGTTCTTACCATTGTATACCATTGCACTTCATTTCGGGTGGCTTTGCAAGTCAAAGGTTGGCCTTTGCCTAAGGCTTAGCCCACATGTTGCGGCTTTTTTTGTTACAAATTTTGCTGTGTTTTTCGGAGCCAAAGCCAGGAGTGGATTTAGCAGAAGGGAGAAGTATAAGAGCTCGTTTTGTTTCCCATTCCTTTTGATGTCACTTTTGGATTTGGCTCAAAAAAAAAAAAAAAAGAAACGTAGCAGAATCTGTAACATAAAAAGCAGCTTTTCCACAGCTTCTTTGCGTCGGTCGTGGCACCTTTGGATCTCGTGGATAAGTCATCGGTATCAAATATCCTCAGGTCTTGGACAACCTCTTTACACTTTTTTTTGTATTTAAAATTGATCTCTCACTATACACTACCACCCCTATACAAGGGCTGCCCAGGATTAGGCTCTGTTCATATCATGTTTATGGCCTCTGTTTAACACTGGTATATATACAATAAACAGATGCCTGCGACAGATGCCATACAGTGCCGTCACCCATACTGTCCCATTGTGTAAAAAATCTTAGTTTAAAGGGATTATCCAAGACAATATTAATGACTTATCATTAGGGGGGTCTGACATCTGCATTGCCATTTTCTGGGAAGCATACAGCTCCGTATACTGTAGTGGCCCAGCCCCACTATTCCCATTCATCTGAATCCCTATTCACATCAGTCTGAACTGAACTGCAATACCAAACACAACCCATGGACACTTAACGTAGTACTATTTTCCGAAAGAAAGCAGCCATGTTTTTCTAATTCTGTACAGCCTCTTTAATGACTTGTCTGGGGGACTAGATCTGAATGCCTAGGATTTTTATTTGTATAACCACCACATGCTACAAGACAGAAGAGCGAGATCATGCAGGTATTATTTACAAACACGACAATGAAGATTACCATTGACACGTATTATAATGGATTACCACAGATTAATACAGTTTAGCAGTCATCAATACATCATGGTTGTATAATGATATGTAAAATGTGTATGCCTGCTGGAAAATAAGCCCTTTTGGCACTATGCAGCTTATTTCACTCATGCCATTTATCCAACTATGAAACATACATTTATGTGAATATCACATCTTGCAAACTGGTGTTTAGCTCTGTGGTTACAGATGCTGCGTGATTATAAAAAGAACCAATTTCAGAATGATATTATTCAACTAAAACAATTCTTGCAGCTGTCATGCAAAGTTTAGCGCGGAAAAATGAATGGCCCCTGGATAAGATGCATCTGACTGTCGATGTCATGAAGAAGAACAAGGAGGAATTTTCTCAGCCAGCCAGGGAAGGTGCCTACATATATGGGCTGCACCTGGAAGGTAGGAGTGTATATGCTGTTCTAAGGTAATACATCACTTTATATACGTCTGCAGACAGTAAAGGCTTCAGAACTTCCTTTGGCTGGCATAACATACACGGTTGGAATATAAACTAGAAACTGAGCCATCAAAATATGCATTTTTCACTCTCACTTTTTTGCCTCCCCCTACTTACTTCTATGGGGAAATAAGCAACGTTTCTGAAGGTACGTCAAGTCTTAATAAAGATCTCAACTGGCGCAGGGCAAGACTGATTCACGAAAGGGCTTCAACCAGAATGGAGATCTATGCCAGTGGTGCTAGGCTCACACTTGTGCCGAGAGAGAAAAGTCCTCTGTGCAGGAATTTTTCCTCCACCGATTTACAATGGAGTCTCCAATGCAGATGTGCCTTAAAGGTTGCCCTAAAATTTTGTCAAAATTGGCAAAAACTGGGGCAGACGTAGTATACAATAACAAAATAAGCACTAGCTATCTGTTGAATGAGCCACCACTCCCCTCTAGCTATTTATCATGGCCATCATATACAGTGCCTTGCGAAAGTATTCGGCCCCCTTGAACTTTTCAACCTTTTGCCACATTTCAGGCTTCAAACATAAAGATATAAAATTTTAATTTTAAAGTGGGACACAATTGTGAAGTGGAACAAAATTTATGGGATATTTTAAACTTTTGTAAAAAATAAAAAACTGAAAATTGGGGCGTGCAATATTATTCGGTCCCTTTATTTTCAGTGCAGCAAACTCACTCCAGAAGTTCAGTGAGGATCTCTGAATGATCCAATGTTGTCCTAAATGACTGATGATGATAAATATAATCCACCTGTGTGTAATCAAGTCTCCGTATAAATGCACCTGCTCTGTGATAGTCTCAGGGTTCTGTTTAAAGCGCAGAGAGCATAATGAAGACCAAGGAACACACCAGGCAGGTCCGTGATACTGTTGTGGAGAAGTTTAAAGCCGGATTTGGATACAAAAAGACTTCCCAAACTTTAAACATCCCAAGGAGCACTGTGCAAGCGATCATATTGAAATGGAAGGAGTATCAGACCACTGCAATTGATGGGAAGATGGAAGGAGCCAAATACAGGACCATTCTGGAAGAAAACCTGTTGGAGTCTGCAAAAGACCTGAGACTGGGACGGAGATTTATCTTCCAACAAGACAATGATCCCAAACATAAAGCAAAATCTACAATGGAATGGTTCACAAATAAACGTATCCAGGTGTTAGAATGGCCAAGTCAAAGTCCAGACCTGAATCCAATCGAGAATCTGTGGAAAGAGCTGAAAACTGCTGTTCACAAACGCTCTCCATCCAACCTCACTGAGCTCCAGCTGTTTTCCAAGGAAGAATGGGCAAGAATTTCAGTCTCTCGATGTGCAAAACTGATAGAAACATACACCAAGCGACTTGCAGCTGTAATCGCAGCAAAAGGTGGCGCTACAAAGTATTAACTTAAGGGGGCCGAATAATTTGGCACGCCCCACTTTTCAGTTTTTTATTTTTTACAAAAGTTTAAAATATTCAATAAATTTCGTTCCACTTCACAATTGTGTCCCACTTGTTGTTGATTCTTCACCAAAAAAATTAAAATTTTATATCCTTATGTTTAAAGCCTGAAATGTGGCAAAAGGTTGAAAAGTTCAAGGGGGGCCGAATACTTTCGCAAGGCACTGTAGACTGACATATTCTATCTTTGTCCGTTTTGATGGCCAAATGGACCTAATAGAAATCAATGGACCTGTTATGTAATGGAAGTAAGAAGGATTGACGTCTGTTTTACGTCCATTAAAAACCAAAGCCAAATGGATGACCACCTGCTGTCAAAATGAAACGGATACAAAATGTCTGTCAAAAACGGGCATGTACATCTGTCAAAAAAAAACCTCACGGTCTTGTGAATAATGCCCAAGTGGCTTAGCATTAATTATAGAAATGAAAGACTGCCTTTAGCATTGTAGCTTAGAGCCTAGTGATTGGCTGCATCAATCGCGTTGACATGCTATCACAGGCCAGTCAATACACAAGTAATGTTGTTTTGTTATTTTATACCATGGGCCGCCTTTGCCCCCTGACAACCACTGTAAGGCTGGTTACTTAAGGTAAACCGTTTTAGACCATGTGCATTTCAGATAACATGGTGTGCTGTATGGTTCCGCACACTAAATTCATTAAGGCTAAGGCCCCACGTTGCGAAAAGCTGCTTTTTTTTTTTTGTTGCAGATTTTGCTGCATTTTTTTGAGCCAAATCTATCAGTGGCTACAGAATGAATAGGAAATATCTAGGAGCCACTTATATTTCTCCCTTCTGCTCAATCCACTCCTGGCTTTGGCTTAAAAAACCACAGCAACATCTGCAATAAAAAAAAAGAAGCTTTTCTGCAACGTGGAGCTTTTCTTATATGCAGCAGGTCATATTGTGTTTTGCAGACCTAGGTTTCTTATTCATTTCTATTTATACACTTCCTTCTGCTGATTATTGACTGTCTGCAAATGGAAGGGATTGCTCCGCCATAGGATTGCTAGCTTGGGCAAATTCAGGTCACATGACTTACCACACCATAGCAATGACTTTGCCTAGTTATGTTATGCTTCACCCTTAAGGGCCTGCACTAAACATAAAAGTTGTATTTCTGTCCAGAATCTTTGTTATGTGATCATTTCGCAAAATATTTTCTATGCTATACACATTTTTTAGTCCATTAGGTGAATATAGTTCTATGGATACAGTAACTGTGCCTTAGTGTAGTCAGACTAGCGCATGTCGGTGTAGTATACCATGGATAACACTCTATTCTATGGCTATTCAGGAACATACCTGTGGAAGTTTTTTGACATGTAAATGATGTGATACTGCAGAAGTGTGCACAGAGCCTAACCCAGCCAATTCATTACTGTAAATTTAACATTTCTGATGCCATTTTTTTTTCTTTTTTTAAATTTTGTGCTTGATGCAGGGGCACAGTGGGATGTCCAGGGAGGGCACATTGTCGAAGCACGTTTAAAGGCTCCCAATCCAGTGATGCCCGTTATATTTGTGAGAGCTATTCCTAATGACAAACAAGACACAAGGAACACGTACGAGTGCCCCGTGTATAAGACAAAAATAAGAGGATCAACCTACGTTTGGGCATTTCACTTGAAGACCAAAGAGAGACCTTCAAAATGGATTCTTGCCGGTGTGGCTTTATTGTTGAGTGTGTAGTGTAAAACTAATGTTACTAAAATAGATATAGTGTGAGATTGAAAATAAAACCTACATTTTCTGCTTGAAACTTTTTTGGGGGTTCGAGTCTTGGATTTTTAGTAAGGTGTGCACGTTTTGACCTCAGCATGGGCAGTGCCAATTTTTGAATTATAAATGGAGAAAGTTCATCGGCGAGCTATACAATTGTCAGTCTCTGCATATAATACACTCTCTATGCAGCTGTTTAAAGGACTATAAAAATTTAATCACAGACATAAACAACCACGGCTACGATTCAGGCGCTGCAGGAACAGTGATTATCTAAACAACTTGAATATTATATGCCTTTTATATATCATCCTGCATCAAAATCATAGCCAGCTGTCTCCATTTTAATTATGTATTCTGAAAATAGATTATGAACAAAACCCTTAGAAAACAGTATGCGTGTAGCTTCCACCGAGAGCTCCTGGGAGGGAGGACTTCTCTCTGCACAGTCTTTTTTATTTCATTGTTGAAAAACAAAAAATCCCACATATTGCGATCGTGTGGACTGATGTACAATGAACTACACATGAACAGATTCACAGACACAGATATGTAAAACTACAAATTTATTTAAACATGCATTGAAGGAAAAGTAAGAACCTTAATACAGGGATATAACTCCGCAAATACAAACAGGAAGAGAGTTAGTATGAAATTGTCCAGCGTATTAATTTGCTTTACGCGGTCCAATTTTACCACTTGAGAGAAGAACACAACTAAGGGCTCTGTTCACATTAGCGTTGCAATTCCATTGGCTAGCAAGTATACTTGAAGAACCCATTTGAAGTCAACTGGATCTGTCTTACACTTGAGATATTTATCTACAGACCCAGCTTATTTAGTAGCATTTACTACGTCAGACCAGCAGACAATAGATTCTAAGGTGGATCTGCCAAAGGTCTGCAGATAAATGTCTTATGTGTATGTTCAGCTTTAGTTGGCATTAAAAACAGATCCATGAAAGCGGTGCTGGCTCTGTTAGGAACAGGAGCCAAGATGCTAATGAGAACAGAGCCGTATAAAAGGTGACCTGTTAACTTTCCTGGCATGAAATAACAAACCTGGAGCATCTTTTCTTATAAGTCTGCATGGTGTCATTCTGTTATTCCTCCTAGAAGAGTTACAAATATGTGTGTTACAGTTCCTCTTGTTATTGGGGTGTGTCAGATTGTGCAGGACACTCCCTATTGACAAAGGAGAATGGTAATTTTCTAGGTAGACTCGTGTACTCTGTGTAACATGTTCTATGCGCCAGGCACATTTCTTGGACTGACCGCGAGTCTACTGTCCTGCACTCAACATCATTAGAGTACAGGAAGGTAAAACCATGGTCAGGCTGAAACAGTGGTTGGTCTGGGAAATTCTTCCATCACAAGAACTCTATTACCAGCACTACACAAGCCTGTCTGAATTTACCCTAAGGTAGACAGCAGAGAGTAAAATACGAGATATACCGGATTTTCTAAAAAGTATTTCACAAGCAATGCAAGGAGGTGAAAATATTTACACTCATAAGCACGTATGAGATAACCATTGTCATTTTCTTACAGATACATGTTTAAATCAAACCTGGAATGAAATGAATTGTGGATCTAAGAGAGGGACATTGGATTCCTTATGACTAAAGTGCACCATAAGAAAGTAATTGTGTACTAGACCAGTGTTTATTCATTTAGATCTCCCCTCCACATTTCAGATCACCATATCCATTTTTAGGCTGGGGCCCCACGTGGTGTAAACGCTGCAGCAGAAATCCTGCCTTTTACAGTCCCTGCAAAGTGAATGGGATTCTAGCAAATCCCATCCACACATTGTGGAAAAATACGTACAGTGGGCATGCTGCAATTTCCAAAACTGTTGCGGAAAAATACAATATGCCAATTATACCTATGGAAATGTTTACAGTTTCCCTATAGGTATAACTGAAGCAGAAAGACTGCAGACTTTCAGTGAAAAGCGCTGTGGGAAAAACCGTGATGTGTTGCCCGATACGTGGGGCCTTAACTTTAATATGTTATCCACCAGATGACCCATCCATCCAGTGGAAATACCAATTACGTCAGATTCCAATGTTTACAGGGAATGTTAGACAGATGACATACGTACCACACTAATAAAAACTGTGGCATGTATCATCTAGGTTTTTTTCTGGTAAAAAATATATAGGTTGCTCATCTATAAAAGCAAACCTTCCTTTAGTCTATATACAGTTATAAAACACTTTTTACAATATAAAAAATGGGCCTTATTGCCTATAGCAACTGTAAACCGAGCTTTGATAAACTGATATGGGGAACAAGGCCAATATTTTAGTAAGGCTGAGGCCTCACAATGAGGAAACGCAGCTTTTTTTTGTTGCAGATTTTGCTATGGCTTTTTGAGCCAAAGTCAAGAATGGCTACAAAAGAATGGGAAATATATAGGAAACACATTCTTTTCTCTTCTGCTCAATCGACTCTTGGCTTTGGCTCAAAAAAACGCAACAAAATCTGCAACAAAAAAAGCTGTTTCCGGAACGTGGGGCCTCAGCCTAAGACAGTTTTAACAACTTTTAACAATTTTTGTTCTTTTACAGCTTTGCTATGTCGTCAGGTTATACCAACTTGACCAGTAACAAAAGCTTTAAACAAGGTGCACATGATAAGTCAGTTTTTAACTTCTCAAACATTTTCTTGCTACATGACCAATGCAATTTTTCAGTTACAGATATAAAAAAAGTTATGGAAAGTAACAAGCAGAATACTTCTAATTTACAGCACAAATCTACTATACATTACCTTTTTTTTTTTTTTTTTTGCCTACACACATTAAGTAGCCAAAAATATTTTTTTTTTCAGGTAGTTCCAGTATAATGAACAACTGGGGGCTATTTTTTTTATTCCACTACCACTGCTATTATCGTCACATTAGCATCTGCTTTACAACTGAGCCTTGTCTGGTGTTGTCCAAAGCAGCGACACATTTTTAAGTATTTTCAGTCTTCAGATTCCAATTCACGCTTCAAGCTGCAAAGAACAAACAGAATGTTTAATTTGCATCTAAAACCAGCACTAGCAGAACTGTGGAAAACTTGTAATGCTAGACTAAGACATTACCTGTTTAGATATGCATGTACGTTGTCGTATCCATGGTACTTGGCCAGGTAGACCAGAACGCCTGTGGCACACCTGCCCTTGCGCTGTCTACAGAAACTGCAGTTACAGATCCCTCTGCATGGTGGACATTTCCAATCCTAAAAGTAAACATTTGAAGTGTAAAGTTGAGTATACACTCCCAAAAGGGGAAAAAATACAACTTCACATTATGGGATACAGCAAAATCAAAATATAAAATGCAGACTTACAGGATCTAACAATGCAGTCTTCACCTCCTCTCCATATCGATTTTTTAGACAAGGGCCACAGAACTGGCCTCTCACACCCGTACATTCGGGATTTCGGCAATTGGTTTTAGTGTCTGTAGTCTTTTGACGACATTGATGACAGGTCGAACCCTAAGATAAAAAGCAAAAGTTACATTTACAAATAAGCAGATTATTATTCTTAAATGCGCCAAGCGCTGTTTAGAAGTTTAGCAAAACCACCGTAAAAATTATTAAAAAGTGTAAATTCTATTCTGTCTAGTAAAGTGTAAAATACTGTATATCTGATAAGACTCTTATCAGTTAGTATTTCTCACTAAAGAACCTCAACTGCACTGTCAACATGGACATGCATCGTAATAGTTTTGACTCTTAGCAAGTTTTGCACCAAAAGTGAAGCCCTTTTCATAGATTCTTTACATGGCAACATTTTCAAACAAACTATGGTGCGTATACTGCATCCTATTGTTTTCAATAGGAATTTGCTTTGCCATTCAAACAGAAACATCATTTTCTGCATCGATAAGTGATATGCCACTAAATGATGCATATTCTGTGCAGAACCAAAGTGGTTACAACATGCACCTTAGACCAAAAGGGCTAGTACACATGTGGATTCTTGACTTATCAAAATGCAAATCCATAGCTGAACCTCAAAGCACAGCCTGGTATATCTGTTGCAGATTCTGTGTCAGAAAAATCAGCCATTTCAACTTAGCCTTACAAAAGTAACCCCTGCTGAAAAATTACTTGAAATGCATTTTAAGAGGAAGGGGATAAAATGTCAGAATAAATATGTGTTTAGGCTCTAAGGATATGTTCACATCAGCGTTGGAGGTTTGGTTAGCACACTGAGTTATTTTGTCTGTTAAAATGAGGGACCCCATGACCGAAACCCCAATACAGTTAATGGGCCTGTCGGGCACGGTTCATGTCCATCATGCATTGGATCTGGCATTTTCAATATTTTCCTTGTTTCGCTTCTATAACAGAGCACAAGAATGGAAATAACAATGAAGATGGGAACAACATCCTACACCCAAGTTATGTAATCACAAAGCATCTCCATTGAGATCTCAGGAAAAATAAATGATATAGGACACTCACTGTTGCTCTGTTGTAGACTTTCTCTCTTGCATTGACACATATGGCATTCAGTTCTTCTTGTGTTATGTCCTCAACTGGCCGGATTATATGGGGAAGAGTCATTGAATTCTGGCGACGGTATCTTGGCACATAATTGTCTTCCTGTAAAAAGAACGTAACACGTTAGGATGAATAATAAGACATAAAATGGCGCTGGTTGACAAAATTCTGTTCTCGTTTCAATCAAACATTTTGCTATGCGAGGGTTTTAGATTTAGTTGGCAAAAATACTAAAAAGCAAGAGTTATTCCACTTGAAGCCAACAGTTAAACAACAAGAACTGTGAACTAAATGGTTGGGATTGCATGATAAATAATATATAGGGCAAATAGGAATAGAACATTCATGATATGTTGAAGTAGATCATTACAATTGTCAATAGATTATTTGGCTCAGATATCATCCTTATGAAGGGAGGGGGAACTTACATCAGATTCTTCATCCATTTTTCTCTTTCTAATCAAATAGTAGCGGTCATCCTCGACATCATCATCATCTGGGGTTGGGCTGGGCGGTCCATCAATAAGAGATCTGGATCTGGTATGAGGTCGAGAGGTTCTTTCTGGATTCCTTCTTATATGACCAGGAGTGTGTGGTGTTCTGGGAGTACGCTTCACTTTCTGAAATAATAGATACATACTGAAACCAAGATCTCGCTTGAAATTTTCTTGCACAACTACATTACAAATAGAAAAAACACCTCCACCAAACAAAACATACTGTAGATCAGAAAATGGTGACAAGACTGGTACTAGGCTTATTTCCATATTTCCAGCACCACCAAGGCAGGGACTTACTACATGAACCTGTTCACTTTACACTTCGCACATTGTTACAATCCTAATAAATATAAGAGCAAAGGAAGGGAAACCAAAAAATCAGCAACTTACCATGGCAGGAGAAAATGGACCTGGGCTTGACAGAAATTCAGGTATACTTTTAAGTTCTGCCATCAATTTTGCAAGCTAAAAAATACGATAAAGTCAACATATTAATATTCAAGAAAACATACTGTGTAGTCTAGTACAAAGTTGGTTTATGCTTACATGCATCCTGAAGTTAAAATGTACTACATATATTATATAAATAAAATCTGCTGTGGAGGTTTCAAATGCAGATGTGAACCTAACCCGATGTAGGGACTGTCTGAGCAGGTATCACACAACTTTCTGGAAGTCCTGACAAGCAAATTTAACTAATTGTGCACAAAAATACAGGCAGACTAGCAATTTGAAAGAGTGGGTTGGCTAGGTGAAAAGCCTTATGAGATCTGTAATTAAAGGCAATATGTCACCAGAAAATGACCTAAGTTTTATTTTACACATATTTTTAAAGAATTATACTAAAAATCCTGCTGTTGTGACTTTGTCCACTAGGCAATATAGTATGCTGATAAAAAAGACCTATGCGCAGGTTACAGAGCACAATTAGAAAACTCTCCCATACAAGTGAATGGGGTCTGCTTCAGTCCATTGCGTCTATGGCCCATGGTCCTTCTATAGGAAACAGGAAGTCACAAAATGTTTTAGGTTCAGTGGCAAAAGTTGTAATTGCAAGATTTTTTATTTTTAATATAGATATTAATTTTGATAGTTAAAAACTCTTTAAAAAAATATGTTTAACATGAAAACATGAGTTAAACAATAGGTCATTTCCTGGCAACACATTCTGGTTTAAGGACATATGAGCGGTCACAAAGCTATCCCAGAAACACAACCAGACAAAAGAGTTAAGAGTGTTACTGATATATATCTAACTGAATAACTACAGGCCATGATCGGTAAAGTGTTTCTCACATATCCAAGCACCTCACATACCATTTCTTTGTTCTGCTTGATGTTCAAGGCACGTTTCTCTAAAAAGTTGGGGCCGTTCTCACTGTCCGACTCATCAGACTCACACTTTTCCTCTTTCTTTGCCACCGGTTTTTCCTCCTTCTTTGGTGGACTTATTCTGGAACTCCTTTTTGGTGGGAACTTCAGAGCTACTTTCAGCGGCATATTCTTTTTAGCTTGACCTCTTGTGGACCTTCTAAGCATCTGAGGCCTCTCTCCTTCAGAGTCAGATTCAAGTTTCTTTATTAAAAAATGAAAGTGAAATAAAGTTATTCATACACACACATGAATCCTTAAACAGTGATGTTGGTTACAACAACAACTAGTCAGTCACTAATGTGATTTGAGTCAGAGTTACAGTACAGCTTCAGTAATTCATGTTCCTGTTATTTGTGCAACTTTAAGACTAGACACATGTGTTACTCTGTTGTGTGATATCTGGCTGGTTTCCTCCATGGGTTTAACCCCTACAGCTAAAGCGATTTCCACCTCTGTACGGCAAAAGTAGCAAACTGCAGTGAAATCTGCAGCAATGTGTGAATAGGAGTTGTTTATATCCCATTCACTTCACTGTTACAGGAATTCGCTGCGGGTTAGCCAGTGAGATCTCAACAATTTTGCAGAGGCTAACCCGCTGTAAGTTTGGTGTGTGGCCCCAGCCTAAAGGAGTTTTCCAAGAGTTGACTCAATCAATCATCAATATAAAATTAGTGGGGTCATGACTCTCAGCTCCCCCACTGAAGCAGCCATGGTGCTTTGTAACGTGATGCAGCCTCTTCATTGTAGACTAGATTGTATATCATGCAACAGCTGTGCTTGGTATTACAGCTAAACCCCATTCATTTGAATGGAACTGATCTGCAAAAAAGGCCATGCGACTGATGAACGCACTGTCACACTCATGCAGTGGAACATGCTGCAACCCCTTCAAACAGCTGATCAGTAGAGGTGCTGGGAGTTATACCTCCACCAATCTGATATTGATAGTCCATCCTAAGTATATTTCATTAAATTGGTGGTTGTGCCACCAAACAGGGCTATGAGCATGGACTGTGACTTCTATTTTTCCACATCCCATCTCCAACTCCTTCATAAATCGCTGACATCCATAGTCAGTAAGAAGTAGTAAAGATCCTCTAATTCACAAAAACGCCAGTGATTGAATTCCTATGAAAGTAAATATGTAAGACTGTAAATCTAATAATGCAATATTAATAACTATATAATATAATTAAAAATAATTTTTCATTTTATTTTGATGCAGGAGTCAGTAATTTTTCCTGACTCCAATCCACCCAAAATTAGTGCCGACTCAGACACCCTGCCACCAAAGCAACTTATCCCCTATCCACAGTTGCAGATCTGTGGGGGTCTGACTGCCGAGACATCCACCAATCACAAGGGGGCGTTTTGCTCCCCAGTCTGAATGGAGTGGTGGTTGCAGAAGCTCACTACCCTCCGCTCATTTCTATGGGACCATTGGAGATAACCGAAATCAAGCACTTAGCTATCTATGGTGGTCCTATTGAAACAGAGCAAGGAAAGAGATATATAAAAGCCTGATGTCACCAAATTATCATAGAGCAGATTCAAGTTGAAGCTGGCTACATCCGTACATACACATTTTCTTGTTGTATAATAATCCCACTCTACTTACCATATCCTTCTCGGTAAATCCACAAAATGACTCAGAATCCGAATCCTGAGTAAATATTCTGGCCAGTTCTTTGCTTGTGCCTTTTCTAAACATGTTTTTCTGAGAGAGAGAAAAAAAAAAATTAAGAAAAAAAAAAATATATATACACTTTTAGCTTAGTAATTTTCCATAAAATGCTCAGAGCGAAAATCACATTTACAAGTGCACTATAAAAGAATAGCTTTTGTTACTAAGAAAATGGCCGAGGTTTAATAACCATTTCAGAGCTGTTATGGCAATCATCAAGCATCTTAGGTCAGGTGACATTTCAAAGGGGAGAATAAGTAGATAATCTACTCCCAACAATTACTACCTAGACCCGCTAGCAAAAAGTAAAATGAAATTACAGGAGATGGTGTATATTCATAAGCGCTCTATAGAAATGTTAGCAGAAGCATGCAGGTTCTAATCAAGCACAACACATTACTTGCATTTCCAGCATGGAAAGCACAGTTCCCGAGCATGCTTCTACCACACTTACTGTGTTTGCAAAATTATCAGAGCCAAAACTGTCACAACTGTCATCGGAGGATGACGAGGTCTCCATGGAAATTAAATTCACATTCCGAAATTTCTGGAAATTCTTCGTCTTTGAAAGTTCAGTCCTCTGCAAATAAAACAGCGTTATATTTTTTTTCCCTTTTACTACGGATACAGAGGTATCATAAAAGAAAACAAAATGAGTGTTATATGTCCAATACTGCAGAAAGGCTAGAGACTGAGCCTCCTATTGGCTGAGGTCAGGTCAGTCTCTTACATAAATAGATAATTAAAAAAAAAAAAAAAAAAAAAAAAGGACTTCAAATTTCACACAACTCAATTGAAACCCCGTCTTATTGCATCTGCAGTCACCATGGAAGTCCGTGACTGGACGCTGCAGTCGCTTGCTCTTGAGATGACAGATGAACTGGCCAATATCAGTAGGACCTGACAACCATCTTATGTGTCTCAAACTTTCCAGATGTCAGAGGTAAGAAGGATTGGACATGTAGGATTTTAACATGCCCAAGCTTTTCTTTTCAGCGGAAATAGGCTGAAGCAGGTGCCTGTCATCGACTGACTCTCCAGCCAAGCATGCAAGTGTACTGGGCAGTGATCAGTAGGAATATCTGTTGGTTGAACAAGTGTTCATAGCCACCTTAAGAGGTGGAACAGTGTTTTTTTGTTTTTTATATATATATATATATATATATATATATATATATATATTTTACTATATTTCCTGCTATTTTTTGCTCTCAGACAATTCTTTTACAGCAAAAATATCAGTTGATGTTTGCTGCCTTAACCAAGACCAGCAGCATGTGACAGAGGGAGAGAAGCTGAGCTCCATGATACTGATAAAGAGCGTGCTGTCAATCACTGTGTGTGGGCGGGGTAGTCAGGACTCTCACTGTCTCTCCTAGGAGTCCTGTCAGGATTTGGTCAGACATCTTGTTACAAACCATATAACCCTATATACCACACAGCTCAGCTTCTCTCCTATAACCCTATATATCACAGAGCTCAGCTTCTCTCCTCTATCATATAACCCTATATATCACAGAGCTCAGCTTCTCTCCTTCTATCATATAACCCTATATATCACAGAGCTCAGCTTCTCTCCTCTATCATATAACCCTATATATCACAGAGCTCAGCTTCTCTCCTCTATCATATAACCCTATATATCACAGAGCTCAGCTACTCTCCTCTATCATATAACCCTATATATCACATAACTCAGCTTCTCTCCCTCTATCATATAACCCTATATATCACAGAGCTCAGCTTCTCTCCCTCTATCATATAACCCTATATATCACACAGCTCAGCTTCTCTCCTCTATCATATAACCCTATATATCACACAGCTCAGCTTCTCTCCTCTATCATATAACCCTATATATCACACAGCTCAGCTTCTCTCCTCTATCATATAACCCTATTTATAACACTGTTCAGCTTCTCTCCTCTATCATATAACCCTATATATCACAGAGCTCAGCTTCTCTCCTATCATATATCCCTATATATCACACAGCTCAGCTTCTCTCCCTCTATCCTGTAACCCTACATATCAGAGCTCAGCTTCTCTCCTTCTATCATATATCCCTATATATCACACAGCTCAGCTTCTCTCCCTCTATCCTGTAACCCTATATATCACAGAGCTCAGCTTCTCTCCTTCTATCATATAACCCTATATACAGTACAGACCAAAAGTTTGGACACACCTTCTCATTCCAAGAGTTTTCTGTATTTTCGTGACTATAAAAATTGTAGATTCACACTGAAGATATCAAAACTATGAACACATGTGGAGTTATATACTTAACAAAAAAGTGTGAAACAACTGAAAATATGTCTTATATTCTAGGTTCTTCAAAGTAGCCACCTTTTGCTTTGATTACTGCTTTGCACACTCTTGATGAGCTTCAAGAGGTAGTCACTTGAAATGGTCTTCCAACAGTCTTGAAGGAGTTCCCAGAGATGCTTAGCACTTGTTGGCCCTTTTGCCTTCACTCTGCGGTCCAGCTCACCCCAAACCATCTCGATTGGGTTCAGGTTTGGTGACTGTGGAGGCCAGGTCATCTGGCGTAGCACCCCATCACTCTCCTTCTTGGTCAAATAGCCCTTACACAGTCTGGAGGTGTGTTTGGGGTCATTGTCCTGTTGAAAAATAAATGATGGTCCAACTAAACGCAAACCGGATGGAATAGCATGCCGCTGCAAGATGCTGTGGTAACCATGCTGGTTCAGTATTCCTTCAATTTTGAATAAATCCCCAACGGTGTCACCAGCAAAGCACCCCCACACCATCACACCTCCTCCTCCATGCTTCACGGTGGGAACCAGGCATGTAGAGTCCATTCGTTCACCTTTTCTGCATCGCACAAAGACACGGTGGTTGGAACCAAAGATCTCAAATTTGGACTCATCAGACCAAAGCACAGATTTCCACAGGTCTAATGTCCATTCCTTGTGTTCTTTAGCCCAAACAAGTCTCTTCTGCTTGTTGCCTGTCCTTAGCAGTGGTTTCCTAGCAGCTATTTTACCATGAAGGCCTGCTGCACACAGTCTCCTCTTAACAGTTGTTGTAGAGATGTGTCTGCTGCTAGAACTCTGTGTGGCATTGACCTGGTCTCTAATCTGAGCTGCTGTTAACCTGCAATTTCTGGGGCTGGTGACTCGGATGAACTTATCCTCCGCAGCAGAGGTGACTCTTGGTCTTCCTTTCCTGGGGCGGTCCTCATGTGAGCCAGTTTCTTTGTAGCGCTTGATGGTTTTGGCCACTGCACTTGGGGACACTTTCAAAGTTTTCCCAATTTTTCCGATTGACTGACCTTCATTTCTTAAAGTAATGATGGCCACTCGTTTTTCTTTCCTTAGCTGCTTTTTTTCTTGCCATAATACAAATTCTAACACTCCATTCAGTAGGACTATCAGCTGTGTATCCACCTGACTTCTGAACAACACAACTGATGGTCCCAACCCCATTTATAAGGCAAGAAATCCCACTTATTAAACCTGACAGGGCACACCTGTGAAGTGAAAACCATTTCAGGTGACTACCTCTTGAAGCTCATCAAGAGAATGCCAAGAGTGTGCAAAGCAGTAATCAAAGCAAAAGGTGGCTACTTTGAAGAACCTAGACTATAAGACATATTTTCAGTTGTTTCACACTTTTTTGTTAAGTATATAATTCCACGTGTTAATTCATAGTTTTGACGCCTTCAGTGTGAATCTACAATTTTTATAGTCATGAAAATACAGAAAACTCTTGGAATGAGAAGGTGTCCAAACTTTTGGTCTGTACTGTATATCACAGAGCTCAGCTTCTCTCCCTCTATCATATAACCCTATATATCACAGAGCTCAGCTTCTCTCCTCTATCATATAACCCTATATATCACAGAGCTCAGCTTCTCTCCCTCTATCATATAACCCTATATATCACAGAGCTCAGCTTCTCTCCCTCTATCATATAACCCTATATATCACAGAGCTCAGCTTCTCTCCTCTATCATATCCTGCTCTTAAGATAGCAACACAAATAACCTGACCGATTTACTTTAATCTTTATATCCTGTAACTGAACTACCCCTTAAAAACCCTAACACACTAATACAAGAGGAGTACAGCAGCCAGCACTCTTGATAACAGCAGCCTGTAATACAGGAAGCAGGTGTTAACACAACGTAGGGCTGCAATAACAGTGTTTAAAGCAGAATAACCACACATTTCTTTACTTTCCTGAATTTGATCCTACTCTCATACAACATGTGCACCTATAAATCATCTCTCACACGATTTATGGTATTGTAATTCAGTGAGTCTCATTGTCTGTTGTTGCTTCTAGACATGGAAACAAGTGTAGTTTGCAGCACAAATTTTTTGCAAGTACTGGACCATCAGAAACTGGAGTAAAAGGAATTTTATTGGAAATTAGCATCTTTGTATTAAATGGAGTGGGATGAATATTTCCTGGCTTTCTAAAGAGTGGTGGGTGAATAGACAGGGTGGAGCGCAGGGCACAGTATGTGTGCATCCAGGCGCTAGCAATATGGATCAAACACACACAAGTACATACAGCGGGATTAGCTGGCGTGATGCCTGTACAATATTCAGATGTGAAATTCTGCACAAGCATCTTACAAACAAGTCCTGACAGGGTTAAGAGGCTCAGTCATAGCAGGCCAACGTGGCTTAATAAAAAGTACATCCCACCATGATGGTAAAGCTCCAGCTTCTCTAAGACATGCCATATTTACTGCAGAAAACTAGGAGTACATGGGTTAATAAATTCCCCCCACTGTGTGTTCAGATCTGTGTTGCGACCTACGTTTTTTGTCCTATCATACGAAAAACGGATTTGACTACCAAACCCAATGCTGTTTAACAGACTCCAATGATTATAATGGTGTTTAGTTTATTTCCAGCAAAAGCAGCACAGCTTTTTATGCTAGGTTCACACTATCGTGGTGCGGGTCCATCGGGGGAAACCAACAACGGAGAGCTGGATCACTACAACAGTGGTTACACATTGACTAGCAGACCTCATTGACTATAATGGAGTCCACTGTTTCAATACTGAAAGTTGCAGAGAAAAAAAGTCCCCCGGGCAGGACTTTTTTCCCCGCCACCGCTGATTTTCGGTGGTCTCTGCAACATAGACTCCAACGCAGATGCGAACAGAGACTTATTAATACATGGGGTATCCTACTGTAAATAATAAGTCGGCTGGATGTTTACATCTATATCCTTGACAGCTAGAAAAGGAAGAGAAAAATGCAGTCCCATTACTTCATCTATAGGATGCGGTTTTAATACATTTTTGGGGGGCAGGCTTAGGTTACGTTCACATCTGTGTCAGAGTCAGTCCAAAATCGGACCAAAAAGTCCTGCAAGTAATGTTTTTTGTTTTGATTTTTGACAAAAACTATGACTTTTTGCCTGGGTGCAACATATTTACTATGAAATCCAGCCTAAGTTATAGCTGAAGTCCTGTCTGGAATAGATTTCTATTCTCGTGTACGGGACCTCCTGACACATGCCACATATACAAACGGATGAAGCGACGTTCTTAATAAGTTGGCCGCGGTGTTTAAGGTTTTGGTCATTTTGTTGCGTTTTTGTAGTCGACTTTTTAAAAGGCAACATCCAGATATGGAAAGAAAAGTAAGCCTCCTATGGCTATGGCCACACAGCTAAAAATGCTGCAGAAGAAAAAGTGGAAAAAAACGCAGCAAATACGCTTGTATTTTTTTACGCTAGGTTCACACTAGCGTTGGCCTATCCGTGTTCTGGTTCATCGGAAGCCCAGAACAACAGACAGGCAGACCGCTGTAATAGAGGTAACATACGGATCCCCTCATAGTCAATGGGGTCTGTTTTAAAACTTAAAACTTGTGGAGGAAAAAGCCCTTCGTGCAGGACTATATCATCCACCGATTTCAGGCGGACATTGAGACGAAGACTCCGTTGCAGATGTGAATTAGGCCTTACTATGTTTTGCATTTTGGCCGCCCTCTTTATGGGGGAAACACAGTTTTTGGGAACGCTCCAGTCCCTGCAATGTATGAGATTTAATTCAATTACACACATTTTTTTTCTGATACATTTCTGTAAAGGCAAAAAAAAAAAAAAACGGTGTTTCTGCAAGGTGTGGCCTTAGCCTATAAAAATTTTGTAAAGCGACCCTTTTTAAGGTATTTTCACATGGAGAAATCTCTGCAACTGATTAAATCCCCTCAGAATTACATTGTCTTGGACCCAACTACATGAATTTCTGCAAAATGTCTGCTGTGTGGGAACACAGCCCTACATGTCTGAAAAAATTGCAGTAAAAAACTTGAGAGCCCCTATGGTCAGTTGCTGGGAGTTGTAGTTTCACAAGTATAAAGCAGCAGCCTGTGCACATGACATGTAGTCTGAGGTAATCCTCCTCACAGACTGCCCGCATCACCCAGCACACAGCATTTCGCGGGCTTTACTTGTATCACGTGACACAGACCCTTTCCCTGCCGGACTACAGAACCACGTGTGCTGTCCTGCCTGCTATTCAGCGCTGTATTCACAATAGGCGATTCACAGCGGCTAAATCCCCTTAGGTTTACAGCCTGCAGTTACAAGCCAAGGTTCTGCAGCTGCATGGAAGACTATAACTCCCAGCATAGCTTGTACGTTGCACATATGTTCAAGACTATGCAAACACTTCAATGCAACCAGGAGTTGTAACTAAGTGCACAATGAGCCGTGCACTGGCGGTCCCCGCACACTGTATATACGACCCACTTAAAGTGCCCCCTGCACACATTATCATTCCCATAATATCCCAAACGTGTTGTCGCCCTCAGGTCATGCGCTACAATGGTTTATCCTGCACTCACCTGGAGCTTGAAGGGATCCATGATGAGGGTGATGAGGAGCAGAGCTGCTATGCACACAGGTGTGGAGAGCACTGGATTACTCTGATTTCCCGCGAAAGTTTCCGCGCGAAAAGTTCGTAGTGAGGGGCGGGGAGGAGGAGTGTGGGCGTGGTTTTTCTCCCATATCAAATGTACTAGGAGGGGGCGTGGCTGCAGTTTGTTATATGTAGCTGTACAATAACGGGGGCGTGGCTTCTGCTGAATTGTACGTGGAGGGGCGTGGTTTCAGTCTGCTAAACTGCGCTGTATGAGAGGGGGCGTGGCTGCTACGTTAAATTGTACGAGAAGAAGGCGCGGCTGCTATGATGAGCTGTGGGGGAAGGGGGCGTGGCAGCTACGTTGAGTTGTGCCAGGAGGGGCGTGGTTGTAGCCTACTAATATAAACTGTACGAGAAGAGGGCGTGGCTACAGGCTGCTCAGGTGGGGGGTGGGCGCACTGCTCTCCCTCGGCAGGGTCACACAGAAGTCAGTCAGTGATAAACTGGCGCCAATTGTAGCTTTATGGCTGCTATAAAGTGCAGAGGAAGGAGCTGCCATAAATGAATGTGCCCAGACAGGCAGTGCTGCAGCTTCCTGCCCTGTGGATACTTCTAATCCTAGGGAATCTAACAAGAGCTCTTTATGGATATAAAGTCATAATTTAGGTCATTTATGAAGTGTCACCAGTTTTTGGATTTTTTTTTCTCCCAAAAATGGTGTCATTCACTGCTTGAGTTAAAGTGACCTGTGCAACATTATCCTATTGTTCTCTATGGCCATGTGCATGACCCTATGGCCAGAGCCAAACACACCATGATCACGAGATTAGGTGCGAATGTCGCTAGCGGCTAATCTGCTGCGCACCATGGTAGCCGCATAGTACATGATACTTAGGGTATGTTCACACAGCCGAAATGGAAGAGGAATTTGAGACAGATACATTCCTCTTCTGTTTCTGGCCTCCTACTGCGCAAATTCCAAGCAGCGCGTAGGCTTTCCGCCATAGCTTTCACCCACCGATTAAGAGTCTGATCAGCGGAGCGGCTCGGGCGGGGGGTTCTGCAGCTGAATCCACAGCAAGACCCAACAGGGCGCTTAATTTTTCATCATAAACATTGGGAGGCGGAATTTGGTGCTGATTTTGAAGCAGAAACTGCCTCCGAATCAGCTTGAAATTGCATCATGTGAACGGGGCCTTAGGGCAACAGGGGAATTTTGGCTGCAGCTTATGTTATGTGGCGAAAGATTGCAGTGTTGTTGTGCAACTCCTTCACTATTGGAAGAGAATGGAGTCACATCACAACCTATGGGGATGTGTCCGTGACTTCTAGTCCTAGAACAATCAGCCAGTGCACCCTCGGGTTATAATGCGACTCTATTCACTTATATTAGTGATGGAGTCGCAGGGTGACACAGCGATTTTTAGTTGTGGGATAAGAGTCAAAGCTGCGTATCCTTGGCACAGGCAACACTGACAGTGCGCTGAATTCAGCGTTCCGTCAGCTTTCTAGCGGTATATAATACGACGATGTCAGAGGACATGAAAGGTCCTCTTTTTAAAGAAATCTCATTCACATGCTGTGACTAAAACTCACAAATTGTTTCACTCTGTGGGTTTTAGGCTAGGGTTACACCACAACTTCTGTTTTGCAACCAAAGATTGCTGTGTAGCCCTGTGGCTCCTTTACCAATGTAAGTGAATGGAGTCACATTGCAACCTCAAGGGTTCTGCTACTGCAACTTCTAGTGGCAAAAAAATCCAGCAGTGCTCAATCTTGTGATTAGAAATTGCAATGTGACTCCATTCATTGTTTAGTGGTGTGACAGGAGATGGGGCCGAGGTCAATGGGGCGCATGTATCAACAAGTTTGCACCTGAATTTGGCGTGTGTTTGCGCCTTTTTTTCTACACGAGAAATCCCTATCCGACACTTTGTGATTTTGGCGAGAAAAGTAGGCATGTCAGCTCAGGCGAGCATGTGTTTGCCGGATTTATTACTCGCAAAATTTAGCCAAAAAGAGGCGCATTTGATGAATAACACCCAATGTGTAGCCTCAGAGCCGCACATGCAGTGATCACAGTAGATTAGCCATCATGAAATTGCCACCAGTCCACCCACTGCAAACTATGTTAGTGGCATAGTAGACCTGCACTTGTAGGGTTCAAGCATGCAGCGTGTCCATATTGATGTGGCTTTTCCTGCAGATCAGCAGCAGCAAAATCCACGTATTTACGACTTGCAGAGGAATATGCTGCGGAATTTCCTTGTGAGCATTTTTTTCTGGAAAAAAAGCCTTGGAAAAATATTCATGGTAGAAACTCAGTAGTGTGTTTGTCCTGCATGCACTGGCAACTATAGGGAATGGGCCCAGAAGCCAAGAGCCCCACAGGTCACTCTCAAATTCTTTGATCTCCTGATTTCCTTTGATAGCTGGTGCTCTGTGGGTTGTAAATTTATAACCCTTGTCCCCTGGTGAGCAGGAGTGAGAAGATTTGATATACAACCTTCTACTGTCAGAAGGGAGAAAATGATCCTTTTAATGGCAAAATAGTAGCAGTAGGTCAACAGCATTATGTGGGGGAGGCGATGGCACAAAAGGGACATGACATGGGATGGGAATGATGGAAAGCTTGTGTACACACAGACATGTTGTGACCAAGTCTTTACAGCAGTCTGGGCCCAGATAGAGAAAGAAAGGGAAATGTAAATGCTGCTAAAATGTCCGGATGGGACCTGACTGCTGGTTGTGAGGAGAAGTTGCAGAGGGGGGAACCAATCTCAGCTTTTGCAACATGTCCTGTGAGCCTTAAAGGGGTGGTCCAGGAATTACGGGTCTCCGCTGGGAGGCCAGGGAAGGAGAAAAAAAAACATACTCGCCTGTCCCCGGTGCTGTCTGGTCCAGCAGCACCCCGGGACTTGTTCAAGCGGAAGCCCTCGCTGAAAGTGACCACAGTGATTGGCCGCAGTGGTCACGTGTGGTAAGGCTTTTTCCGGAACAACCCCCTAGGTCCTGCTGGACCGAACAGCTGTGGGGAACATTGTAGTGCCGGGGGCAGATGGGTATGTTTAAATCTGCATAACACAGCTAAAAACAATGCTTTTAATAAAAAGGCTATAGCATTAGACCACATGGGCAGGAAATAAACCTGCATTATACCATCTGAATTTTGGTTGTTTTTGCGCGGCTTTCAGAGAAGCACAGCATTGGTTACTACTGGCTTTCTTGTGACTATCATTTTCTGGTTGTGGCAACTTGTAAGTCGGAACTCAGCAACAGTCACTTTCATTGGCAGAACGATGCTGTGAGTTTTACCCAATGTTGCCGTATAGCCCTAGCCTCAAGTCTGGTTGCCCACAAGTTGTAGTAAAACAGTGAAATTATTTTTGTGTAATCTGAATGAGAAAAAGTTGATCAAGTGATCTCCCAATAATCACAAAAAATCCAACCATGTCTGACTGATTTCTTGCAAATGAATTGTTAAAAAAAAGGTAAAACATTTGGTACTATTGAATATTTTTCTATAGTTTTCCACTTTCTGCACATATCAGCAGACCGTCCATCCCTGATAATATATTTCCAGTTTTTCTTCAATAAACCTCCTATTTACTGATTTTCTTTCTTATTTAGATGTGTTAGTTTCATAACAATGTATAACTGGTACAATCCTAATCCTATTCTTGCCAGACTTGACAATTTAACATGAGAATTGGTATGCAGATTGCTTCCTTCCATGGAGATTAGTCGGAACCCTGCAGGTAGCATTACCAGCAACAATACCCAATTTATATGTATGGGACACGTGGTGTGATTATTTTTCAATGGGGAGGGAAGATTATTTAACAGACTGGTGGTCTTAAAGGTCCACGGATTTATTGTATATTATTGTTTATAGAAAAAAACATTTATAAAAAGTGAATATATCTTTTTTTATCATACATAGCTTCAACAATCTCTTTAGATCTTTTAAAATAATTTTATACCTTTTTTATTTATACAGTTTCTGATTTTTTTTTTTGGTAAATTTTTCATTTGCGTTTTTTTGAGCCAAAGCCAAGAATGGCTACAAAAGGAATGGGAAATATATAGGAAGCTCTTATACTTCTACGTTTTGCTCAATACACTCCTGGTTTTGGCTCAAAAAAACGCAACAAAACCGCAAAAATTCTGCAACAAAAAAAGCTGCGTTTCCGCAATGTGGGGCCTTAGCCTTAAGTGGTAAAATTCTGCAGACACCACTATAGTATGTTCAGTGTATCTGGCTGTATATAACCTGGGCTGTGGAGTCGGTAGGCCAAACAATCGGCTTTGATTCCTCTGTTTTTCCATAGCCCAACTCCAACTCCTGCTCTGACTCCAACTCCTTTATAAATGGCTGATAGCCATGGTCATACAGTTGTAATAAGGGGCCAATCGCACATCGGAAATTAAAGACTTTGAGCTGAACTTCCTCCTCAAATTCCTTTCCACTTTCCACTAAAGCTTACACTTATTAGACTCAGATGAATGGGCCTGACCAGAGGAATGTCTCACGTGGCGGGTTCTGCGGCTGAATCAGCCATGGAGTCTGCAGCAAGACTGAGTAGGACGATTATTTTTTTCAGCGCCCTGCTTCATTCTCTGCCTCCCATTGAATACAAATTCCTCTGTGTGAACATACCCTAAAGCTTGTCTAATTCACCAAAAAGTAGTAATTGACTTAGAATTGACTTGTTTAAAAGTAAATATGCAACAAACTATGCATCAAAATAATGATATAACATCAATAATTGTATAATATAATTAAAAATAATGAACCATTTTATTTTGGAAGTTGGTAACTTTTTTCCAACTCCAACTACGACTCCACCCAAAACTGGCCTGCTCAATACTAGCTGTATAAGGGTGTATTCTATTACTATAATGGGGTCCTTAGGGGGGCCATTGGAAGTCCGTCCTTCTTAACAGGTTTCAGATGGATCTGCTCCGGAGACTCTGAATGGAGGCTCTGGCGTAGATGGGAACGTAACCTTATTTATCATCTTCATTTTGTTTTAGCAGTGTGTTGTATTATTTTGGGTCGACTTTATTACAATAGAATTAAAAGTGTTATCCAGCTTCTAAAAATTATCTTCAAATACATCCACAGCAGTGCTAAATCCTCACTGTTCCCTTGTGCACCCTTTGCTTTATTTTACTTGCTGCTCCTTGTATCACTGCTATTTACATGCTGTGAGTCTGTGGACAATCTACATTTCCCATGATTCATCTGCCTGCTCTCACTCTCTGTGTACCCCTCCCTTCTCTACTCTCCCCTGCAATGAAGGCACAGGTAATAAATTACTCCCACATCCGAGGTCACGAGCTGCTGTGATGTTTCGGCTGCTGCTTGAACTGCTCACAGGGAGGGGTAGTGAGCTTGCAAACAGATCGTCACAGCTGTGGTTAATGACTATGAATTTGCATACATCTTCTACCTGTAGCAGGTCATCCAGGGAATGAAAAGGTAGATGAAAAGTCTGTACTTTTATGGGATGACTGACTAGCATAATATATGGCATACTGTAAGAAATCTTAATACACGATAAGGTTACTTTCATACGGCATTCTTTTAGTACATTGTTCTATCCATCAGAGGATCAGAACAACGGACTCAAAAAATATTAGAATGATAGCTGCAGATCTACTCTCTGTATACATCCGTCACCATTCACTCTAATGATAAAGCAAAGATAGAAGAAAACTTCCATCGCGTTTGTTTACTTTTCAAATAGAAGATAAAGCCCTGAACACCCATTACTTTTCATTTAAAACGGTAACAAACAAGACAGAAGAAAGCTTCCATCTTTGTTTTAACATAAAGGTAAAGGGTATTCCATTTGTATCCGTCATTCTATTTAGTTTTTCAGTCTGTTGTTCTGATCATATGATGGATCAAAGAAACGGACTAAAAGAATGTTGTGTGAAACTGACACAACTACACTACTCGTATTCATGATAAATAATAATGCCAACTTTTTCGGCTCTGATGTGCCCGTCTACCCATAGAAGGACACTATTGCACTCATTATTATACCATGTCAACAAAATTTGACTTAGTGACAAGCAACACATTTTTCCATTGGAATTACCTGTTTTATGCTGCTCTTTGTCTGCAACATTCATTTTTTCCTACAGTAGCTCACATTATCATTACAATAGCGTGTGACAGCTGCATTTTTCTTTTAGGTTTCCATTATACAAATTTCAGCCATTTAGCTAAAAAAAATAAAAAGTTAATATACTGTATATATTTTTTTATCACACAAAGGTCTAACAATACAAGTGTTGCAAATATACCCTTCATAAATGTATTGCGATTAGATTCTTCAATATTATTTTGTAGAGATAAAGCATGTCATTGAAAAATGGATTCACACATAGTCACATTTGCTAGCTCAGTGGGGTTTTTATAACAAAAAATTTTACACCAGGGCAATTGTTCATCTCAGTTCAGATCTATGTCAGAAGCCCCATTAGAAGAGACAGAACATTTTTACCCTGCAAAATATCTGGTACCATAAAGGATACCCATTGGACCCCAAGGGGTCTCTCTGGATAAGTTGGTGCCCATGATATAATAGATCAGTTCATGTGGTGATTTTAGTTTTTTCCTGTTCTCATTCATAAACTTACAGCAGACATCAAATTTGCGGCTTAACAAATATGTTAAACTATTAGTCCTTGGGTGATGTTCCCTTGACATTTATTTTATTTAGGTGTGACTACATTTTCGCTATGATCTCTTAGGACTTAGCTATGATCGGTGTCTACAGTAGACCTTTCTCATTGAAATTAATGGACCATGCAAAAACATCCGAACTTGGTTCCAGGTCTCCTGTTTATGCATATTCTCCAGATCCTGGTTTGTGAGTTCCTGTTTCAGTCGCTACCATCTGAGAACAAGTCAACAAGCGCTTATGAATGGTCACAGGAAGCTTCACCATGGCTTGTTTTTTCATTGCTCCCTATCAAACAGAAATGACTTTTAGTACTGTACATGCCTTTCACCTCATCTATTAATTGTTGTAGACAGATTTATGCCTCATCCTACAAGAGGGTATATCTTAATGGAAAGAAGTGTGCTTTAGTAGAAGGCGATGTGGCTCGAAAGGGTCATCCAGATAGGTCTTCAATTTTACAGCAGTTGTTTCCCCGTGCCTATGGATAGGACGCTATTCAGGTGACCTTAACCTGTTTGTTTTCAGGGCTGGCTTGATATGCTAGGTTCTGTTAACAAACTCCCCTAAAAACTTACAACCATGTGCTGCACATTTATCAAACCTCCCATGCATGTGGCCTTGTCTAGAAAGGGAGAAATTTTTTTTTTAAAGAATTTTTTCTACCAAAAAAAGTCGATGGAAAAGTCATCACTTCCTGTTCAGAGAGAGGTAGGAGATATTTGACTGTCTGGACTCCACTGGTACTGAGAATAAGACTGAGTCCACATCTGCCTCCGACGGACCCAAATGATGGAGAGCCTGGTGCTAGTGAGAACCTAGTTTCAAGGAACAACTTAACTGCTTCAGCCGGAAATGTAACTTGAACCTGCAGGACCACAATGCAAAATCTGTATTAGGGCTCCCACATATCATGCTATCTGTTATACTGGTGTTTACTTATGTTGAGAGCCCTTTGGGCCCCCTCAGGCGGTTACTACACCCCTGGCTACAGCTTCTTCACAGTTCTCTGCACACTGATGCCTCCTGGTCACTCGCTGGTGAGAGAATGGCATGACAGTCCTATTCACATGAATGGAGTTCGCTGAGCCGTAGGTGTCGTAGAGTTCTGCTGTCAATTACAAATACTGAAGGGACCTTAGTACCTTTCTACTTAGGAACTATCATAATATTATGGCATATCCAAGAGGTATCCCATAACATAAGAAGATGGAAATATCTCTACCCCTTTGAGAATTTTTTTTGGGTGACATATATTTTAGATGATATGTTTTTGAGAGTTCATAACAGGTGACGTATTGGAACACGAACAACTGTGCAGCTATTTTTGCTCTGAAGAACACAGCACAGATATAATACGAAATGAATATTTGCAGAGAGGGCACCATTTTATCATTTAGTGGTTACTGTCACACAATTGAAGAATACTTAATTTCTAGCGCATGTATAAGTAATCCCACAGAACCTTTTTAGTTTTATATTTAGAGACAATAAAATTGTGATCAAATTGTATTCTGCTTTAATGAAGAAATAGCTAGGCTCTCCTTATTAGACAACCTCATGCAGCAGGGATAATACGCAAGATGTTTCTTCTAAATACAAACCGCCAGCTGTTTATTTGTGCACAATTTGATGTAATTGTGGATCTATACAACAGCACACAAGAAAGTGTTATTAAGTTGCACACACTGGCACTAAATTTGTATTTCATTATCGTCTTTACAAAATGCTCAACAAAAAAAGTTTATGAAACATATGAAGCATTCATGAGGGCTTCAACATTTAGTAAACTATTTCTTAAAGTGCGGTAAGTACAAGAAAACTTATTTGTGGCGTTGCAGATACTTTCACAAGATTCTTCCATACCAATCTCTTCGAGATTGAAAATATTTTTCTATGGAGGATCACAATATAATGAATATAAGATGAATCTTTAGCTCTCCTTACAAGTCCTCAAGAAATACTCCTGGAGCATTGACTCTGTTATTCCTCCTTGAAATGGATGAATACATTGACAACTGGATATTACGATTTGCTTTTCAGTATGGCGTGACCCATACACAATCTTTGGATGTGTTCACATCTGCAGGCCAATCCATTTTTTGTTCCATTTTAGGAATAGAAAAACAGATTTCAAGTTGGGGACAGTTCTGTCACACTATGGACCCTAAGATGCTCAACGGACTCCATTGACTTATATGTAACATAGTAGATGAGGTTGGATGTAGACACACGTCCATCAAGTCCATCCTATAACTCTACAGTGTTGATCCAGAGTAAGGCAAAAATAAAAACCATCAGGCTGATGCCAATTGCCCCATGTCAGGGTAAAAAATTCCTTTCTGACTCCAACTCCATTAATCAGTATAAAACCCTGGGTCAACTTGTCTTTACCAAAAATCTAAAACCTGTAACCTGTAATATTTACTCCATTCAAGAAACGTTTTGAACTTCTACAATGAATCCACCATGACCATATCTTGTGGCAGTGAGCTCCATAGCTTCACTGCTCTTACAGTAAAGAATCCCTGTCTATGTTGCTGGTGAAATGTTCTCTTCTCTGTCTGTCATTTTACCAGAAAAAAATAGTGCAACATACTGCACCAATATTTCCCTACTGATATGACAGTGTGTAGATGAACCCTAAAGAGAATGGTCGTTTCCTTCCACAGATATAAACTGTCCTGAGCAGCAAACTATTGACAGATCTTTCTACGTTTTCAACTTTAATATGATCAGGAAATGTCCCCCTTGATCCAAGAAAGTTAAAGCTATTTGCATATTTGGTCTTCTAAAGTATGTAACCAATGATAGTCACTTTGAATTGCCACACAGTGAGTCAGGGGGGCCCATGTTCTCCAGGATTTATGGTAATAAACAATGGGGTCATTTATCAAGTCTCTTGCTCCTATTTTCTTCTTATTCTGCCCCTTTTTTTGCTGTATGCACAAGATTTATCATGTATTTGTAACTTTTTTGAAGCACTAATTTTGCTTTTTTTGTTGGGGTTTATCTGTAGTAACATTTACAATGCATTTTTTTAAAGGCACAAAAATATATACAGTACAGACCAAAAGTTTGGACACACTTTCTCATTCCAAGAGTTTTCTGTATTTTCATGACTATAAAAATTGTAGATTCACACTGAAGGCATCAAAACTATGAATTAACACATGTGGAATTATATACTTAACAAAAAGTGTGAAACAACTGAAAATATGTCTTATATTCTAGGTTCTTCAAAGTAGCCACCTTTTGCTTTGATTACTGCTTTGCACACTCTTGGCATTCTCTTGATGAGCTTCAAGAGGTAGTCACCTGAAATGAAGAGCAAGCTGCCACTACTGTAAGAACATCTAGGTAACAGGTACGTCTTTTTTGGCAGGATTTGCTAAGTTAAAACTTATTAACTTAAATACATTTTGTCCATGGTGTGCTAATAACACACAGTCCATTCCACAGCACTGTACAACTGTCATCAGAAACATCAGTCCCTGAGTCCCTGCCCCCATTAACTTATGTGATACTAGTGTAGAGTCCACATCGGGTCTAGGGTCAGGGAAATCACTTTCATTCTAGACCTTCAAGTTGTGGTAGAGTCCAAACTGCATCAGAACCTCAGGGGGGCCCATTCTAATGGAGACTATGTTTACATTCATTTCTAAAACATTGAGGTGCCGCTCAAAGAAAGGCTTGATAAAGGGAATGTGTCACCAAATTATTTTTCTTTTAATGAAAATTAGTTTATTAATTTTAGAATTCTCAGTTTTCATATTATAGGAAAGAGTAAAAATGGTAAAATATGATCAGGGAGGAGCAACATCCTACATGCAGATCACACACAGCTCAAATACATGCACATCACGTGAACAAACACTTATAAAAAGCAATAAATATCAACTATTTAGATTGCTGCAGCAACCAGATCAACACAGCCCTATGTACACCCTCCTCTGTTCTCAGAACTCCTTCTGTAAAAGCTTCTGCTGGTTAGGCCGCCAATCATGACATCATCAAAGGTCATATACCGACTAGATGTACAGGAGCAGAATATAATGCTCCAGCATAGGAGACAGGGTTGGCTCCCATCCTTACTCTCCTATGGGCTGTGTTCTATGTGTATTAAAGTGGTTGTCTCAGACCCCATATGTATTGGATACTGGTAACCTATCCACAGGATGGGTTATCAGTACACCGCATTCCAAATTATTATGCAAATCGGATTTAAGTGTTATAGAGATGTAATTTTTTTGTTTTTCAACTAAACTCATGCCTGGTATTGTGTCTCAGGGCTCTTTGGATCACTGAAATCAATCTCAGACACCTGTTATAATTAGTTTGCCAGGTGAGCCCAATTAAAGAAAACCTACTTAAGAAGGACGTTCTACATTATTAAGCAGGCTTCAGCTTTCAAGCAGTATTGGAACAAAAAAGGATCTCTGTGCTGCCGAAAAGCATCAAATAGTGCAATGCCTTGGAAAAGGTATGAAAACATTAGATATTTCACGCCAACTTAAGCATCGTACTGTGAGGAGATTTGTGGCTGATTCAGAGCACAGATGGGTTCGTGCAGATAAAGGCATAATGAGGAAGGTTTCTGCCAGACAAATTCATCGGATTAAAAGAGCAGCTGCTAAAATAACATTACAAAGCATCAAACAGGTATTTGAAGCTGCTGGTGCCTCTGGAGTCCCACAAACCTCAAGGTGTAGGATCCTCCAGAGGCTTGCAGTTGTGTGTAAACTTACTATTCACCCACCTCTAAACAAGCAGAACCGGTTGCAGTGAACCCAGACATACATGAAGATTAATTATGAAACAGTCTGTTTTACTGATGAGTGCCGTGCAACCCTGGATGGTTCAGATGGATGGAGTAGTGGATGGTTGGTGGATGGCCACCATGTCCCAACAAGGCTGCAAGTCAGCAAGGAGGTGGGAGTCATGGGGAGAAAGCTGATAGGCCCCAAAATGACAATGTGAAAATGACCTCTGCAAAGTATATAGAGTTTCTGACTGACCGCTTTCCTCCATAGTACAAGAAGAACTGTGCCTTACGTAGCAAAATAATCTTCATTCAGGACTGTGAAAGATCCTCAGTGCGCCAACACCGCATTGGCCCACACCTGAGTCTTCTTTCATAAAAACCACATTCACCGCCAGTGATTGCTGGGTTCACCAGATAAATACAAGACAAGCTTTCTAAATTTTATATATTAACCCCTAAATGGGTCGGTATTAACATCTAACATATACAGTTCAGAACAGATATGTAGATATATACAAGCATTAACAGTTACTAGTTACAAGATACAGTACAATAAAATAAAAGGGAATAAAAGTGAAATAATTACTTTACCACACATCTCCTTGATGTGGTTCTGTAGTCCAACACTCACACATGCTCTGGTATGTGTGAATAACCAGTGCAGGCTCCTAGCAGCAGCATCACAGCCTGCATGCTCCTCACAGTATATTCCAATAGTCTCTCTGTAGTCTCATCAAAGTATTCTCCTTGTAGTCTCAGCCCAATCTCCTCCCACTGACCTCTTATCTCATCTTTTATACCCTTGATTACACCACCCAGAATGAGGTCACCGGCGACAGCAAGTCTGATTGATTACTGCACTCAAGTCCAGATCCTTTGTAAGGAGCTGAGCCCAAGTGAAATGATACAATGTTATCAACCATGTCTGATCTACCAGCCCAGGCTGAACAATGCATGTTTATTTGATCACTTGGGGCTGTGTGAATACAATGGAGCCATTCTGGGATGGATACAAAGCCCTATTGTCACAATGTTGCCACTACTGGCCATACACCTAGGATTAGGGCGGCGCACATTATGAATAAATGGAACTAGGAGGGAGATACGATACCCAGAGGTCAAAATACAGCTTTGAGTTATAGCCATATTTAAGTGGAATCATCACAAGGACAATGCAACATCTCATACAGCAAATAATATTTCTGAGTCATTAACTGCTGTGGGTATAAAAGGAAAGAAACTCAGTGTGGCCACCATCCTCAACCCTATTGAGAACCTTTGGAGTATCCTCAAGCAAAAGATCTATGAGGGTGGGAGGCAATTTACATCAAAACAGCAGCTCTGGGAGAATATTCTCACATCCTGCAAAGAAATTCATGCAGAAACTATCCAAAAACTCACAAGTTCAGTGGATGCAAGAATTATGAAGGGGATATCAAAGAAGGGCTCCTATGTTAACATGTACCTTGGCCTATTACAATGTTTTTGAGTGAAATAGCTTTTGATTTCAGTAAATGTGACCTCTTAATGCTGCAAATTCAACAAATTACCATTTCCAGTTCTTTGTAATCAGTTCTTTCTTTTCCAGTAAAATTTGATTTATAATCTAATGGTTAAAGATGTGAACATTATACTAACTTTCATTTGCATCGAAAATCAGAGAAAAAATATCGATGTCATAATAAATTAGAACTTGGTGTATATGATAATTGGGGATCCAACACCTGGACCCTGCGCTGATCAGCTGATCCCTCTGCTTCTGGAGCCAAAACCTATATACATTGTATTTAGCCTGAAGTAGCTCTGCTCCTATAAAAGTGAAGGGCAACAGAGCTGCAGCTCCCTATTGTCACCGCTACAGAACCACATACTGTTGCAGTGGCGCTGGGAACTACAGTTTTGCTCCCATTCACTTGAATAAGAGCAGAGCTGCTTCCAACCGTATGCCTTGTATGCAGTTGGTGCCCAGAGGCAGCCAGATCATCTGATCGGTATGGAGTCTGGGTGTCAGACCGCCACTGATCAGATACTGATGACTTATCCTGCTGATGGGTCATCAGTAGCCAATAAACATGGGGTCTGAGAGCAACTCCCATAACATGGTACATAGGTGATGCTCCCTCTAGTGGCCATCAGTGTGAAACCAAAATGGTTTTAGAATTTTTAATATTTCCTGAAATCTGACCAAAATTTTAAACTAGAAAAAATCCTAAAATTGCTAAACAGTAATTTACATTAATAAATAAAAGGGTTTCTTTTGGTGAAACATTCCCTTCTAAAAGCGCTGGTTGTTTGGGGGTTTACAACTTATAATACAGATGACAGGTTCCCTGTAAACCTATGACAACTATTTCAAGCAATAAATAACTTGCTTAAAAGTGCTGTCAGACAAATCAGGTGCACATGTACCAATAATCCACAAAATACAATGTCAACCAATAGTAAAGACCTAAAAACTGGAGTCTAGACTCAGGGTAAAAAGCATTATATTTAGACAGAAAATGTACTTTTTGGATATTTCACCGAAGGTGATTTTCTTGTTACAGAACCATATCCAACTATTGACTATTACAGACTATTAAAAAGTAATTAAAGTTTTTCATAAATCAATAGTGCAGGTGAAGGAACAAACTTTGCAATATACTTCTCTAATGAAAAGTGCCTTTGTCTACTATTACTGCTGTCTTTACTTCTTATTAGAGTGGTTCTGGTCCATACTCTATACACAAGCAGTATCAGTTTACAATAAAGTCTGTAGAGAGAGGAAGGGGAGGAGGTGACGGAGAGAGAGGAGAGAGTTATGAGGTTGTCTACAGAATTAAATAAGTAATTTCTGTCTGCAGAAGACTGGATAATAATTTCTGATAATCCAGCTGTGTTGAGCAGGAATACTGTCTCTCTATAGTGCAGATGTCTCTCTGCTTTCAGGAGCTTTGCTCTCCTTTCCCCCTCTCCATAGACTTATATTGTACTGATTTGATGATATTTAGAAGAGACAGTTTTTAGCCATCCCATTACACCTTTTTTTTAAGGTAATTTTCTTTCATTTAGACACCCTTTAACCATAGAGTTGGCTGTAAGAAGATATGGCATTTTGACATGATGCATTATAGGATCTAATGACTAGTATATAACATGGAAGTGGGGCTTATGTATAGAAAAAGTGTCATAGTTGATCATAGAAAGCAATCAGATCACTGCTTTAAATTTTCAACCTGCACCACAATAATGAAAGCTGCAAACTGGTTGGCCACGATAGACAACACCAGCACTGCATATCTCCTCTAGGTTTATACAGAAATGGCTCTTTACAGATCAGTTTTATTTACAGACTGGATAATGTGCAGGGGAAAATTGGCTTTTTTGGGGCTCCAAGCAAAATTATGTCTGCACCCTTTATAGATGTTAAAAAATTGGACAAAATAGTGCAAAATGCTTCGCAATTTTGGCCAGTCAAATGCCAGGCTCCCTATGCTACTCCTCTCCCATATTTTATATAATACTCTTTCACATAGTATAATGCCCCCTTAGTGGTACCCACACAATACACTGCTCCATCCCCATATTATAATAATGCACCTTTAGTATCCTCTCAGAGAATAATGTCACCCTGGTCATCAAATGCTTGGAGAAAGTTTCAGAAAGCCATAACAGCCATGTTTCTTCAGCAGTGAATAATAACTCCTGTCCATATTCCACATGGCAGTGGAGGGTTCCCTTTAGCCAGGTTGTCTCTGGTCATGTACCTGGACTTGTTACTTTTGTCTTACTCATTGATTCTGATCCAGTTCCGTGTGTCCCTAGCACCATGCCCACCATCAACATGACTAACTGCAAAAGTCCATACTTTCTTGTTGGGATTAAGGGTGAATAACAGGAATATTCTTTAGACTACATATCACACGTTAGTCAATGTCATCCTTTTTTTAATTTAATTCTTAATTTAGCTTTATTCAAGTTAAAAATACAGTGAAGTACAAACAGGAAAAGAAGGAACATGTGCGGTACACTAGGTATGAAACAACAAAAACAACAGTTGCATTCAGTGTAAATCGGGGAGACAAGAGGGAAGAATGGAAAGAGGGAAAGAAAGCAAAAGAAAGAGGAAGGCAGTAAACCAGACAACTGGAAGGGGAAAGGAGGAAGATACAAAAGTGAGGAGAGAAAAATAAAAAAAAAGGGGAAGGGAAACAGTTAATGGTGTTAAATTCACATCAGGACACTAAAACAGGAAGAGGGCTAATCACTCAGCAGCGGGATCATTGATGGTCTAGTGGGGTAAAACTCCCCAACTGGAAGACCCTGGTTAGGAAGCAGCAGAACCAAGAAACGTTTGGTATTCACAGGACCAGTAGTACCATGTTTTGTAGAATGTCTCATAGGAATCTATAATAAAAAAAATATTAGGTTTTCCATGTGCATTAGCTCATTAACCTTTGAAATCCAGAGGGCAAGAGAGGGAAGTTCCACTTGTTTCCAGCACTGCGGGATACAATGCACGGGATTCCATAATCAAGAATCTAAGCAAGGAGCGCTTATAAGTCAACGCCGTACTTATCGCAACTTATCAATCCAACTTTTAGATGCAAGTCGTAACAACAAAACCTTTGAAGAGGAGATGCAGCTAACTTAGTCTTGATCCCCTCTTTCCATATGGTAAATCTCTGTGTACGCTCTTGCAGAACAAGTAATACATAGAGCAGACAAGAGTTTTAAATTCCACCAGTAACTTCACAGGTGGTTACATATTCCTATAGAAGTATGGCAGCAGCAATGAGCAACTTCTGAATGCTAAGCAGGTTATTCTCACATTTTGGATAACTACAATATATCCTTTTTTAGCTCCATTTTCAGTGCCTACTTTGCGTAACACATTTCCAACCAGTGCACAGTGTACCTTTTAGCTTAAATATTCAATTTAATTACCACATTATACAATCTGTGGGAAAAAAAATAATTATCAAATCACTTACTATTGTTTATGTTGTATCTCTTAGCTGAAGAGCATAAAATATCATGCAGCAGGAATTATTTATTGTATGCAAGGAATGCATAAGGCCATTTCCATTTGAAGTCTTGTAATGAATGTACTTGTTACATTTAATGTGTTTCATATCTTTCTCTGGAATATATTAAAACCCTGCTCATATATTTTGCAAATTTTCAACATAAACACACTGCTATTTCTTCAGTTTTAACACATGATAAAAAGTTGTCAAGAAAAAAAAAATCTTTGAGAAAACGATATAGAACTTGTATAACTTAGTGTTACCCATTGTAATAAGCAGCAGATTGTGGACCCAGTGTTTTACCTAGCCAGTTTGACTTTGGGCCACTCCAAAGGGTGTTGTTCCCCTTTGTCACCTATACAGGGATCTGGACTTTGCTGCAGGGAGGCCATCAGTTTGTTACTTCTTGGAGTGGTCTCGGTATAAGTGACAGATGACCTGGGGCCACAACAACACCAATGCAGAGCACCAGGGAACATGAAAGAGAGTGGCCAGGTACGGGCCAAGGTCAGGGGCTGTCAGAGTTCGTGTAAGGTTGGTACTCAGACAGTAGAGCAGAACAGGCAGGATAGGTTCAAAGCTCAGGAAGTCAAAGTTAGATATGGAAAATAATCATTGCAAGAAGAGGTATCAGGGACCAGGATAAGTAACAAATAGAGTCAATAAACAGGTAACAGAATAGCAGATACAGAGAATACCTTAGGCAGGACATTAGTAGACTAGGCACCTTTGCTCAGACACTGTGTTGACGGGCATGACAGAAATAGGTGGTACACTGGGATTGCATAGGGACAGTATACCTGGTGCATGTGCTGCCCCTTAAGGAAGAGGGAATGCAGCTTCTCTTTTGTACACCCTAACTACAGTTGTGCCTACTAACATTACCCCATTAGGTGAACATCTTTTAGGACAAGTCTAAGCTCCCATCAACTCGAAACATACTAAACTATGGAACGCATTTATTTTTTTATTTTTACCCTTAAGGAGGAGAAAGTGCCTTAAGGGTAATGCAGAGAGGCTGCAGTAGGAGAGGAGAGACAAGGATGTAGATGGCAACAGGTGGAGAGTCACTGCACAGAGAGGTAAGCTGGTGGCTACTGCTAATGGGAAGAGCAGTGCACCACCAGCATTACAGAAATAGGTTTATTGCCAGAGCTCCTATATTATTGTGCAGAGTATATCAATATACATTGATTTCAAGACACTGCATGAAAAATCACTTAAAATCGATTTAGACATTTTCTACTGACCACCGGAGCCTGGTGATGGATTTGCTGTTTAAGCAATTTCCTAATATGCAGCAGGTAACTGGCAGAAGTAAAAGAGAGCAAGTAAAATAAGATTCCTATAATCCAACACTGCTCCATTATGTAGAGTGTAAAGCATGTCCGAGGCATTCATCAGATCCTACCGCAATGTAGGATGGACTTGACTGCTTAGAACCCACGTTGCAGCTACAGAACAATTTGATAGATAATAGGTGTACTTGCAGGGTAAAGGCCAAAACAGACAACTTATGGCAGGCATGAGAGTAATACATAAGCAGGGGTCAAAACCAGAAGATTAGGGGTATATCCAAAAACAACAGCAAAGAAATAACAGAGTCCAAGCCAGGATCAAGTCCAGGAGGTCATGGATAAAGCCAAATTAGCCAATGATTGGATAACCAGGAGAGTAAGCTAAAATCAGTAAACCAAGGAATCAGGAGAAAACAGGGTAAGTTCCGAGAACACAGAGCCACAAAACTAATGTAATCATAGGCAAAGAATGGTCATAGAATGTAAGCTCTTGCGAGCAAGGCCTTCACTCGCATTGTTTGATATGCTTATTTCTTTGTCACATTGTAATGTCTCATCTTGCCTGTTCATGTGTCCTCTGATTTGTAAAGTGCTACGGAATATGTTGGTACTATATACAGTCATATGAAAAAGTTTGGGCACCCCTATTAATCTTAATCATTTTTAGTTCTAAATATTTGGGTGTTTGCAACAGCCATTTCAATTTGATATATCTAATAACTGATGGACACAGTAATATTTCAGGATTGAAATGAGGTTTATTGTACTAACAGAAAATATGCAATATGCATTAAACCAAAATTTGACCGGTGCAAAAGTATGGGCACCTCAACAGAAAAGTGACATTAATATTTAGTAGATCCTCCTTTTGCAAAAATAACAGCCTCTAGTCGCTTCCTGTAGCTTTTAATCAGTTCCTGGATCCTGGATGAAGGTATTTTTGACCATTCCTCTTTACAAAACAATTCCAGTTCAGTTAAGTTTGATGGTCGCCGTGCATGGACAGCCCGCTTCAAATTATCCCACAGATGTTCAATGATATTCAGGTCTGGGGACTGGGATGGCCATTCCAGAACATTGTAATTGTTCCTCTGCATGAATGCCTGAGTAGATTTGGAGCTGTGTTTTGGATCATTGTCTTGCTGAAATATCCATCCCCGGCGTAACTTCAAATTCGTCACTGATTCTTGTACATTATTCTCAAGAATCTGCTGATACTGAGTTGAATCCATGCGACCCTCAATTTTAACAAGATTCCCGGTGCCGGCATTGGCCACACAGCCCCAAAGCATGATGGAACCTCCACCAAATTTTACAGTGGGTAGCAAGTGTTTTTCTTGGAATGCTGTGTTTTTTTGACGCCATGCATAACGCCTTTTTGTATGACCAAACAACTCAATCTTTGTTTCATCAGTCCACAGGACCTTCTTCCAAAATGAAGCTGGCTTGTCCAAATGTGCTTTTGCATACCTCAGGCGACTCTGTTTGTGGCGTGCTTTCAGAAACGGCTTCTTTCGCATCACTCTCCCATACAGCTTCTCCTTGTGCAAAGTGTGCTGTATTGTTGACCGATGCACAGTGACACCATCTGCAGCTCTTTGGAGGTGGTCTGTGGATTGTCCTTGACTGTTCTCACCATTCTTCTTCTCTGCCTTTCTGATATTTTTCTTGGCCTGCCACTTCTGGGCTTAACAAGAACTGTCCCTGTGGTCTTCCATTTCCTTACTATGTTCCTCACATTGGAAACTGACAGGTTAAATCTCTGAGACAACTTTTTGTATCCTTCCCCTGAACAACTATGTTGAACAATCTTTGTTTTCAGATCATTTGAGAGTTGTTTTGAGGAGCCCATGATGCCACTCTTCAGAGGAGATTCAAATAGGAGAACAACTTGCAATTGGCCACCTTAAATACCTTTTCTCATGATTGGATACACCTGGCTATGAAGTTCAAAATTCAGTGAGGAATTTTGTGCTTCAGTAAGTCAGTAAAAAGTAGTTAGGAGTATTCAAATCAATAAAATGAAAAGGGTACCCAAATTTTTGCACCGGTCAAATTTTGGTTTAATGCATATTGCACATTTTCTGTTAGTACAATAAACCTCATTTCAATCCTGAAATATTACTGTGTCCATCAGTTATTAGATATATCAAATTGAAATGGCTGTTGCAAACACCCAAATATTTAGAACTAAAAATGATTAAGATTAATGGGGGTGCCCAAACTTTTTCATATGACTGTAAATAAAGTTTATTATTATTATTATAATTATTAAAGAAGAAGTGGAAGAGCTAGGTTTAAGTACCCTGCTTCAGCTCTGGATTGGACAATGAAACAGCACGCTCCGTCTCAAAGCTCTGACTTGCTGAGCTGACCCAGCCAGCCTTTGACTGGTAGATATGACAAACAATGCGGTGGCTGTGAGCAGCGCTGCACTAAAGGGAATGATAGATGCACGTAGGAGAGGCAGGAGCAAATATTGAGATTCCTGACAACTACATAGTGTACAACCCCTTTATGTCATGATTTTAAATGAACATTTGAGGACCATAAGATAAGATGAAGGAGTAATTTTTATCTTTTTAAAGCTATATGCATGTCAACTTCCTAGTGGAAATTATTCTTAGGCACTTCCCAACATCTATAAAGAACATGTGCTTGTTTACTCTTCATTGCAACATACGTTTTCTTTTTGTCATTGTACACATTGTGATGAAAGGAGCCTATTTGTGTATGTATTATTACAGAATCATATTATTCAGATATATCTTCAGTGAATGTTTTGTTTATGTATAAGTTATCAGTCTATCTCAGTGGTATGTGTGTATACAAAGGGGTAAGAGGTGAAATGCTCTTTCCTGCCTGTGCAAGACCAGATATCCGTTTTTTTGTTTTATAACCTCTTAGTCAGGCATGCAGAGGGATGGGCGGGTGTCATAACCCTGGGTTAACCTTAAAGGCCAGCAGAGACACAGCCCTACAAGGTAAAGTTAAAACATTTATCTTTCTTGGATGAAGATGAGTTGTTGATTTCCCACCCCAGGGAGTACGAGGAGGGGGAGCACCCTGGCAGGGAGGTGTGGCCAAGAACGTGCCATAAGAGACTATAATACCTTACAACTTCATCTTCCAAACCCTACAACGTCCTGTTTCATTCTCTGTGTATCAGGCGCTGGGAACAATTAATCAGTAGGAGTGTCAGGACCCCAGATCTGTATTGATAACCAATCCATAGACCACCAATATTTTTAGCCTGGAAAACCCTTTAATAGGCCAGTCTGAAAGTGAATGTATTCAAGTATAAATAATTTCTGGCTGGATATTTTTTCTATTCCACTTTGCACCTTCTGTGAGACTATTCTTACATGGAAAGTACAACAATTTTCAATTTTTTCATTCACTTCACCAAAAATATTTTGATCATATGCTGCATTTTGTGACATAACCTTCACTCCTATGCTAAGATGAAGTGGATGCTCGTAAGATTGTGCAAGTTAAGAAAACCACTGCAAGTATATCAGTAAAGCGGTTGTCAAGGCTACATGTTCTCTGCAGCTTCTTATAATGGTTTAGTTAATCTGTTTGGAAAGTGGCACAGTTTTCAGAGATTACAAGCATCCTCCTCTGTTTGGAAGAAATGCTGCGCTTCCGTAAACTGCTAGACGTTGAAGGTCAAGCCATCCCTGACTCTGAAAGCTAGTAATGATTTCCTTGCACACTTAAGTGTTTTCCCAGGTGTATGCGTAGCATTGATACAAGTTGCCAGGTTTGCCTGGCGGGTATGATATTACGGTTTATATACTATAACTGTACACATATAAAGTCAGTATTGTAGATAAAATACTGTATACCCAGTTCACCTCTGTCTTGTTTCTGACCTGTACATTACACTTTTATCATTTTGACTTTTACAGTGATTAAAGTATTATTGTTCAGTTACAATAATATGGAATTATTTGGCCCCATAAATAAAATCAAAACAATAGACAATATAATAGACAAATAATTTATTACGAGTAAGTACAGTAACACTTTGCACAAATGATCATAGCCTGAGATTTACCTCAATGCCTTAGACATTCATATATAACTATATATATATGTACACCAAAGTAAGGAAAATAGAAATAAAACCTATGTCTGCAAACACATGGAAGAATCTCTTATCCCAAGGCTGTGATTATAAATGGTGCTGCATGAGGACATTTTGAGACAGTGACTAAAATAGGGTTTTTCTTGAAGGGGTTGTGACACTACAGACACTTATCCTGTAGATAGGAGATAAGGGTCAGATTGCTGGGGCTTAGTGATCAGGAAAACGGGGATCGAAAGTCCCCCTGAGCTCTCCCCGTGAATGAAGCCCTAGTGCACTTGCATGACCAGCACTCAATTCACTTCTGTGGGGCTGCCAGGACTCAAATATCCTGCATAGAGATGAATGAACCTCTGAACATTCATTTCATTTTAGGTTCGGTCCAAAGATTCGATTTGGGTCTGATAATTATACTCCAGTGTCTCTTCATACTCCAGAGTAGGGGCGGTGTGTAAACATAACAAATATATTAACCTTCCCTCTCCTCTCCTGGGCATCTTCACAGTGTGCGGTGTTTCTTCTGGTGTCACACTCCAGCCTCAGTGGTAACCCTGGGGCACGTGATGTCACCTAGGAGGACAGGAGGACCCCAGTGGGGTGCCGGATGCTGGGAAGATACCCAGGAGAGGTGAGGGAAGATGAGTATATCTGTTTATCTTTTCACACCTCACCTTGGCCTCCACTCATTATATTTAAGAGTCTGAAGAGACCCCAGAGTATAATTATATCACTACCTGTTCATGGGTGCTAAACCCCAAAAGTTTCATTTTTGAGTGCACCCTAAACTTCTAGAAAATTAGAGTCAAATCTGGTTCGATCCAAACCGATTTACTTATCTCTACTCCTGCATTCGTGAAAGAGGTCAACGAAGGATGTCAAGAATTGTCCTCATGAGCAGATGGTGCACACTCAAGCCAACTGCAGCCAAATACATCTGTTCTTTAACTAATGTGTCCAAATGCACAGCTCACCATTTCATAGCACGGGTATGCTATTAAAGCAGATGACCAGTTAGAGGGGAAGACAAGAAGCCGGTGGGGCAAAGACAGCAACAATAGAATATGACGCAAGCAGCATATATTGATAAACCCTTCCTGTAAGGTGTCAATGGTTCAGGCTGGTAGAGGTGGAATAATGGTGTGGCATGTAAAAAGGGGAGTGTCCTAAAATAATTGTTCGTTAATTGTAATCGACGTAAAACATTCAACTAATCGTGATTTTGAATTGGGGGTAATAGCCCAGCCCTAGTTGGGGGCATGTGCCTGCACTATATAGGAATGATATGTCTGGACACCAGATGTCGGGCATTAAGCTGTAATCATGGACACATATTGCTTGCATTGTATTTGGCTGGTATGATGCTGACCAGTCTCTGTGTTCTCAGCTGCAGTAGTCACGTAGCCGTATGTCCACTGCAGTCAATAACTGTCCTCAGTTGTCCTGTTCAGTATACTGCTGATGCCATTTAATGTTTCTTTTATTATTGTACAGTGGTTCCTCAAGTTACAATGGCCTCAGGACACAATATTTTCTGTTCCATTATCTCTTGTCTCTTCTATGGTCTCTTGAAACTGGACTTTATTATATTATGATTTTTATTTAATCTTTATTTTTTTCATATTTTTGTTGACATTTTGGAATCTTTCGAACCAATACTACTTTTTCATATAGATGGTCTCAAGTTACAATGGTTCCAACTTACAATGGTTGACCCAAAATCGATTAAAGGGGCTGTCCAGGAGCCAGACTTTTTGAGATGAGTACAGCAGTTGATTAGTCTTGCTAAGTGAAGCATTTTTGCAATATGGTGTCAGTATCATAGCAGCATTCCTGCAGTATCACATGATCTTCCTTGGCTCTTCCAGTGACGTCTTATATACCAGGGAGTTTCGTTTCTGTATCCTCGTCGTCTTCTCCTCAGAGGAGATGTGTGATGGCACTAATATGTACTGCACATGTGTGATCAATCTCGCCAATACAGATAGAGGGAGCACATGCACAGTATATACTAGCGCCATCACAGTGCAGAAAGGAAGCAGTCCCCACTGTAGGAGAAGAAAATGAAGATGCACAGACAGAACTCCCTGGTATACGTGCTGACACTGGAAGAGCCAAGGAAGCTTTAGTGATGCTCCGGGAACGCCACTAATGGGACCATTATGATACTGACACCCTATTGCAAAAATGCTTTACTTACCAACAATAATCAATTGCTGTACCCATCTCAAAAAGTCTGGCTCCTGGTCAACCCCTTTAATATTGTAACTGTATTACATTTAACCTCCTTGGTAAATTTTTTTTAGATCAATAGTCGTGGAAGGAATCCTCCCCAGAGAAATGTAGAAGGACATCTGCGCTTTCCAGAAAAAGAATCACTGCAACACAGTCAACTTATTTTAAAGTTGAGTATGCTCTGGATCCTACTCGCCCTGTGTTCACACTGTAGACCTAGTTTGGGTCCAATAGAGTGTTGCAGTGATTCTTTTTCTGGAAAGCGCGGACATCCTTCTACTTTTTTCTTGGGGGGATTCCTTCTACCACTATTGACCTGGTTTACTGTCGTCTGGATCCCAGCACCAAGACGAGTAGAGGTCCTGCTGCTTCCTGATACATTAGTATCTACATGCTACTACATCGGTTGTGACTGTTCACAACCTGCAAAGGTGAGAGTACATCCTGAACACATTATTTGATACAGTGCGAGTGCATTCTATATACCTGTGAACCACTTTGGCTATTTGAGCACCACCATTCTCAACCCCAAACAGTATTACGCTATGTTCCACTTGGCGTATTATTTTTCTTGTCTCTGGAAAATTTTTTTACCCAACATGGAAATAGAACATGCCCTGAAATAATATCTACTTTCCTGCCGCCAAGTATTTCTGGATCATATTTTGAACGTTACTTATTACCGTAAATGTTCAAGATGATATCTTTAATAGCCGAGTAGCAATATTGTTATAGAACAGCAGAGTAGAAGACGTCAGCTCGCCGGCGGTTCACCCGTAATCGTGTACAGAAAATCTTAAGATTATTTTAGAAAACATTTAGGCAGTAAATAATTGTCCACTTATTCATGTTTTGATTCCCCGGCTGATAGTGGCAATTACTGTACTGTCATTATACTATTCAGAGAGCTCAGGTACTAATCAAGGCAGGTACAAACAATTCCTTTTGTGAATCTTTCGAGTTTGTCACTCTAAAAGGCCTTCCCGATACGTTCTGAAAAGAGCCGCGTCGTTCTCCTGCCTCTTGTTACTGTAACAGCCATTGCATTGATTGCCACCAATCAACATCAAAATAAATCATAGTGTTTCCTGCGTCGACCAGCAACTGATTTGATTACTCACAACCATCTCTGCTTGTATTATTACAATTAGAATGAGCATAAAAGCCGAAAATCACAGATATAGATGTTCCCATGGATGAATACTCAGCAAGAGCTACATTGTTTAAAAGTGACTGTGAAACGGCATATCTATATTTGAAATATAATGAGTAAGGTTGCCACCTGTCTGGTTCTAGTTGGTAAAATGCCAGTATATTCCAGCTCCATTAAAGTGTATTGTAAAGGGCCCAGATCGCACAAGTTCCTGCCTATTATCTCCCCCAATCTCCAGCTGCTGACTGCATTGCTGCAGCAGGGCTGTGATTTAGTGTATAAAAAAAAACACAGATTTTCAATTCCTCGCACTCGGGGAGCAGAGAATTAATCTAGGCAGAATGGTTAATAGATTAAATCCATGATTGTTCTCTAGCAGTATTTGTGCGAAGAGCATTTTGTGGCATTGTTATTATTCAGGATATCAGCGGCCTATTGTATGTCTGCGTCGAGCTCGTACAAACACGAGATGAAAGTCAGGTGGAGATGGCAGCAATGGGGGTTCGTGAACCTATTTATAGCAAATAGTAAACAATGTGGGGGGTACAGCACTCCCGGGGTGGCTCAATACTGTTACGCTGCTTACCAGCAAGGGTCCCGAAAGTTCATCTTTCAATGATCAAATATGGATGCCTCACTCAAAGGATATATTAAAGTCTCCAAAAATGTCATATCATAAGCTTTAGAGTTAGTTAAGAGAGGACAATGGTGACATCACAAGAGTGACAGCAGTAGTCAGGCTCGGACTGGCCCACAGGGGTGCTGGTGAATACCCCGATGGGCCCGTGCCTTTAGATGGCCCTACTGGACTCCCACTGCTTTTTTGATAGGCAGTGGAGGTCCGGTAATGGCCCCTATTAACATACCTATCCCCGCTTCTGCTTGCAGCCTCCTCTTCCTTCTTCAGCCTCTAGGGGGCCCCCATGTGCCACACTTTACGTCATCGCGACCTGATGTGCGGTGCTCAGGGCCCATTGAAGGCTGAAGAGGAGGCTGCGAGCAGAACTGGTAAGTTAATGCTGCCACAGTTTCTCCCCAGTTCTGCGATCCGGTTTTCACAAGTGGCGCTGCTGATTCGGTTCTGCTACTGGTAGAGCAGGAAGCCACAGACATTGATTAATCTATCAAAAAAGTCATATTATGGTATACCCTGTGTAACCATTTGTGACCATTGTTTTTTTGATGAATCTGTTTTTAGACTGTTTCGCAACGGGCGGATACCAAGCGCAGCTGTGAACAAAGCGTAAGAATGCTTTCACCAATGGAAGTGTTAATAATTTATTTTTGTCAATTAACAAAATGAAGTGAGTGAACAAAAGAGAAATCTAAATCCCATCCATATTTGGTGTGAGAACCCTTTTTGGAAGTGATGATATGGCCCCCACAGATATAGCCCTGATCTCAACATCATCCAGTCTGTCTGGGATGACATGAAGAGACAGAAGGATTGGAGCAAGCCTACATCCACAGAAGATCTGTGCTTAGTTCTCCAAGATGGTGGAAACAACCTCCCTGACGAGTTCCTTCTGTGTGCAAGTGTACTGAGAATTGTTAGAAGGCAAAGGTCACTCTGAATACTGAAGGATGTAGATTTCTTTTCTTTATTTTAATTGACAAACATAAACTATTAAGGCTTCAATTTCTGAAAGCATTCTTACTTTACACTATTTTTCCACACCTGTCTAAAACTTTTGTGCAGTACTATATATTGAAATAAATCCCTATTTCTACAAGAACTATATTTGTAATATTAGAATATCAGATGTTCCTGTCTGCAGCAGAATACAACAATTTTATGTCGGCCTTGAACATGCTGTCAGTGTATTGTACAGCTCCTACTGTGATGTGGAGTAACCAAGGCTGACCCCTTAAGAAATAGAAGGGAATGGAAGAGCATGTAATTAAATCAAAGTTGCTTAAAATATGAGAGCCATACTGTTTTTATTTTCTTGTTAATGTAATTGTATGAAGGCTTGTATTTTGCAGAATGAGTTGTATTTTTCAATGGTACTATTTTGAGGTGCATATGACAAGGTTTTATTTATTAATAGTTTTCTCTGAGCATTTGCTAAGGGGACTTTCTGGGACTAAAATAGCATAGGCCATCGATACTAGATCAATGGGTGCTCGACACGCAGACCCCCACGGATCAGCATTTTGAAGAGCAGCAGTGCTCCAGTGAGTGCACTTCCACTTCACAGGCCATGTGACATCACATTCATAGGTCACATGGTGTGTTTACAGCTGTCCCATTCAGGGGAAACGGAGCTGAGCTGTAATACCAAGCACAACCAATATAACAGGCTTGTTTGGTAAGTAGCGAGGAGGCTGCAATGCTCATCCAAAGGCTACAGCCTCTTCACCATACAATTATTCGATTGCAATTCCCTAGCACTACAGCTATACAAAGGATTGACACCCATGGTATAGCAGTGTTACTGAAGCACTGCATATCTGCTCCTATTACTTGAATAGGGCTAGAGCCGCTTCCACACTCTGTCCGCTGCTGTAGCTTCCGGTGCCTGGAGGCAGCCTGATCAGCAGATCTGGGTGGGGTCCAGGAGTCAGGCCCCCAGAGATCAGATACTGATGACCTATCCTGAGGATAGATCATCAGCATCAAAAATGTATTTGTGGCCAGGAAACCCCTTTCAGGGTTAATTTCAAATAAGCACATTTAGAAATAGAATTAAGAAACCAATATGTTTATTCCCAGACTGCAATAGGCATATAAATGAAGAAACCAAGTCAAGTGAGTGTAAAAATATAAATATATAAAATATATATGTAATAGGTATTTGATGTTGAAGCGTCCAATTAAATTAGATAAAATTCTAGTATCCTTAAAAATAAATAGTTGGCCTAAATTGATTCTATTGACGACTACTGCGACTAGTCGGCCAGGGTCTCTCTTTTTTCGACTTGCTTGTTGTTTGTGGTTTATGACTTTTCTTGGAATAGTCTACCTTTATCCATCCTCCATCATTGTTCACCTTGTTTTCTTCTCCATTAGTGGCATCAGAGGGTGGCGCGGGCATCCCTGGTATGTGTCTACTTTGGTTTTGGCTAGTTCGATGTGGTTTATGATCATGAAACCTTGGATTACTTTGTGCTGTTGCGTATGACTTATATCTTTGGTTGCCTGCCTGAGGGCTCTTCTTATCTATTCTTCTTTGCGTTGATGTGTTATGCATATTTTGGTGATGATACGAGTTGTTTACCCTCTTCCTTACCCTCTCTCTCTCGGCGGGGCTATCAGAAGCCGTACTTGATGCACTGCTACCTTTAGAACTTTGGATGGATAAGGAAGACATATTTCTGGTCATTCCAAATTGTGTTGGTGAGGAACTACGGGAGTAATTGATAGGTGTGACCTGTAATGTAGACGTGACCCGTATACGTCTGACAGCAGCAGCATAAGATTCTTGGTTCTGGAGGTATGGCAAGACCTGGGATAAGTTGGTAAGGCTGGAAGACTGGGAACGAGGTAAACCAGTAGTGTGTGGAGAAGATGGATGCATAGCCATCCGACGTAAAGTGTAGATCCATTGTAAGTCAACATCTGTGGGAATTAAAAATATCATCAGTGAAAGAAAGTCAGAGAAATAAAAAAAAAATGAGAACAAAGGATGTAGTTCTAGTGATAAAACAATGTACTGTGCTGAAGCTAAGTCCTCAAAGATGATGACCAGTCAGCTATACAATCACAATGGGACTTAGGCAATACAAATATTGTAGTTTTTGCTTTTATTCTCTAACCTAAAGAAGGACATTACAGATGAGACATCTTCACTTTGTCTTTGCCACTGCTTTTCCAACATAACCTTCATTACTAAAGGGTCACTTTGGAAATCCCTTTTTGCCAAGCCAAGCAGCAATTGTTTAATTTCTCCGCAGCACGACCACAGGAGAAATGAAGCATTGCACAATAACCACTGAAATCATGAACACGCCACATGTGTTTTTGCTTAAGGTGCTTAAACATATTGAATAACATTGGTTAAACCCATTTTGGCAAGGCCATGTGACTACCTAATGTGTACAGGGGGTGTCCTGACTGTCCGTCCACCAACAGGATGAAAGAATAATTGGGCATGTTAAATTTTACATGTTTGATCCATTTGTCCACAGTGGAGATAAGCTGTTGACTAGCAACGACTTTTCTCACTCTTCTCATCTAGAACACATGCATGCCCAGCCATGCAGAGTGAACATGTGTAATGGGGGGATAGGGAGGAACTGTGGTCAGTCAAATGAGTGTTTAGGCAGACAGCTACTGTCTGCTCCAGCCAAGGGCCTCCCACTTGTCAGTAGAGAGTATGACTATGCTGAAAGTAACCAAGATCATTACTCAGGAATGGTGAGGGCTACAGAAAAGATTCCAATTAATATGGAATCATTATTTAAGGATGCAAAGAGATGGAGTTGGTGGAGGTGGTGAAAGATCCTCTTTAAGGTGTTTAGCTATTTCACTATTAATGTAGAATTTCTCAAGAGAGGATTTTAAATTTATCTTTTAAACTCCCTTATAAGACCTAATAAGAACGAAAGCAGCAGAATGCAAAATGTTGTATAATGAATGTAACGTTACCAGATGGATGAATCATCCTGAAGAACTCAAATTAATTTTCCAAAAACCAATAGCCTTTCCATGGAGCCCAGAGATGCATAATACTTAAGCCTCATTTATATGACTGAGTGTGCATCTAATATGGGGCTGAGATGGCAGCGGAATGCACCCAGATGACACTTGGAGTGACATCCGAGTGCATTCCATGATGTACTTACCTCTATAGGGGCTTACAATGCGTTCTGTTCTGATGACACGGAGCAGAATAGGATCTGCTCTATTTCATCAGAACAGAACAGACCATCGGAAACCCCCTAGGAGGAGCATCCGGTGGCACACTCGGTCATGTGCATAGAGTCTTAGGGAGTAGAAATGTTGGCTATACTTGGCTATTTGTTGCTATCTGGTGACATAGAAGTACTGTACTCAACATCAAATCCTCAATAAAAAGTCTTAAAGGAGTCTTCATGCAATAAGAAAAACCAGTAACTAGTGTTAAGTAATGGGTCCGCCACCCTCTCACAAAATAAGGACATCTACAGTACCTGATATGGACCCCATTGTTTAGCACTTGAATTCCTACAGGTCAAAATAGGCCCTCAGGTCAAGAAATGTCTCATACAAGGTGCTAATGGGTAACTATGAGTGAATCTGAGGTACACACTGGTTTTGTACTGTGTCCTTAAAGAATATATTAAGGCCACTGAGGGTCATGTCTGTATTTTGAGTTAGTGGGGCCATCCCACTGGAAGTCCTTGCTTCCCTATAGACATCTGTCAGCAGATAAAAACAGAGACTTTCCCACCAGTATTATTTATTTTTTACTTATATAGCGCCATCATATTCTGCAGCGCTTTACAGATATTATCAGCACTGCTCCAACTAGGGCTCACAATCTAAATTCAAAATTTTTCAATAACTTGATATTTTTTGTTAGTTTTGTTAGGACTAAAGTGACCCAAATTCTTTCCTAACCCTAATCCGATTCAGCTGAACAGTGTGATGTCTAGTCTAAGTTTCCTTTAGGCTAAAGCCCCACGTTGCAGAAACGCAGATTTTTTTGTTGCAGATTTTGTTGTGGTTTTTTGAGCCAAAGCCAGGAGTGGATTGAGCAGAAGGTAGAAGTAGAAGAGCTTGCCATAGATTATCCATCCCTTTTGTAGCTATTCTTGGCTTTGGTTCAAAAAACCACAACAAAATCTGCAACAAAACAAGCTGCATTTCCGCAATGTGGGGCTTTAACCTTAAGTTGTTCTCATCAGATCGGGGTATACTGTCCCCGGTATGGCCAGCTTTAAAAATACTTTAGGGCTTTAATATCTTAAAACTGGCCTTTTCCCATATCCAATCCCAACATTCGCTTTTTGTGCAAATACAAACTTGCAAATCTCTGCACATGTATCTCTCCTATAGGTGTATTTGACTTGCAAATGAATGATACTGTATTGTAGGAATCTTGATTTTTCCATTTGAAACTGCAAAAAAAAGTGGCAAAAAAGTGCCACTTGTAATTAACTTTATTAAAATGTAATTACCAAATATTAAAAAAAAAAATATCACGAGAAGCTCTCAATATTTATTCTACGGATTGTTCTAGCTCCTAGGGAGTAACACTGCCCCTTGGTGGTAACTCAAAGAGATCTTTACATTCTATATACTAAGTTCTCACAGGCTTATAAAATAACTGAAAAATAACCTAAGAGGGGATCTAAACATGTATTATTATGTACAATGTATATGCTATAGTTATCCCCATTATTTATTAACTTATTTTACTCAAAAACAGTTTCTGCAGTCCTTGCAATCTATAATGCTCTGCTAGTAGCGGAACGTATTGTAGGATGTAGTGATCTCCAAACTGTGACACTCCAGCTGCAATGAAGCCACAATACCGAAAAAAAAACCCTGGTGTAATGTGATAACTGATCTTGTACAAAGGGATAGCTAGCTCTGTCAATATACAATGTCTACGTAGCTAAAGAAATGGGGACCTTGGACTATTTCTACATCAGTCAATGTATGCTGAATAATAATACCTAGAGAATAAGCTACCTAGTAATATTGCAGCATTTTTTAAATAAAAATAAAAAATTAGTAAAAATAGCAATTAAACGCTACATAAAATGTTAACACTGTGTGATTCAAGTCTAAGTCCAAGTTCACATCAGCACTGGGCTTCTGTTCTGCTCCGTTATAAGGGTCTGTTGGGCTTCCATTCCGGTGTCCTTCATTTTGATGAATGAAAAAGTCCTGCGTGCTTAATAGAGCCTCTAATAGAATTTTCAAGAATTTTAGCTGCATTAGGCCGTGGTCCCACGTTGCGAAAAGGCAGCGTTTTACAATACCTGCAAAGTGGATGGGATTCTGGCTAATCCCATCCACATGTTAAGAAAAATATCTGCAGTGGAAATACAGCGATTTCCAAAACCGTTGCGTAATTGTAAATTGCAGCATGTCAATTATACCTACGGAAAGGTCGGAGTTTTCTGTATAGGTATAATAGGGACAGAAAGTCTGCAGGGGAAAACTTTGCGGACTTTCTGTGAAGAGCGCTGCAGAAAAAACCCAATGCATTTCCACCGCAGTCTTTTCCGCAGCAATTTTTTAGCCTTAAAGGGATTGTTGAGCCACCTATGGTTACATTCGTATCTGTTTTGGAGTCTCCTTTTTTGTCCAGTGATATCTGTTAAAAAATAACAGACACCTGACCAACCCCATTATAGTCAAAGTAGTCCCTCGGGATCTGTTGCTGTCTATCATTAAATGGACTGTTTTTCAGTTCTGGTCCTGCGATGGACCAGAAGAATGAATATAGCAATGCAGATGTGCATCAAGTATAAAAATTTTTTGAAAAAGTAATTCTCATTCTAGCAATCCCCCGCTGCTCCTATTCTGACATTTACCAGGTCCCCTGCCAGTCTCTGTTCTTCCTGCTACAGCCAATCGCTGGCTATAGCAGTGACTTTTCAACACAATTGAATTATTGCTGCAGCACATATGCACATCGAAACATCATCACTGGAGTAGTACGAACCTTGACCGGTGGGGGACCCAGAAAGCATCAGAATGGGGGCAGTGGGGACTGATAAGTTGAGTTTTATTATTTTATAGTATCCTAAATGGTTTAAAAAAACACTTTAAAGTCTATAGTAAAATACTGTAAAGTCTACACGCTATATAAAGCATTTTGATTTTTGGTATTTTTGTTGTTTTTTTGGGGGGCCCGTAGCATAATTTCTAATTTTCTTCCCATGGGGTTCTCTATAGGGCTTCAAAAACATCTGATAAAAGCCAAATGTTACATAATAAAACAAAAAAATGCTACCCAAAAATATGTAAAAAGCGCCAATTTTGGAAGCCACCATGGTTGTCTAACAACTTTCGTAGAAACATTCGTATGGATAAAGTAAAAATTTAGTTTCCCTTTTTTTGGCACTATAGAAACATATTTTGACAAAGTCCTAAGTTGAGGGCCCTTGGTCTTTACTTTCTATGAACTCTTTATTCCAGGAACATGTCACTAATTTTCTGGGTCGATGGATCTTTGCGCCTCCGCCACTCATTCTGTAAAAGTTTTCCACTTGAAAACTTTTTAACTCTTTATTGCACACCCCAGTCTGCCATGTACATATGATACTACTGGATTATGGACAGGTTCCTCACAGTACATTGTCAAACGTCAGCTCTAGATTTCATATTCTATTCCTTATTTTGTAGAATATGATTTTGACTATTTGCATATCTGTATTATTAAAGCACTAAGCCCCTTGATATAATAATAGTGTTTGATATTGTAAATTGAAGCTCTTACTGGAATCGTTGTTAGGTTTGGTCTCAGAATTTAGCAGCGTCGACTTAATGGCGAGTTGGACCGGCTTCACTGCGTCTTGGTTTTTCATCTTGTTCCAGTGAATTTTATGAATGTGTTTGGTTAATTTAGGAGTTCTGACATCACTCTTTTGGAAGAGAAAAAAGAAAAAAAAGAGAACAAAAAAACAGCTCAATAAACATTCTGCATTGAAATTAACCAAAACAACAGAAGAACTAAACAGATACATACATACAATAAATGAGATTTTATTAGGGAGTACTGAGCCAACTGGCTGCACTCCCCCATTCACTCCCAGTCACTCTGGCTATCGTTTCAGGTTTCCAGATTGTCTATTAGCATCCTGGCAGAGAGTTCTTCTTGTCCTGTGTTACATAAATATGCACACAGGCTTAAAGGGGAACTCCACACAGACAAAACCTTTAATAGTTTGCCTGTTCCTCCTACTATTAAAGTTTATATTTGTTTTTGGTGACTATGCATAAGCATGTAAGTGTGAAACGTACCTCATAGCTGACAATGCACTCCACAGACTCATTCTCTGAAATTCCCACAATCCATTTCTCCATTACAAATGGTGGCTGAGGAAGACATAAAAAAACAATATCAACATACAGTATTTAAGTAAGTACAACTGAATCTTCCCCCACCAAACTATATATCAATCTGTTCAGCTCTATAACATGCTGCCTGTACATCAGACACTATTTATAACATGACAGGCTCCCTTTAAGTCACAAATTTCACTGCTCCTGTCCTTGGGACTTTCGCTTGGGTTTTATTGGGTGGAATTTCTGTTTTGATGGGTGATCAGTAAAAGTTCCATAATTTCTGTATTGCATATGCATTAGATTTCATTCATTTTGGGAACATAAAGAGGTATCCCCATCTTAACAAGATATCTCGTTTCATATGATAGGGGATAACCTGCAGATTAGTGAAGGTCTGGCCAGTCACATCCCCAGGAGAATGGGGGAGTTTAGTCCCCTGTTCTGCATAGAGAGATGGTTGGGCTGACACATGCACCGCTCCATTCATTCAATGAAAGTGTCAGAGATAGCCAAAGTACAGCGCTCAGAACTTGTTAAGATGAGAATACCCCTTTAATTTGATTAGAAGATATTGAAATGTGGTTTGCGCTTTTTCTCCCTCATCAGTCTGTCATCAGAACCTAGCATATCAACCCAGCCCTGCAGATAGATAGATTAGGGTCACCTGTCCAGGGTCACCTGTCCACTTATGAATCGGTGTCTCTGTTGCTGACATATTGCCACTTTTGTCAGTATGCAGATAAGCTCTTTGGAGCAATGAGGGCATTGCTGTTGCTCCAAAGAGGTAAGTGGGAACGCCTTTGATGCTCCAAAGAGCTTATCTGCATATTGACAAAAACAGTGATATCTTAGCAACGGAGTTAGCGATTCACAGGGTGTAAACACTGTTTGATTCAGGTGACCCTAACTTATCTATTTGCAGGGGTGAGTTCTGTTAACAAACTCCTGTTAAAAGATGGTTGTAGCATCCAACATTCTGCACTAAAAAGTAAAGGTGAGGGGTTAGTGATCATTCAGTGCAAAGAGCCTGGGAGACTGCACATAAAGAGAACGCCCCAAGGACACTTGAGTTTGCCGCACAAGTGGGATTAGAACCTGGATTTCACGCTCACGCGAACTTCATGACTATGCACACAGGAATGCTTCAGCTGCTCTCCTGGTCACTTATATAGCACTGTCTGCAGTTTTTAGGGGTCAAATCTGCTGGTCATGGTTAATAGTATAATGTTGTACCGGGTTGGCCATAGAAAGTAGTGGAAGAGTGAAGAAATCAGGCGATACCTTTTAGAGGCTAACTGAGTATATTTGATAGTAAGCTTTCAAGAGTACTAGCTCTCTTCTTCAGACATGGTGTAATACAAGAAACTGAAAATTAACAGACTTTTTATACACACTCAAGACATGGATCTTCAAAGGATCTTGGAATAACAAAATGCAATATAAGTAGAGAAGTTATTTACAACAGGTCAGGAAATAAACAGTCTTGGAAAACTTGTGGGGCGTGACAGAGGGATCTGTTATCTGTTTGCAATCAAGTGGTGATTTGTGACCCTCGCAGGTCATACATAGTGTGACATGAAGCTGGCATGAATATTAAGTCCAAATTGCAGAGTTTGAAATTTTTGCATTGACTTATATTCCCATTCCTTTCTTTCCCTCTGCGTCTTAAAATGTCCCATTAAAACCACAACTCGCAGATCTTCAATAGAGTGGTCTTCTCCGGAGAAATGTGCGGCCACTGGGAGATCTGTTCTGCTGTTATTAATGGTGGATCTGTGTGAGTTCATGCACTGACTAAGTCTCTGTCCTGTTTCCCCCACATAGAGGCCTGTGGTGGGACATTGCACACACATTATGAGATACACCACATTGGAAGACCTGCAGGAAAATGTCCCCCTAATTCATGGTTAAAGCAGTCATAAGAAGCATTATACAAGTTTTTCGGGGTTAAATCACGTAAACTGTAGTGACAGGTTCCCTTCTCCTGTCCCAGTAGTCTATACATTGTGATAATGGTAATGTGGCTCTGAATTGCATGATGCTACTTGCTTAGGCTTTTAACATCACTTACTTTAGACATCCTTAGCACCTCGGCTTCTGGTTGACTTCTGGTAAATGTCACATCCTTTATGTAGGTTATAGCAATTTCATCTCCGTCAAGTTCCATGTACATTTTCCATTTACAATCCTGAAATAAAGATAAACTATTTTCATTCAGGAACAAGAAGATGTCTTCTACTGCAAGAGCATTTTGTCCATAGACATGTATATAAGATACAGTGGACTGGAAGTTGTACAGGACAGACTAATTTCCATATTACAAATCTGATATGTATTTTGCTACAAGATCTTAAACACAAGGATTAGCACTATTTAATGGGGCTAATCTACTTCAGACTAATCTGACAGCTTTTCTGCGTGAAAACCACACAACGAAATCCCTGTAAAATCCTGAAAACTGCATATTAAAATGCACCAGATTTATCACAGTGACTGCTGCTGCATGATAAATCCCGGGTATTATTAGACTCTCTAGTCTAAGTTTACACCACCTATGAATTGGCTTAGATTCTGACAAAAAATGTGCCAATAGTTTCATAAATTTTTGGTGAAAGGTGTCAGATCGTGAGCCCCAACCCCTTTTCTGACACATCATATTCCTATTAGTAAGACCTGCCTACCTATCTTTTAAGGCACATCAACTATCAGTGTCTAAAACAGTTATTAGATGTAGTGCAAAGCGTGTTTGACAGTTTTTGGGATAACTTGCCCTAGAGTTCTGGTAAACCTGCCTCATTTTCAGAATTGCTCCCACTAATAATACATTTTGTATAAAGCAATTCTATGATACAATATGTAAGGCATCCAAGGTGGACCTTTACTAAGGCTACACGCACACAATCATGAGTATGTGCCGTGCTGGGTCCCTGGTAAAATGGCACGGGCGGCATATGGATCATATCCAAGTGTTGCCCATGCCTCCACAGCTCCATTCACTTTCTTCAGTGAGCCTGGGACGCAAAACGAAAAGGTATAGGACCTGTCCCGAGTTTTGCCCCAGCATCATGGCCCCATTCACAGGGCCGTGATAATATAAGGGCAAGTATATGGGGTAATCAAAAATAATGGGTCAGTGTGCTAGCCGTGAAAAACGCTGTTAGGACACTGACCAATCACACGTTTGTGTGTATGGGGGCTTAAGCCCAAGTGCACCCATCATGTTTCATATAGAGTTAGATCTCCTTTTGCTATTTTTTACACCTCTTTACACACAGACATAAAAGCCATACTGGGGACTGTGAAATTATTGGGCTCTATGTTGACTGTTCTCCACTTTATGACTCTCCCTGCTTACCCTTCCTAAGCCGATTTTCACTCTGAAATCTCTGTTTAATTTGGCTAGTGTACTCACAGAGGTATCAGATTACATAGACAGGGGAAAGGGGAGGCATAAACAAATTTTGAATGGGAGAGGAGAGATACAGGCACAGACAGAGGCTGCTGGAACTAAATAGGAAGGTTCTATCTCACCCCAAGTGCTTTATTCACAGGTCAGTACTTCTTTATAATGGGATATATGATCCTGATGATGCTTTTCATAGAGAGAGTTAGGGAACAGATTATCCTCTAACTTCTGTGTGCAGTGTAGAGGTGATAACAAAGCGGCTAGACTACACCCAACAGCTCAGAGAGAATTGGGTATCAGAGACATAGGCTGCGAAGGGGAAAACTGCTAAAATGCAGAATACAAGTCATATAATGGCCATAAGTAGTGCTACTTTTCATGTATATACACACTGTTCCTATGTCTCCAGTGCTGAGACATGACACTTGCCTTTGGTAAATATTATATAATAGAGCCTGTAAGAAGAAGGGGTTGTCTGTATGTAGATGTAGAAGTCATTAGTCCACCCCTACTAGGAGGTATACAGTTAGTATATATGTCAACCAGTGAAGCTTATAATGGTGTGAACGTGTCACAGGATCTCTAGCTCTAATGATTTCATTACATAAAAAAATCAATTTATCTACACATACATAACTTGTAAATGACATGAAAATATAATGGATTGAAAATAACAGATGATTTTTTACCCACTTAACAAATACAAACTGCACACACTATATGTCATGGGTCAGGAAATTTCCTTATTTGCCTGTGAGGCATGCAATGCATTGATCAACAATTAATTTCAAGCACATGGACTACAGAAGCCTAAACATCTGATGGATTAATTTAGCATAAAATGTGTGATGTGCTATGAATAATGATGTTTCATGCAACGCAGACATTCTCTCATGCAGTAAAAATACATAAGTAAAATATAATAACACTTACAAATTGGGAAATTTTCATAACAAGGTTTTCTTAGCACTTTCTATACAATGTTTACACGTCACTTATCTGCCAGCCATAGCTGAAGTAATCTTACTTGATTTTTTTGGGATAAGATAAACTATCTAATTGTCTATTATAGAATGTATAGGTAATACATGACCAGGCCATACACATCAGATTAATGTTGGCCAAACCATCACTTTAGGTTGACCGGTCATTGTATTGGATGTTTGGCCTACGTTGGGTGGGGACTGGACATGTTGAATTTCAACATGCTTAATCCTTTGTTTTCCACGGAGATTAAACCACTGATTTGGCTTATCTGCCATCTTACCATTCAGACCATAGGAACACTTGGTAGGACCAGGTGTATATGTGTATGGTGAGGTTAAGGAAAATTGTTGTTGGCTGAAGTGTTCAGCCAATAGTTCTTGGATGTGTATGGCCAGATTTAGTCTGTGTTAACATCTGCATCATTACTTTTGCTCATACCAGAAGCAACAAGGCTGTGTCAGATCTAGCTTGTAATGGGATTTGTCATGGTGCTTATCTACATGCATCTATGATCACATATTTCCATGTTGAATTTTATCCTGGACAATCTTCCCGCTGGGAGATAAGCTGCCATCGGAGGGGTCTGCTAGCAACTTACTCCCATTTTCCAATTGATAATACATGGGAAAGTTGGCTGTTAGCTGAACAAGTGTTGTCAATTGTAATACAATTCTCCAATAGTCAAACCTTACTGTATACTTACAATACATTGCAAAAGTTTTAGGCAGGTGTGGGGAGAAGTGCTCTAAAGCAAGAATGCTTTCAAAAATAGAAGTGTTAATAGTTTCTTTTTGTCGATTAACAAAATGCAAAGTGAATGAACCGAAGAGAAATCTAAATCCCATCAATATTAGGTGTGACTGCCCTTTGCCTTCACTTGCAGACAGTTTTTGAAGGAACTTGGCAGGGATGTTGTTCCCACCATCTTGGAGAACTAAGCACAGATCTGTGGATGAAGGCTTGCTCCAATGCTTCTGTCTCTTCGTGCAATCCAAGACTGGATGATGTTGAGACCAGGGCTCTGTGGGGGCCATATCATCACTTCCAAGACTTTTCCTCCAAAGGGCAAAGGTCACACAAAATATTGATGTCATTTGGATTTCTCTTTTGTTCATTCACTTCATTTTGTAAATTGACAAAAATAAACTATTAACGCTTCTATTTTTGAAAGCATTCTATGGATGCCTAAAACTTTTGCACATCACTAATATATATATATGAGAACCTTGGTTGGCTCTGAGGATAGCACCCAGTGGGAGATATAATCTGCTATATATATATATATATATATATATATATATATATATATATATATATATATATATATATATATATATATATATATATATATATATATATATATATATATATATATATATACACACATATATTAGATATAATACAGATTACATTGGTATACTATATATCAGTGGGAGTAAATCATTTTTTCTGACTTTTATTATGAGATTAAAGATAATAAGTATAAAAAAAAATCAAAACAAAGAAACGATAAGTTGCATCAGTAAGAAGTAAAATGCATATAAATGCATAAACCCCATAAAGCAGCAGACTGAAATCTGTCTGCAGCTGGAATAAATGGCGATCTGATCTATGCAAACAGAGCCATCTGTATATCACATTCTTCTCTCCGCATAGTGAGCAAATGAAGGAGGGCAGCTGATGGCACACCCCCACTGGCACACACTGTGCCAAATCTATGTCTAGTAAGTACATGCCCTCTAGTGAATTGCAGGCGGTACTCTGCAGCACCTTCTACAGTACACAGAACCTGTCCCAACTCCAAAGCTGCAGCTAACTTTACGCTTCTCCACTTCATATGGCTAAATCTACATCTCTGCCATCGCTACGGGCTCTGCGATACGCTAGATGTTCTCTAAGATGAAAATAAAAAGCAAAATAAAAAAAAAAAAAAAACAATTGTCCCCGCTGTTATTAAAAGTAGTAACATGTTGACGACGTGAGCTCCCGTCATCTCCGGTAAATTCTTTGCGATTATCTAGCTCAGCTGCTGAGACCTGCTGTTTCCAAGTCATAACAGCCGAACATTCATCTATGGCACCTGGGTTATTTTTCATTATGTTAAACCCGACTGACTTTATTCTTTTCGGATTTAAAAAAAAAAAAAAAAAAAAATCGAGATAATACAAGTGAGAATAATTTGTTCCTCTCCCTTTATACCTCGCGTGTCATGACCCTCCAAAGCTTTGTCCCATGAGAGATTCTTTTTTTAAAAAAAAAAATCCAACCGGGCAGGGATCTCTCCCAAAATTCCATTAATAGTCCCTCTCTTAGCAAATGTAGGTTCCAGGGTCTGAGACTAAAGGATGTTTTAATCTCTTCAGGAAAACAATGTCTAGTAATGATGTAAAGGACTATTGCCGTACTGATGTAGAATCATAAATTATTCAGCACCTTTCACTTGGCATCACTGTGATATCCTCATTAGTAGTGGCTCACAGTTACTGTCAGATGGTGTCCGTACAAATGCAGGCATTATATTGTCTTTGAGATGTGCAGCTGGTTTCGTGACACTGCCAGTATATGAAAACATGACGCCAGTTTGTTTTATTTAGTGCTAAACCTTCCAGTTTGTAAAAACAAGGCTGACACAGAGCCTGACATGAGGCAGAGAAAATAATTAGCTCCCATTTTCTCAGCCTCCCATTTCCTTCTCCCCGCTGTGATTCCTTTCCACTAAACCACCACATGTCAGTCGAAATGGGAGGCAATTAGTGGGCTCATTTCAGTCCCCACAACTGTGCTGAAAAGAAAGTATTTATGATGGCACAATGAACAGCTGAAAGATTAAATAACATTTGCCTTTTGAAAAGAAAATGACTTCAAGCTAAATGGCCAATTTTTGATTATTCTCAAACAAGCTTAGAGTAGTTGGTTTTTTAAAAAAAAATAAAAAAAATAAAAAAATACAAGAAAGGAAAATGAGTCATTTTTAGGTGGAAGAATCAAATAAAATCTTGACACTGTAATGCAAATGACTGATGTTTTATTGCAAAATATGTAAATGTATTATACCCTTAACAATGGCGCATGTCTAAGGTCAGCCCGCATTGCTACTAACTAGACACTGTGCAGACAAGGTTACTATAAGATTGCAATTTTTTTTTTTTTTTTAGTTTTTTTTTTTTCCTTCATGCGTTTGAAACAAGGCCTTTGGGGTGTTCTTAAAGATTACATTGAAACAAGGCAAATGAAGCATACTTTTAATGGCACAATACACGGTTCGGGATATGAAATGGCTTTGAAAACATCATCGGGCCTGACATGTTTATAAAGGTCCTGACATGTTTTCATGACTACATGACATGCATGTAGCTGAAATGAAGAAAGGCAGAATAATGCACTTTTCTACAGGGTACTTTTAATTGGGGCAGGGGTTGTGTTAGAAAGTCTAACCACTCATTGTATTCTTCTCTTATTTTAGTTTTCAGTGTCAAATGATTTTTTTTTTTCTTGTAAACTTGTGTGCTGTTTTGTTTGACACAATTATGAATGAGACAACAGTCACTGCTTGAAGCGTGTTCAGACTTTGTGATGGGAGGCATGATACACTGTAACTGAAAAGGGAACATACATGACATGAGAACCTGGCGTAATTAAAATGACTCCTCATCTCAAAGTTATGGTGTGTATTGCTGTGAAATATATATATATATATATGTATTATTTTTATTAGATTTTATCAAATGTTGGCCTGCACCTTCTAATACATTTATACTAAATATTTGTCTCAAAGGTCATGATTTTTTCATTAGCACTTCTAGACAGACAATGAATGGATAGATAGATAGATAGATAAATAGATAGATAGATAGATTGATGGATGAACAGATACTGTAATTAGATGATGGCTACATTGAGAGATAGGTGAAATAGGCAGGCAGATAGGAGGTCAATGGATTGATAAACATATAGACAGATAAGTGATGGATAGATCGATCGATAAATAGATATGTGATGGATGGATAGATACTTGATGAGTAGATAGTAGATAGATTATGGCCTCATTGAGAAATAGATCGTGATGGATAGACAGAGAAATAGATAAGTGATCAATGATTTGATAGACATATAGACAGGTGACAGATAGATAGATAGATAGATAGATAGATATGAGTTAACACTAGTGTAGCTAACGTATAAACCTTTAAATATACATATATTACCAGTACTTTAAGAAACCTCCTATGATAGTTACATAATATTATTTTCCTACCAAATGTAATATGTATGAGAAATCCATTAGAAGCCGATGACAAGTTCTATAAGGCCATAGGCTTTTCTGCCTTACATCTGAGCTGCAGCCATGTGCGATCATTTACAGCGGGGGGGTGCTGTTATCCCTTGTTCTACACAGGATAATGCTAATGAGCTCCGAAGTGATGACATCACAGATCACAATGTATGTACATATTATGTTGGAACTGTAAACTGATTTAGGTTGGTTTCACACACAAAGCGTTTTGCAGTTTTTTTTTACTTCACTTTCTACTGTGTTTTTTTGTGTTTAAAATGTTATTTTAAATTCTATAGCAAAATATAAAATGGACTACATGGACTACGACATTGGTTTGTGGCCAAACCTGCTGAATTAGGCAGGACTGGCTAACCAACTAATCTGTATGAGACCTCCCAACTTTCTCTAAAGTGTTGAACATTTGGATTTCAACATTCTCAATACTTTTTGGGGAAGATCAGCCACCATTATAGTCTGGCTAGGACTTCTCTTCTTTCCCTATGAAGTACATTTGGCATACACGAGTATGGAGGCCTCTTGGTGAGTGCTTCAATCCTGCCTTTGTCGTGGAGCGACACACTGCCCCCTGCTTGTGGGATGATCTGGAAATCGATCACGTACAACAGTCAGTTACCATTACTAGTGATACGAGAGACACTAACAGCTTAGTGATGTGTCCAGGACATCCAGAGGCCACATATGTTGTTTCTCATGGCTGGGCTTCTAAATTGAATTTTTCAGCAGGATAATGCTCACCCGCACACAACAAGGGTTTTCCAGGAATGTTTCCACCAGATTGCAACACTTTCTTGATGTGGCCAATTGCCAGATTTATCTCCACTTGAGCATTTATGGGAATAACTGGCACGTGAGCTTTGGCAATCTACAAGTATGTAGATCTACAGGCCCATCTGCAACATCTGTGGTAATTGTGCTGCAGGATACCATACAGAACCATTATGCCTCGACACCCAACCGTATCTCACCTCATATCCAGGCTAAAGGTGGCCCAATAGAGTACTAGAGCCTCCGCTCTATGGTCATCACTTACTTATATCATTGTTACATTCACACATAGAATGTTTCATTCCATTCTAACAACTCCTTGGTGCAGTATTTTTTTTGTCAATCAGTGTTTGTACTCAAGTATTGCCGCAACTGTGATGTGAACAGCCCCTATCGGATCTCATTCAGGTTACTTACAGTTTTACATAGCTCCAGCACTTGTCCCTAGGATATTATTGATAAATCTGCCCCATTATTTGCAGGGCATTATACAAGCCCCTCTCAGGTATTATAAATGTTTTATTCTCACATTCCCTGTTACTAGAAACGATAACGTAAAATTGATTTGATGTTTTCAGCGGTTTATTATTCTTCCCCTTTCATCATTCTGCAGATTTAATAGATTTTTTTCATCATTCACATGGGAAAATGGGCAGGAAACTCATTTACTCTATAGTATGTGAATTAGAACACCAGGGTGCTGGTCTGACAGATGGAGCGCTGTAGTCACACCACACCAAATACCTCCGTAATAGAATCAACTCTGTCCTCGCTATAAAGGTGGAGGAGAAAAATGGAGCAGGAGTGATGAGGGCTGATCTGTTCCACATGGGGTACTAATCTGCATGCAGAACACGGGATAGTGAATAAAGGTAACCTGACGGCAGACTAAAAATTGTGACAGATTTATAATAATAGGAGCAGAAATAGCTGCGTGTAAAATAATAACCAGCGCTCTGCTTAATCTTAAAGCTCCACCCTTTAAAGGGATAGGATAGAGAATAAACACCGGATTGGTAGCGGTCTGACTGCTAAGATCCCCGCCGATCCTGAGAACATGTGAATTCAGTCTGGTTGGGGTGGAGGGAGGAATCCCCGCTTCCATTCACTTTAGTGGGAGCACTGGACATTGGAAAGCTAGACTTCAGCTATCTCTGTCCACCAAGTGGGCTGAATGGATACACAATGGGGGGAGAACACCCCCCCTGTTCTCAGGATTGGTGGGGGTCTCAGTGGTCAGACCCCCACAGTTAGGTATTTATCCTCTATGTTATGGATAGAGGACAAAAAATTTTTGTTGCATAACCCCTTTAAGGAATATTTTAGCATATTTGTGACTTTTAGTGATACAGAAATCTGGAGATGACCTCACTTTACCGCATACATGTCCACTGTATAGCGGTGGTGCCGGGGTCTTGTAACTCTGCTCCTATTACATAAATAGGACTGTATCTGCTCCCCATCCACTGCTGTAGCTTCTGTTGCCTAGAGGCAGCTTGATCAGCTGATCAGTGTGGGATCTGTTTGTCAGACCCTCACAGATCAGATACTAATGTATGTAAAATGCATTTGGGGAATCTGTGCATTTTCTCATGCACAGCAGTTTTGTAACTTTGAGCTGCAGGAGAATCCAATTATAACTTACATTCCCCATCGATACACAGCAGCAGTAAGTACGATATTGTTTACAGCAACCTGTCAATGGACTCCGGGCTACGACTGCCATAAACATGGTCTGCAGGGAAGTTGCTGGGTAGTTCAGATGTTCTACACAGAGCATGTACAGCTGTAGACAGAGGCCATAGGACTGCAGATCCTATGTGTGCTGCCTTATAGGCTCTGCAGTTATTATAGGGGAGAATATATATATATATATATATATATATATATATATATATACTAGAGGAAGGACCCGGCTTCGCACGGGTATATTTCATTTTTTGTTTGTGTAGTGACCCCATAAGAATTGGCCAGTTTTGCACTTGACATCCAGTATGGCAGTCCAGTATAGGTATAGTCTATTTATGGCTGTGTTGCTATGGAAACCTGGTAAATGAAATGTGAACTTACATTGGCTAATACACGTCATATGACTGAATATTTAAGGACCTGCAAACCGCTATTGACTCATACAGGTCATAAATAGCTTGGTTGCTATGGAAACCTGGTGTAAAGCTGTGTGTATGTCAAGACTGAACCTGCGATTTTCCATTGGTCCATAAGTGTCATGTGATCATGTGCATCTCAGTTTGGATAACCTGCGATCGGTTGTTATGGAAAACCTGGAGTAAAGCTGTGTGTATGTGATCTTGTGTAAATGTCATCCACAGCGCCCTGCCCCTTTAAAGCTAACCTACAGCAGTGAAGAAAAATGACTGGGTTGTTACAGTTTGAAAAACCTGCGATCGGTTGTTATGGAAAACCTGGAGTAAAGCTGTGTGTATGTGACCTTGTGTAACAGTGTCATCCACAGCGCCCTGCCCCTTTAAAGCTGACCTACAGCAGTGAAGAAAAATGGCTGGGTTGTTATTGAAACCTGGAGTGCAGCTGTGTGCATGTGGCTGACAATGCTTTGTCAGATTGGAGACTGGCTTGGGTCTGCTGGGGAGTTTCAGCAGATCGCTGTTGTCTGTAACATACCTTATCAGATTGGAGACAGGCTTGGGTCTGCTGAGAGTTTTCATTAGCTTGAGCAGCAGCCATGCGTTTTGCTGCAGGGGACATGAGTAGTTTAAAAAACATTTCAATTTATAAGAGTGCTGAAATCCAGTATGGCAGTCCAGTCAGTGGCGTAAATACCGGTTTAGCAGTGGTAGCAGCTGCCACAGGGACCGGGACATTAGGGGACCCGGCGGGCCTCTGATGTTTGTTTTTTTTTTTTTTAACACCAGCAGGTAACGGGCCCTATTTACTTAACGATCCCCACTTCTGCTCACGGCCGCCTGCACTTCACCTTCTGCAGAGGCGGCTGTGAGCAGGAGCGGGGATTGGTAAGTAAGGCCTGTGGGCCGTGAACCCCACAAACACTGCTATCATTATACTCTGGGGTCTTTTCAGCAGACTTCGGGCCTCCTTGGTGGCGTCCCAGATGTCAGTGGGCCAGTCCGACGTCATTATGCGTTGCGATACATGCCTGGCTCACGTGACATCTGGTCCAACATTGAAGAAGTAGTGAGAAGTGCGCATAATACTATATGAAGGAGCCACTATGATACTGTGTGCAGGGGCCACTATGGGGCAGAATACTGTGTGCAAGGGCCACTATGAGGCCTAATAGTGGGTGCAGAAATGCAGTTTGTGTGCGTGGGGGGGTTGCCGGGGGGGGGGGTCCCATGTCAAATGTTCGCCTTGGGGCCCTGCCATTGCTAGTTACGCCACTGAGTCCAGTATAGGTACAGTCTATTTATGGCTGTGTTGTTATGGAAACCTGGTAAATTAAATGTGAACTTATATTGGCTGATACACGTGATATGACTGAATATTTAAGGTCCTGTGAACTGCTATTCACTAATACAGGTCATACATAGCTTGGTTGCTATGGAAACCTGTGTGACTGAGGAGAGTAAGCGCCTGTGAGCTGTTATTGGTTGATAAGGGACATGTGACCGTGTGTATGGCATTTGGAATATGAGTGAAAGACTTGCAGGCTTGTATAGACTAATGCTGGTCATTTTTTGGGAATACTGTACCTCAGGAACGGTACGTCCAAGAGAGCTGAGACACAGCCTATAATATTCCCGGACACCTGATGTACATGTGTGCCAAATTTGGTGAGGATCGGTCCAGTCGTTTGGTCGCGCATAAAGAACAGACAGACAGACAGACAGACAGACAGGAACTCATTTTTATATATATAAGAGATATATATATATATATATATGGCTTCTGATGGAACATGCTGCAATTTTTTTACATTGTATTTCATGTGGAATGTCAGAAAAAATATGTTTGGTTCTATATAAAATCAAAGGAATATGGAGGTGTGGGCCTATAGTAAGAACTACGTGCATGGCTAAGAAAGGAAGCAGAATCTTTTGCCACCACTTAACTTACACAGGGATTAAAGGGAATTAAATCACACAGACACAGAAAATGTATTTTCTAATTCAGAATTCTGTCTTATTTCATTTTGTTCCTGAACTGGAACACCTTATCTTATCTGATATGCTTTCTTTCTGTACTTTTCTGTACTCAACCAAGTTGAGTATCTTTGTTAATAAATTGTGCTACATTATGTACTGATGAGGATTAACAACTTGTATTTCAGCCCGGAGCTGCATTCACAATTCTGCTAGTTGTTTTTGGAAGCAGTCCACACGTTTGTAGCAGCTTGGTTAAGCTCCAGTAATGTGGCAAGACGGGAGTCAGAGATTATATTACGCCTGGTGTAAGGATAACTCTTCCCAGAATTTAACTCACCAGCGTTATACAGACTTTTAACATGAAGGGGATGTAGGGAGGTTTTAAATTTAAGTTTTTCACACTTGGATGAAACCAGTGCTTCCCATTTATCTACAGGGCTCCCAAACCTGCCAGAGGTTAGGATGTGGGTTCCATGTTGCATATATGGGGCGATTGCTCCTTTGTAAACACACTTTGGAAAAAGTGGCACAACTGTACAACACCATGTGCTGGCCAATGCTTGGCTTGTTTTACCAGACCCTTATCTAAGATTTAAACAGCCTCCTCTGTCACTTGGTAGTCAGACAGGTTATGCCTTGGTTGTGGAAGTCCTCATCCGTGGGCAGCACAGTGGCTCCGTGGTTAGCACTGTAGCCTTGCAGCACTGAAGTCCTAGGTGAAAAATCTGACCAGGGAGTTTGTACGTTCTCCCCGTGTTTGTGTGGGTTTCCTCCCATGTACCAAAGACATACTGATAGGGAATTTAGATTATGAGCCCTATATGGGAAAGTGACTGCCAATGTCTGTATAGCGCTGCAGAATATGTTGGCGCTATATAAGTAAGCAAAATATACCACCCCATCTCACACCCTCTGGGAGAGGGACCTTAACCAATTAATGCATATAGATAAGATCAAAGCAGAGGACGATGGCAGACACACTGTTTTCCATAGAACCCGGATACCGTGGATTTCCTTTCAGTTGTTCAATGGTTTTGGGTCTCAGAGGGTCAGATACCTGTTCCAAGATCATTGGGACATATATGGCAGTCCTGAAGGGGTAGTTCTTTTCCTCTTCCCTCTATTCTTTGTCTTTCTTTCTGTTTCTTGCTTATCCTATATTTCGATGAGTTGGTGGCTGTCCCCCTTTGTTCACATATTATAAAATGCCTGTACTTGAATGTTTAAGTATTGCTTTGTCTTAAGTGGCAGAGGGGGGTACCTCTTCCCATGATACAGTTTATAGTGCTCTCACACATACAGTGTATATATATTGAACACCTTTTGTCAGTGTGGATAAACCAAGCACCACTTATTCAAAAAATTATATCAAAGAACCCCCAAACATCTCCTTTTCCCAGTAAAAGAACAACATTAGTAAGCTGAAGGTCAGTGGTCTCCAACTTGCGAATCATCATCAGTTGCCTGTGGTTGTTAGAGCATGATGAAAGTTGTAGTTTTGCAACAAATGGAAAGACACACGTTGGAGACCGGCACGCAAGAGACCTGACAAGTAGCCTCTAGGCCTAAGGTAGACATGCCACTATTAAAAAACTAGGATTTAGAGCAGATATGGGCAACCCAAAAATATCAACCATAAATTTTAAGATCTAAAGTCGTTTTTGATCAAATAAATATGGAGGGAAAAGAGGAAACAAATAGTGGCATATAAAAGACTATATATAAACAAAGACACCATAACAGAGAAGGAAACTGAGCAGATTTTATGTTATTTATGCTACAGTTGTGTTCTCATTGCTCAGTGTGATCATTATCCTATGGTCTCATTCACATGACAGGGTTCCTCGGCCGTGTGCTGGCCATTGCTTTAACAGTCAGCAGACGGCCCTATAAACTTTTAATGGATTTACTTACATGACCGTTGTTTTGATGGTATGGGTGAATGACCTGAACAAAACTAGAACAAGTCTTATCTCGGGCCAAGTTCACGGATCCCTCAAAAGACTCATGTCTATGAAGGATTCATGAAATCAATTACCCTATGGGTGTGCAGAAGGCCATGAAAAAGTACTTTTGTCATAGCCAAGTGTAGGGCACTATTGTGGGTATAGCCTAAGGCTATATTCCGACAACAATGATTAATGGCCATGTGATGTCCATTTTTTTTTTATGACTTTTATTTTGACAGTCCATTGTACCATTTGATGGTCATGTCCTATCTTTGTCAAATATGTCACTCAAATGTATGGGGGATCCATGAATATGGGTGCCCCTCAGGTGTATGATGGCTGTAAAAAATAGACGACTGTTACGAGTCCCTGCCTCCTAGCGACATGCTGTCTGGTTGTGATTACAGTATGGGACAGTATGTCGCTGGGAGGAAGGGACTCCTAACATCATAGAAAACTATACCGCTAGGAGTCCTGCTCCTGGCATACCGTTCAGGATGGTAAATCAGGCCAACACTCAGACCAGTCATGTGAATCTAGACTAAGGACTTATTTACACGGTCAGTGTTTGGTTAGTGATTTGCATCAGTGATTGTGAGCCAAAACCAGGAGTGGAGACTACAAAGAGAGAAAGTATAGTGGAAGGATTTGCACCTGTTCTGCGCTTTCAACCCTCTCCTGTTTTTGGCATACAATCCCTGATGCAGATCAGTGACCAAACATTGAACGAGTAAATAATGCCTTAAAGGACAAGTAGGAATCATATACATATCTTTTCATAACAGATATTAATATTATAATAGATATTGTAAAACAGTTATTCCCACGGAAAATGTGATCCCTGTCAAAATGAAGAGAAACCAATCTGATTTGGTTCTTTGGGGAAATTTAGTTAGTGAAGTGAATGGTTATTTATTATTGAGATTTTTTTTTATTCATAAGCTGCGTAACAGACATCTGTTCGGGTACTATATCTCCTTGTGGACACTGCCTTTGCAAGTGTACAGAGTTTTAAAGGCCATGCATGCACCACTAGGAATTCTGGTGGAAAAATATGCAAATAAGTTTTCCTAGGTTTTGTACACCTGCAAAGATGGCCTGTAAAGGAGGTCTCCACAAGGAGACATAGTACCCTACCTGTGTTATGTGAATGACCTCTTACATAACCAACCAGAACCCTGCTCTGAACTGATGAGGGTCCAGAACCCCAAAACAGCTGTCTGCGGATGGGTTACTTTTCCTTTTGAAAGAGATTTTCTGTTTTGGCTTATATCCATACTTGCCAAATGTTTGTGAGAAGCCACATGCCCATTCCCTTCTAGATGATTTTTTGTGATGTGGGGACTCTGTGTTGGCCAAACCCCGCTTAGGATGTTACCAACTAGAGATGAGCGAATCGAAGCTGCAGAAGTGGAATTCGATCTGAATTTCAGGAAATATTCGATTCGCATCGAATCCGAATTTCCTCACGCTTTGTAGTAAGGATTCGCATATAGTTCAAAATGGCTGCTGTACATATTAGGACATGGGACAAGGAACTCTGGGAACCCGGGATCACCCACAATGCCATGCGTGCAGCCAATCAGCAGCCAGCCCTGTGATGTCACATCCCTTTAACCCCTTCGCGAGCGCACACAGCATGTTTAACTGCTGCATCCAAGGTGTTAAGTCCCCCAATCGGTTATGGAGCAGGGTGTTAGCTGTAACTGACAGCTAACACCCTGCTCCATAACCGATCGGGGGTTTTAACACCTTGGATGCCGTGGTCATGGCATGGATTCCACCATTTTGCCGCCCACTCCGGCTCTCTGCAGCCAATATATAGTTGTTTTTATTACACAATTAGCCATGATTTAATTCGTATCGAATAGAATCGTATTGCGAAATTCGGCGAAGTTGCCGAATCGAATTTTTGAATTCTTCGTTTATCTCTATTACCGACCCATTAAGTGACTGCTAGCCTGGAGGCCTGGGAGATTTCCCCACTCTTCCGAGAGTCCAGGAGGTCATCTACAAGAGGCTTCTGGGAGACTTGGCAAGTATGCTTATATCCCAAGTCATGTCACAAGGTTTGTTGAAAGTCGGCCACTGCCTAGGGCGCTACCTTCCAATAGCTGGCGCTAGAGGCACAGTCTTTCTTTTTCCATCTAAGAAAACTTCTTTCCATACCTTTCCCCATAGATGTCTATTTGCATGTACTGTGGGTAGATTTATATTTTGCACATTCACTTTACCTCTGGGCTGTTTCCAGACTTCAAATGATATCCGAACACAAGTTCTAAGTTCACAATCCTCTCTTCATCTTCATTTTCAAATGCAAGATCCTGAAACAGAAAAAAAGATAAATGACATCAGTCCAAGGAGAACTTCTTTCTGCAGATCTCGGTGCCTCCATCCTGGGTGAGTCTTGTGCGGCTGCAGGAAGACAGGTTCAGAAGTGTTTCTTAACAACTGTTTTCTGTTCCCGAGCTGACATCACTGCTGGGGATAGATGCCTCCCACACACATGAATACTGGGAACAATGGCTTCAAACCCCTGGTGTTTGTATGATGCTCTGCAAGTTAGAGTCATTCAAGCTGCATTATGTGTTCGCGGATGTAAGGAACTGCTCAAAAGTATCCTTCACAAAAGCCCAGCTGGTGCCAGCACCATTTATATGAATTGAAAGGACTAATTTATTAGCGAAATAAATTATTTACTGGAGGTATTTTAAAAAGTGAATTGTTTGACCAACAGGCAGTTCTGATATCTCTGGTCCCTGAATATGTGTCACTAAAAGTGAAGTTTAGGCTTTTGGTAATAAGAACCTGTCACAGCAGGCATAGGAGATGTGAAAATCTACCTGAACACAGACCTGGCACCGGCCTCAACCTGAGATGTGTTGGTATTGCTGACTTTGTAGGTCTGGGTATTAGAGAAAAATAAAATAAGGCTGCCATCACAGTATGCACTGCTTATCTGGGCCCCATTTAGCCAACGGAGCCTAAAAGCCTCCATTTGGGTGCCTATCCATCAGGGGTTCTGTTGTTTTGTACAATGAAATGGTGCAACAAACTGATATATGCAGTGGTGTCCAGTGGATAAAAAAATTCCACGCGGTATGTTTATTTTGCATGGGTGTCTATGGGGTATGGAGGACACTCAGTCAAAGAGGACATTTCACCAACTCTGCAAAGTCCATCTCTTTGTATCCATCAATAGGTGCTGCTCCACTGATTTCAGTGCAATTGGAATCTGCAACTGTTCTCGAGCAATCAATTCTGTTATTTTCAGCACAATTATGCTCTGTACTGTCAGGTGGGTGGTCCCTGTCTGTTTGCCCCGGCCCAGGACCTCCCACCTGACAATACAGAGCATGACTGTGCTGAAACTAAGTGAATTGATTGCTAAGGGATGGTGGGGGCTAGAGAAAAAATTCCAACTGCGCCGGAGCCTGTGCAGCTTGCCTATTGAAGGATGCAAATAGTTGGAGTAGGTTGAGGTGGTGAAAGATTCCCTTTAAGTTTAGCGTACACATTAAAGGGAGTCTATCACCAAAGCCCAGCATATCAACCAAGCCCTACAGATAACTAGTTTGATTCAGATGACCCTAAGTGTTTTTCCCTTGTGAATCACCTCCACTGCCGAGATAGAGATGATGACGTTTTTCTTAATATGCAAATGAGCTCTTTGAGCAACAAGGGCATTGTCACCTTTTGGGAGAAATGGCTCATTTGCATTTTGACAAAAAAAAGGACGATATCTTAGCAATGGATGCCCTGATTTACGAAGTGAAAACACTGTTTGATACAGATGACCCTAACTGATCTATCTGTAGGGCTGGGTTCCGATGATAGACTTCCTTTAAATGAATATGTGTCACAAAATGAGAAAGCAGCTCAATAGCCAACAGGTGACAATATCAAGCAAGATACTTTCAATTCTTAAAGTATCATTCTTATCTCAGCCTTTCATAACTGAGATGGGCGTAGCTCTGTCTTTGCCTCCTTAAGGTGATCGAGATTTACAGAGACAGTTGAACGCAGCCGTTCAACACTATTTCCATTGCTCCCATAGAGGTAAATAGACGTTTATGTAACTCATTGTGCAACGCCTTTTCCATAACTCCTGTTTACCTCTATGGGAGTTATGGAAACAGCATACAACAACCCATTCAAATGTTACTGTATCTCTGTACCTTGTGGATGGGAGAATGAGCTGCAGATTATCATTTTGGCTATGTTTACCCAAGATGAGAATATCCCTTTAAGAGCAAAGCCTAGTGTTTTTTAATTTTTGTCTCACACATTACATGCAGTGCACTCTGTCAGCCTCATAATATAGAGCAGGAGAAGCGGAGCAGATGGATATATAGTTTCATTAGAAAAGTTTCGGTATAACTTGTATTTTATTCATTTACATCAGTAGTCAAGTGGGCGGTCCTACTATTTACTATCCTTTTCTCTATCAGTGTCCATATACTTGTAGTGACAGCTGTCAACCACTGAGTAGGGCCACCCACTTGACCACTAAGCACAGCGTGAGCAGAGATGTAAATGCACAATACAGTGTATCGGATTTGCATGGAATGTTCTTCTAACAGAGCAATCGCAGTAATATTACTCACTTTCGGAGAGAAATTTTGTATACAATTTGCAGCTGATTTTTATCATTTGGAACAATTTATCTCAAAATCAATGTATGTTATTTGTAGCTTCCCAAGTAAAGCTACTGCAATATTGTAACCCTTATGACAATGACAAATGCAGCTCTGCTACATTTATATATCACTCTTTCCTAGACAGAATTGGACCGTATGTTATAGATTTGCCTATGAATAAATACTCTGAAGCCAGCAGACACACTATGAATAAGATTTCATTGACAAATGGTCCCACACAGGCACACACCAGTCAAATCACTTCTTGGCACAGTCTTCCAAGATTTGCATCCATAGATAGAGTCTGTAGTTGGCATAGTCTGCAGCAGTTGATCTTAATGTCATTGGTAGTGGATGTGAATAGAGAATGAATAGCACGCAGCTTTTTCTGCCTGTATCGCAGAGTTAATTTAGTTTCAACAAAGGATTTCAGGTCCTCTAAGTCACCGGTTAAGAGTTTCATTTCAGAACGCACAGCAAGTCTTGTTATGTATATGAACTGAGTCATATTGGAAGCGAGGTTTTCGTAACGGTTAGTTCTTACTGAATTGTACGTGTCCATTACAAAGTTTAACACAGCTCCGAGTCAATGTAATGGATACATATCTGAATTCTACATATGTGTGTTTTATGTTGAGTGTGTCATGTACTACTCTAGCACAACATACTATGCTACTAATTTGTGACGTTCTGCAAATAACACCCCTAACATATATAATATACACAATTTAGCTGATACCCATCTTTGAAGAGGTGAGGAATCAATGAAGTTAAGGAAGCCATATAAATTAGATGGAAGTAGGCTGGTGGTTGAATGTACATGGAACGATGGTGAAAGACTATTTCACAGATACAGCCATACAGATTTTGGTCCATATTGGCTGTTAGGTCTTATTCACACGCCCGTATTTTGCGGATGAGTGATGTCTGTATAACCACAGCCTACATGAAGACCAATTTATTTTAATGGGCGCAGGTAGATGTCTGTTTGTTTGCCACAGACCAACAGTTTGTGGAAAAAGAACAGAGGCATGCTCCATTTTGTGGGCCACAGAGCTCCAACAAGTCTTTGAGTCAGTGAAAATCATCATGTCATCTGTGTTTTTCACGGACCCAAAAATAATAGAAAAGTATAGTAAATGTAAAAAAAAAAAAAAAATTGATCCATGAAAAAATGGGTCAACCATTGCTTGCAGGACTTTTTCTCTCTGCATATTTTAAGCAGAATGGGGGACAGAGTCCCCAAACGGTCACCTAACACTAATGTGACTGCAGCCTATTATGTATAAAGTAGCTTTAACTAATTGGTAAGGCTGTGTTCACATTAGCGCTGGGTAACTGTTCGGGGACTCTGTCCCCCATTCCACTTAAAATATGCGGAAAGAAAATTCCTGCTCTCCACATATTTCAGGCAAAAACCCGGTGGACCCCATTATAGTCTATGGGTTCCGCGGATAGGGTTTCCGTTTTTCAGGTCCTCAAGCGGACCCGAAGAACGGAAACCCAAACGCTAGTGTGAACCTAGCGTCAGACTCAGACTCTACGGCCTAAAGCACATGATCATATTAATCCAGAACTTGTATACAGCTGTACCACCGCACCCATAGAAGTATATGGACCCATACTGTTCTTCTTACACACACAAGTGGACAAGAATAAACTTATATAAAGAGTTACCTTCATTAATGGAGGGAAATGAAAGAGAGTCAAGTAATCGCATGTCAATTTTTCAATTGCAGCCTACGAAACAAAATGATAATAATATGATCATTACATAACTAAGAAAATGCTGAGAATCATTTCACAGGAAACTCAATGGGAATTCCTACTGCCAGTAACCTACAATGTATTACTCTATGAGAGTTACTCTGTTCCAGTTTGGTCAGGTCCCTTCCTGTTAATCCTTCTGCCTGTATATTTATCTTCCAAGGATGAGGAACCTACATCATGTGTACTAGGAATGTGTTTCTAGAGCCACATAACAGCATTTTGCCCACCTTGAGATGGATGATATGACCTTTGGACACTATGCCCATATCTTTCAGATCATTCTCCTGCAGTAAGAGCAATCTCTTTCCAGTAATGTGGTTGTCCTTAAATAGGAAGGCATAAGCGCTCTGCAAACCAGAGTCGTCATCTACAAACAAAAGGAGAATAGGAAAGTGAGCGGCACGTCTTACAGCCAAGGAACAGTAAAGATGACAAATGACGTCATAAACCCACCTGTTTTCACCAACTGTTGCACCCACAAAAACTGAAAAGACAGAAGAAAAAATAATTTTAGACACTACCTGATAATAAAAGTATCATCTGTGTGAATATGTCTGATCATTTGCTTTGCTAACATTAGATATACATTGACGTCCACCAAACAAGAAGTTCTACAATGATGAAGATAGTGGACACTTCTGCTCCATAAATGGGTTACTAAGAGGGAAGAGGAAGAAGTCAGATGCTAATCATGTGACCCAATGTTGGAACCAGCACGGAAACCTGAGGTCCCAAACATTCAGTTCCTGGCCTAGATGTAAGTAAATTTAACTCCTTGGATAAGACCTTTAACTCAATCATCAAGTTCAAACCTTGCAAAATGTAATAATAATAATATAATAATAATAATAATAGTCCTTTAATAGTCCCACAATGGGGAAATTCAGTGTGTTACAGCAGCAAAGATAAGCAGATACAAATACAAATACAACATGTACAGGAATGTTCCAAGGTGAGAGGCATTACATTAATAGCAGACAGACAGATAGGGCGTAGCAGGGGGGGGGGGGGGGGGATTTAACAGGCAGAGAGATATTTCAGTTCTCTGTGTGTAATGATCTCCGCTTAGGTCGGTGTTGGTTGTACAGCCTAACCGTGGTGGGGAGGAAAGACTTCCGATAGCGCTCCTTCTCACACCTAGGGTGGAGCAGTCGGTCACTGACAGTACTGCCCAGCGCAATCACAGTCTCATGCATGGGATGGGACTTCTTCTTCTGCATGGAGCTCACCACGGACAGTATCCATGATCTTTTACCAGTGTTAAGTACTACTCAATCCTCAAACTTGTTAATAAATTCACGAATGTTCAGTAAAGGCTCAAGATTTGCCAAATTTCACAAATCAACTGTATTGTCTATAACAACAGTGTTTATAGGGAACATGTCATGTAAATTTGGGACACTAAATCACAAACAGTATCAGTGGTTTCTTGTCTCCAATATCCCTTTGGAGAAGGAGTCCTGGAAGTGATGATATGGCCCCCACAGAGCCCTGACCTCAACGTCATCCAGTCTTTCTGAGATTACATGAAGAGACAGAAGGATTGGAGCAAGCCTACATCCACAGAAGATCTGTGCTTAGTTCTCCAAGATGGCGGGAACAACCTCCTCGCAGAGTTCTTTCAAAAACTGTCTGTAAAAAACTATTAACACTTCTATTTTTGAAAGCATTCTTACTTTGCAGTATTTTTTCACACCTGCCTAAAATTTTTGCAAATTAAGTCCAATAACTATGCTATGAGTATAAATGTTGATTAGGGAATGGGATTGCAGAACAGCTGAGCCTGAGACCTAAGTATATTTTCATTGTAATTATAAGATGCTGCAACCTGGACCTTTATTATCCTACAACCAAAGACCCTGACACCAATATTGTCAGTGAAATGAACAATGATAGCTCAATTTTATAGCCTTCAATTTTTTCAGCTATAAAACAGGCCCCTTGGACCTTCCACACCTGAAGACTGGGAACAGTTTAGGAATACCTCTATGAACCCTTACAGCTTTCAGACAGTATCCTGCCTTGAGCCTGCTGGAAATGCATTTGTAAAAGCCAGTTGTACAGACAACTAACCTATAATTACTGTCACACTGTAAAACCAATTTCTGCAGATGGTGTGCCACCGAGCCAGTGAAAATAGCTTGATACTAGAAACTCCATTGCAAGAACCCTCTGATTAAAAATTGCTAACAAGTGACTTTCCACTGATTTCTAATCTCGTTATTTTTTTTTTATTCCTAGCTATTGATCTGAATTTTTTGCACGTGTTTTTTTTAGTTTTTTTTTTTGCTACAGTCTGATCATTAACAGAAAGACAGATTTCCAACAAGTCCAATAAATTGTAACGCATAAGCGAGGTATATTTTTATTATTATGCAATATATTTACTGCAGTCAGATGTGTCCTAGTATATTTATCACATATGGAACTATCTGTGAATTTCCGATGCACTCATTCAAACAGTGGCCATGTTGGTTTCTCTAGAAATGTCTGTTTTAGTAACAAGGAGATCAGTGAATATACCCGAACTCCATATCTTATAAGTAAGGGAGCAGTTTCCTGGGAGACATCACTATAGGGAAGCGCCATCCCCTTGCCACAGTTATGACTATGATTTCTAAAACCAAAATGGTCTGTATCTCAATCCAAAAACAAGTAAATAGCGCAAGACAGGAATGGGTGGAATTACCTTCATTAAATAATATGTAAGTCTATAGCATTAGACTTCCCATCATGCATCAATTTATTTATCAGATGGAAGTATCTGTTACAATATGAGGCCCACAGCTGTACTTATGTAGACATATTTCGGAACCAGTATGTTCTCATAGATCTGTTTTGGTGGCTAGATACAGATTTTTGCCAGTATATTTCTTACCTGCAACACTTTAGGGGACGCAGTGCAATGGGTAGAAAAATAGATTCTTAAAGTGTACCTCCAATGATAAAATATTTGTACATAAATGAATACTACAGGTCAATATCAATAACTTTGTAATATATGTCATTAAAGAAATGTGTTACCAGCTCCATTCTCAGGTCCATACATTTTCATAGAAGTCTATGGAGATGGAAGGCAAGGAGGAGATTGCTGGAAAAGGCACAAAAATAACTGCAACGGCTAAATACTGCTATGCTGCTGTATCTTCAATATAAGATTCCAACACTGAACAGAATGAGGAAATAAATCAATGAACAGCCTCCCCCTCCCCGCTTCATAGACTTCTGTGTTTGAGATAAGAATAGAGCCTGAGTGAAGGGAAAAAGGAGGAGCACAGCCTAATAAGTGGAGGAGGAAGCAGATTTATTTCATAACATATGTTACAAAGTTTCTTCTATTCACCTTAACTATACATTTATGAAAAGTGGTTTTATAATTGAAGGTGCACTTTAATGTGTCCATTAGGGATGATCGACCTAGTTGACTATCTGTATATGTTGTCAACAAATCCATTACATTTTTTTATTTTCCACATAACTTACCACATCTTCCTCAGTCCAAGAATATATATCAAAGGATGGAAGCAGCTGTGTAAAAAAATAAGAGACAGACACAGCAAGTTAGACATTACTGGATAAATGTTACCTCCTAATAAGATCATGAGAATATGGTACCATTGGGTTACATGTCCTCTACCCCAACTAAACAAATAACTGGCCCTGCAGCCTGATGCTCATATTCTAGCGAGTAGAATGGCTTAGCTTCATACTTGTCAATTGGTTGGGTCTCAAGGTATTTTTACATGTATCTCAACTTATGGGGATGGTGACAAAGAACAAAAAAACCTTTATGAATTACTGAAGACATTACTCAGGCCAACCAGCTTCAGCAGCAATAAATATGCAAATGTTAGTGTAATGATAGCGTGGGCTCAGACAATCTTGGCAGGACTGGTAAATTTTCAATATCTGATGTGCAATTTTCTTCTTTCCTTCATCTGTATTTTTTTTCTTGCTCAAAGAAAAAATGGTGAAAGAATGAGAGCGCTTGACTTCTTCATCCTTGTCTAGCATCTTGTGTCCTAGGACAGCATGTCCATGGCATTTTAGGAGATCAGTGAGCCCAAGTCCAAGCTGTACTGCTTGCCTGTACCCAGGATAATATTCTATTAAAGGAACACTCTAGACATAACTGGAAGATTTGTGTTATGCATAGTGCAGGGCTGTGACATGGGGCATGTTTTTTTTAAATATCTGTGTCATGCACCTACGTTTAGAGCCTGCACTAGATATCACACGGCATATACATTTTGCTCAATCTCTTTAAAGGTTCTTAAGTTCTGTCTAGCAACGCTCTAACTAAGCATTGTTAGGGGATCCGTCCTGTATCAACTTGTATTGCCAGTATTTACAGATATAGTAGTTGCCTAAGGGGGTGGCACTTCATATAGTCTGATTTTTTGCCACCTACAAAAGTGCTTCTGATGTCATTTGAAAGCTGAGAGTCTCATCTTTCTTGTGCTACCAATATGTGTATATATGCATATACTTAAGTATATAAAAATCATATTCAAACTGTTTTTAACTAGTGATTTCTCTTGTTTCCGCTGCAGCTAGCGCTGCAATATCAGTAGTATTAGTATTGGTAGTGAGACGCTTTCAAATGACACTTTTCTAGGTGGTACAAAACTAGAGATACATCTATTTGAAATGCAAACTTAAAGATGACCTTTCACCACCTCCACCAGTTCTTAGCATCTGTTAATAAGTGCCACTCCACTGATTCCAGCACAGTTAGAATTTACTCTCTAGCCCCCACCCTTCCCTAGTAACAAGCGTAGTTAGTTTTGGTGCCTGATGTGCTATTTAAGGTCAGTGGAGCAGCAGCTATTAAATGATGTAAAGAGCTGGACTTGGTGAAAGGTCCTCTTTAAAGAAGACCTTTTGCAACCTCCACCAACTCCAGCTCTTTGCATCCTTCAGTAGATGCCAATTCACTGATTCTGGAGCTGATGGAATATATTCTTTAGCTATCACTATTCCTGAGCAATCATTTCTGTTAGTTTCAACTCCCAATATGCTAATTATGCTGTCTACTGTCAGATGGGCGGTTTCTTCTCCAGTCCAGGACTGCCCATCTATAAGAGAGTCTAATTAGCATATTAAATGATGAAAATAACATAAATGATTGCTTGGGAACTGTGGGAGCTATAGAAAAAAAATCCAACTGCCTCGGAATCAGTGGGGGGACACCAACTGACAGATGCAAAGAGTTGCTGTTGATGTAGGTGGTGAAACGTGCTCTTTAAGCTAGAATAGACCTAAAGAGCAAGGTGGCTCAAATCCAACAAAGGACAACATCTGCAAGGAGTTTGTATGTTCTCCCCGTGTTTGCGTGGGTTTCCTCCGGGTACTCCGGCTTCCTCCCACACTCCAAAGATATACTGATAGGGAATGTAGATTGTGAGCCCTATATGGGATAGTGACAGATAATGTCTGAAAAGCGTTGCGGAATATGATGGCGCCATACAAGTAAGCTAAATAAAGAAATTTACTGAGCAAAGACATTTATTTCCTATCCACAGCGTAGATGATAAGAGTACAGTTGATGGAAGTCCCACCATGGACTCCCACAATCCCAAGACCTCTGTTTGTTCACAGTTAATAAGAGTTTAAGTGGAGCATCACACAAGTATACTTGACCAAAGTTGATATGTTTTCCTTAAATTTGGCAGGTGTGAACAAAGTGGTGGAGACCAGGTAGTAGAAAGAATATATCCAGCAGACAATTTCATTTCTGGAGCTTGATACTCTCCCTCTTGGCGTTACATTTTCCCTAATACCTTATAATGACTCACTTGAGATACTGAACTACTGTGACTAAAGTGATATGACGTGTGGGGCTAGGCTGACCATCTGCATAAACAGCATGCATACATTATGCCCTATCTATGGCATTAGACACTGGTAAATCAAGGTCTAATCACTTGAAACAGCATGTGAACCCTTTTAGAGCCCCCATCGTGCCCAGTGGCCACCAGTCCTCCTGAGCCCATCTACATGCTGCATACATCTGAAAAACAATTTATTTTGGCATTATTTTCCATTAACACAATCTATATTTAAATGATCTGCTCTGAAGCAATACATTTGCTGACATACATATAAATCATAATGTCCTTGGCCTTTTTTTTTTAACTTTTCCTTCTTTAATATGTGATCCCGAAGCAGACGTCAGTGAAAAACTGGAAAAAGTGAATTCATTGGTAAGAGACAGACAAGGCCAGAGTTCACTGGTGAAATATATTATCCTCCGCTGTCCTGACGTCCTCAGCTGGGGGTCAACATTTACCCATGTGCGCGGTGCACTAAGGTCCTCTGTTATTCTTCCCGAATTGCTTTTTACTATGATTATCCAATTATGCATTCAAGAAATGAAATGCTAGCAGAATTGTGATCGCTGTCATTCCTATCAGCAGTTCTATATTTCCATTAAACGGTGGTTAAAAATACATATATGGTGCATTTTGCATGGCATAAGTAGAAGGATATGCTAAAAGCCCTGTGCTCAAAGTCAGTATCACGGACGAATTCTCACTCTTATAATTGCATGTAGACATCTAATAGCATAAAATGTAACACAGAGGTCACCTTTATGGCTTCTAATGGTTATCATTAAGCTAATATTATTTTACTATGGCCAGTACGACTGATTTAATGGAAATTGAAGCTTTATGGAAATGTCCTATTTTGTTGCAAGGAACTCAGGGTTGTGTAAAAATTCAGCAAAAGAATTCATAGTGTATAAATCTACGAGGAAACAAAGGAGCAAAGTCCATGGTGATGTAATGCAGTTACTTTACTATTAATCCAGCACAATTCATCATTAAAAGAGTATTTCAGTGCTACAGTAGTTAGGATTTGCCTTTGGTTTGTGGTCGGGGAGGGTCTGACTGTGAGGAGAATGGAGGAGGCAAAGCCTCTTCAGTATTTCCCGAAGACAGTACCACTGCAATACCAGTTAAAGGGAGTCTAACACCTCCTCCAAGCATATTCAGCTGTCACCACCATGTTACATAGCACATTACAGTGATACATAACAGAGGTACGTTGTTTATGTCACCTTTGTAGATTTGGAGAAAAATAACTTTAGGCTGGGGCCCCACGTGGTGTAAACGCCGCAGAAAAAAATGCGGCGTTTTAGAGTCACTATGTAGTAGTGAAACCCATCCACCCAGTGCGGGAAAATACGCGCTGCAACGATTTCCCTATAGGTATATTGGAATCAGAAAGACCACAGAAAGGAAACCTCTGTGAACTTTCGGTAAAAGGCGCTGCGGGAAAAACCGCGATGCGTTGCCGCCGCGGTTTTTCCCACAGCGCTCTTTTGCTGCGGGATGCTACATGGCGCCTTAGCCTTAAAGTGTTAAGCAAATTAGGCAGTGGGTGCACTCTTCAGCTCCTGGAGTACTGCTCTTGCTGCTCAAGTGGTAAGGGGGTGTTGTCATAGGAGTAGGAGGATTAACTCTCACTGCATAGGGTGGTAGAGGCAGGAGATGGTAGGGGTCTGAATGGCAAGAGCAGTGCTCCAGAATGCTGAAGAGCCACCCCAAGTGCACCAACTGCCAAATTTGTATTTCTCAAAAGTGACATACATAACAGAGGTAAGTTGTTTATCACTGTAATGTGCTGTGTAACACGGTGGTGACAGTAGAATATGCTTGGGAAAGGCGACAGACTCACTTTAACTGGGATACCGGGCCAAGGAAATGATGAAGAGGCTTTAACTCCTTCATTCTCCTTGCACTCAGACTCTCAACAAGAGCTAGTAATATAAAGCTGAACAGGTAGTCAAATGTCTCCACAATTTATACACTACTAAGCTTTTGGGGTGCTTTCTGCTGATGTTTATGAAACGGCCACTTGGAGTGGATTAAAGGCTATGCCTGCACTGATACAAACAATATGTAATGGCAAATGAACCAACTTTGCAATAGGTGTTAATGAAAAATGTCCTACTGTTTTGTTTCCACACCTCCTGGACATACTACATGTCTCTACGGTAACAGACAACAAACTCTGTAGTCTGATCCTGCCTTCATATTCTCTACTATCTGTACTGCAGAAATGTTTGCTGTGTGTTACAATGGATATGCATAGTTTGCAAAGGAGCTGTAGACAATGTAGACAAAAAAAGATAATAGGCAATTTTTCATTAAGACCTATTGCAAAGCTACTTTAGATTTAATGGTTGTAAAGGTATATTTAGCAGGTCCTAAATTTTGTAGCACTTAGTCCATTTGGGATTTCTCACAGACTCCTAGATACCTGCCCTGTTGTCAGGTTCACTTTCAAGACTGAAATAATAACTTACTCCGACCACAAGATTCATTTCAGTTACCCACCACAGCCAACTATCATCCATGTCACAAACCCTTTTACTCTCTATTATGAAAACCCTGCCCAACAAATCTCCATATGTCAACTGTCTTGAGCCCTGAAATACAGTTTTTGGGTGGCAGTAGTCAGGGGACATTAAAGGGCCGGACGGTGGCTCAGTGGTTAGCACTGCAGCCTTGCAGCACTGGAGTCCTGGGTTTGAATCCTGCCAAGGACAACATCTTTAAGGAGTTTGTATGTTCTCCCTGTGTGTGTGGGTTTCCTCCCACACTCCAAAGACATACTGATAGGGAACATAGATTGTGAGCCCTATATGGGACAGTGACTATCAATGTCTGTAAAGCGCTGCGGAATATGATGGTGCTATATAAGTAACCATAATAAATAAATAAAGTTTCAAGTGATTGTTCAAGTTTTAGGCTGAGGCTCCACGTTCCGGAAACGCAGATTTTTTTGTTGTTGCAGATTTTGCTACGTTGTTTTGAGCCAAAGCTTAGAGTGACTACAAAAGGAATGGGAAATATATAGGAAGTTCTTATACCTCTGCTCAATCTACTCCTGGTTTTGGCTCAAAAAAACACAGAAAAATGTGCAACAAAAAGTGCAAATGTGCAACGTGGGTCCTCAGCCTTAAAATGGTTAAGGGAGTCCATTTTAACTTAACTATACCGGGAGTTCATAGATGCTTGTCCTAGGGGTTTCAGGCTGGTTTTGACCCCAAGTCACATGATCAGAACCAGTACCCACCCCCGTAATCACTCTGCCTCCTCCTTCAACTCCCATTTTCAACACTACTTACCTCTGCTATGGGGGGAATAACTAGCTGTGAATACGACAAAGGAGGGAAGAGGCAGAAAGTCTGATGGGCCAGGTGCTGCTTCTGTTCACGTGTAACCAACCCAGAACCCCGCCTAAAAATACCCTTAGCAAGTACGTTAAAGTAGATTCCATGGACAACCCCTTTAAGGGAAGTAAGAATGCTAGGAATCGGGCAAAGATCACTGAGCAATAGGCAATTACTTCTATACTGCCACTAGATACAAAGTTCTGTATGTTTGACATACATTGTAATGAGGAGCGATTAGCGGCACGCTGCAGAAAGTAATCCGTCTAATAACAGTAAATTGCTTTGTTCTATAATACTGAAACCGCTGGATAATCTGCCATTCCTAATACAAGCAGAATAAATATGTTCTCTTCAATTTAGTAGAAAGTAGAAATTCATTAAGAGCATTGAAGCCGCCTGATTAGAGAAATACAATACTTAACTATGCTGTAATGCCTCTTAATACAGCATGACAGATCGGGGGATTGAAATGTGTTGATGAATCCTATTCTAACACGGATGGCTCAATACAAGACAATTGCTTGAAGAATGTATTAAAGAAGGGTAATCTGTATTGCCAGGACCTGCGGCGTTTAATTACCGTGAAGCCGACAAGACTAAAATGTTGAATGTTATTAGTGAAGAAATGTGAAAGGGCTTAAAATAAACAGGATCCGAGGCTGCCGGGCTTACAACTTTAGAAAGAAGGCTTTGTTTTCTTGAGTTTTTTTTGTTTTTTTGTTTTTAGCATAACAAGAACTTATGTCCTTTCTCTAAAAACTGAACAAACTACCAGAACTAAAATGGAAGTTGTTCAGTAGTATAATGTGTAAATGTTGTTTTATGCTATAGTAATACAAAAGAAGTACAAATGTGCATCTCAAGTGAAAAAAATAATGATTCCACCAGCGTTTCAGCTATTGTTTACAATGTGAGCAGCTCAATGTGGGTGGGACGGTAGTGTGATTGACAGGTCTGATCTTCCATAGTCAGCCAAACCTGATCTGTAAGTGATGCTATAATGTATCAATGGGTCATCGCTATTGTGAGTGGACAACCTCATGCATATAAAACTATATAAGTCAATTTCTTTTTAAAGGGGTTGCATTAGGTAGTTTGGAATCGAGGGGGTCCTCTGTTCTGTTTGGCCATAATGGAGGGTGTTCACAAGGAACATCTATCACTATGACGGACCTGTTCTGTCCTGCATTATACAAACAACTCATGGATTTGAGTGGGCACCATGGTGGAGCTGCAAAGGATTTAAAGGGGACCTGTCACTAGGTCTGAAAAGCACAATTACATATATTATCTGATAAGTGATGTCACTCTGAGCATTTTGGTATTTCGGTTATCCAAATCCGTTCAGCCATTCTAAAGATATAAGCCCATTTAGTGTTGATGTAAATTAGGTTATACTAGCTAAGTAGGCGGTAATACTGCATGACAGACAGCACACAGAGTCCCCGCCCCCAAAGAAACCATAGTGTTAACAACCCTAATTTGACTGCTTGGGAACAGTGGGGGATACAGAAAAAATACCAACTGCCGAGGAATGAGCGGGGAAGCACCTACTGAAGGATGCAAAGAGTACAGGTTGGTGGAGGTATCGAAAGGTCCACTTTAAGACTAAGGCCCCATGTTACGGAAAAGCAGCTTTTTTTATTGCACATTTTGCTGCTTTTTTTGAGCCAAAGCCAAGAGTGGCTACAAAAAGGAATGTGATACATATAGGAAGCTCTTATACTTCTCATTTCCGCTCAACCCACTCATGGCTTTGGCTCAAAAATTGCAGCAAAATCTGCAACAACAAAAAGCCGCCTTTCCGCAACATGAGGCCTCAGCTTAAAGGGACTTTTTATTTTATGACAATAAAACTTAATCTGTATAATGAATAATGAGTCTGGAATAGAGAGATGAGTCCGGTGTGTGACTTCTCTCTGCCAAAATATTCCAATACAACTGAGTGGAACAACTTTGTTCAGGGATCATTGTCTTTTCCAGGATGAAGATATTTATGACTCAGAATAGTGGGGGTCTTAGGCCCGGGAAATCCACGTGGCAGAAACCGCAGCATTTTACTGTCCCTTTTGGCGAATCCCATCCACACACTGCAGAAAAATAAGTGCATCTGAAATGCTGCGATTTCCAAAACTGCTGCGTTATTGGAAATCGCAGCTTGTCAATTATACCTACAGAAACACTGGCAGTTTCCCTATAGGTATAATTGAAGCAGAAAGTCCGCAGAGGAAAACTCTGCGGACTTTCTGTGAAAAGTGCTGCAGGAAAAAACGCGATCTGTTCCCTCTGCAGTTTTTCCAGCAGTGCTTTTTTGCTGCAGCCCGCTACATAGCCTGCTACACCTTAGCCTAACACTGTTTGAAGAAGCCATAGTGATCATACAAGTGCTGGAAAGCCATTTTAGGCCAAGGTCACACGTTGCGAAAACCTGCATTTTATGTTGCAGATTTTGCTGCAGTTTTTTGAGCAAAAACCAAAAATGGCTTCAGGAGACATGGGAAATATTAAGGATGTGCTTATATTTCTCCCTTCTTCTAAATCCACTCCTGGCTTTGGCTTAAAAAAAACGCCGCAAAATCTGCAACAAAAAACATAGCTTTCCCGCTACACGTGGTCTCAGCCTTACTTTTTTTTTTCTCTCAAAAAGTTTGTGTAGTATTTCAGAGTCAAACAAAACTCTCTCTTATCAGGGACCATATCAGGATCTCATGCTATTTGGGCAGCATGAACCTAATGGCAGGTTCCCTTTAAAAAAAAAAAATGTATCTAACATTTAAAAAAAATAAATACAATTTTTTGAACTTTAACCATAATTTCAAAAATAAAACTACCACAATTCCTACCAAACTTGTTTTTAATTGTTAATGATGACAGTGATATACAGTAAATGTAGACCCATTCCTATGTCATATTCATTTAGGAAAATGAGAAATAATACAGATCCAAGTAAATTCTGTGTCTTTACATTTTTGAAAATGACTTTACTTTTATGGCTTACTATAAAAACAACAAAATATATTTACAATTTTTAGGCTACTAGTATCTCCGGCCATGTGAATGTATTTGTACTTTGGCAACACAGAACCTCATAGAAAATATTGAGATATACATCTCGTGTCACAGTAAACCCATTTGTGATCAAACAGAACAATAAATATGAAATTCCACAATGGAAGTGTTAGTAGAGCCATGTTCTCACATTATAATAAATAATATGTTTTCAGCAGAAAAAATCAGGCTCGGAAAGTTAATCTATTGCCGAAAGTTAACATACACAAGCTTCATATAAACTGTAGCCAGACAAGGCTATCAACACAACAGTTACGCAAAAATGTTATCACCAACAATTACACAAGCCTTATGATATATTTTTGTTTCTTAAGAAATGACATAATGTTTCAAGTTGTACACCACGTAAAAGCAATTACAACATATAAACAAAATTCTCACATAAAACTGACCTAAAAAAGTGTGTATACAGGAGCATTTTTTATTACAAAAAGTCAAAACTGGTTGACTTTCAGATTCACACATTATGAAAAGTTCCAAAAAAAAAAAACAACAACAACAACATATGACTTCATTGTCTAAACAATAACGTCATTCACTACTGTCATCGGACCAATCAAAATCGCTGAAGCCGATGGCCATGTTGATCTTCTTTCCTTTCCTGACAGAGGTGGTTTTGCTGGAGTTCTGCTTGGCTTGCATATTAATTTGCATTCCAGAATGCAGGACAGGTCCAACAACTCCCATGTCGAACATATTCCCGAAGCCCTTCATCATGGCCTGCAGGCTTTTGTTCACGTTATCTACATCCCCGTTACTGGTGGCTGTGATCTGACATGACATCTCTGCGCTGTTTGACTCCTCTGTTTTAGATTCAAAGAAACACTTCTGAGAAATTCTTGGAGCAATAGGGAAAAAAAGCTATTAAAAAAAAAAAAAAAAGAAGGAAAGGACAGAAGGAAAAAGGAAAAGTTAAAATCAATATAAATCAAAGGATCCATGAATAATCTGGATTAGTGGGCAGTAAATGGAAATGATTAGTGAATCAAACAAGGTGCAAGTAGATATCCCTTGGCCTTTGATTGTTTCTATATTGGGTTTTTTTTTTTGTATAGGAAGATATCTTAGAGGCAAAAAGAAAAGTTTGATAATGAGAATTTTTGAAAAACAATGTTTCAAATGGAATGGAAACAAAATTGTACTAACCTTCCTAATCCCCTATCAATATCCTGCTGATGGTTCTTTGATCTAGTTCTTTGTTTACATTGCTCCAGTGCTGATACATTGTCTCAACATGTGGTCAGCATAGTCACTGGCCGCAGCAGTGACAAGACGTGGCTGCAGCAGTGTTGATCTTAGGGTGGGTTCACACTTGCGCCGACACTCCGTCCGCCGCAAATCCGACCTAAATGTTGGAAAACTGGATAGTGAAAGGTTTGCGACCCTTTGCTTAAAAGCCCATTCACTTGAATGGGATTTTTAAACAATGCGCGGGTGTGCGCTTACACCCTCTGCGCCGCGAAACCAATTTTTTTTCCGTCAGACAAAAAGTCCTGTATGTCTGACTTTGTTTCCGTCGAAAAAAACTGGTTTCGCAGCGCAGAGGGTGTATTCGCACACCTGAGCATTGCTTTAAAAACCCATTCAAGTGAATGGGTTTTTAGGCAAAGCGTTGCAAACCTTTCCCTATCCAGTGCCTATACAGTTTTCCGACATTTAGGTCGGATTCGTGGCGGATGGAGTGCCGCCGCAAGTGTGAACCCACCCTTACTGACTTTATTCATCAATGTCTCAGTCACGTATTGAGACAACAGGTCTTCCGTGTTCCAATGTAAACGAAGACCAACAGGGAACTAGGGAATTGACGGGATGGGTGTGGTGAGGGATTTGAAAGGTATTTTTTAGGCTAAGGCTCCACGTAGTAGGCTGCAGGAAAAAACGCGGTGGAAACGCAATGCAGTTTTTCCCACAGCGCTTTTGCTTCAATTATACCTGTAGGGAAACCACCGACGTTTCCGTAGGTATAATTAACATGCTGCGATTTCCAAAACAGCAATGGTTTTGGAAATTACAGCACGTCCACTGCGCATATTTTTCCGCAATGTGTGGATAGGAGTCACTAGAATCCCATCCACTTTGCAGGGACTGTAAAACGCAGCATGTCCACAGCTGCCAAACCATGGTGTCTATTGAAATAACTCCTTAAGGCCAGGGACCCAAGTTGCAAATACGCTGCGTTTTATAGTACCTGCAAAGTGGATGAGATTCTGGTTAATCCCATCCACACATTGCAGAGAAAAATCTGCATCGGAAAAGCTGCGATTTCAAAAATGTGTTTCCGCCACAGTCTTTTCTGCAGCGATTTTTGGCTGCGGCTTGCTATGTGGGGCCTGGGCTTTTTTCCGCAGTGTTTTTCATTGAGTTTTAGCTGAGTTTTACTATGTAGATTCTTTTCTGCAGTGTGTGGATGGGATTAGCCAGAATCTCATTCATTTTGCAAGTACTGTAAAACGCAGCGTTTTTTTTCAGCAGCATTTCCAAAATGTGGGGCTTTAGCCTTAATTTATTTAACAATTAAGCAATGCCATTGCATGTTTATATTACAAGATGGTAGCCATTTTGGAAGGACTAATCAACAATCTAAAACCCTTGTCCATCTATAAATTGGGCAGAATAGACTATTTTAGATATTCTTCCACCCTTCCCCAATGGTACTGAGGATGTCTAGCCTAACCTAATTATTATATAAGTGAATTTAGGGTTATGCAATGTTTATTTTTCCTTTTGACAATTATATTTATGCTGGTTCTAGAGTCCAGATTTGGGGCATATAGGCCACATCTTGGAATCTCTTATAGTGAGACCTTATATTCCATTATATCTCTCACAAAATTGCTTATCGCTGATTCTTATAGTGTATAAAAAGGGGTTTTCCCATGAGTATAACCATATTTAAATTTGTACACCAAACTATAATTTTTTTTAAATTTTTATTGTGGCCAGGTTATCTTCTTGTCTCACAAGTGCCAGACTATACAAAAGTTCCTGCATTTATGGTCATATCCACTGGCAACCTATCAAGACAAAACACTGTCGCCACGAAGATGGTTATGGCCTCATGCACACAACAATGACATTTTTGATGGATCTAATGACGTTAAAAAAGGCCATTATACACAATGGATTCAATGTGTTCTCAAAACAGACATGTGATGCACATTTGCAAAAACGGTCGTGTGAATAAGCCCTTGAATGGCTGTTTTGCATCCGTTCCATTTTTGATGACCATTTTGCTTCACTTTTTAACATATTGATTTAATTTCACATTCTTTGTTGACCCAAACCATGGATCCATTTTTACAGGTGTAAAACGGACATCAGTATGTTTTACATCAGTTAAAAACGGATCCATTGATTTCTATTGGGGCCGCTTATTTGTGAAAATGGACAAAGATAGAGCATATCAGATTTTTTGATTGCAGTAAAAAGCGGTCAGTCAGAAAAAAACGGACACGTGAATAGACGCATTGAATTCATTGTATTCTCAAATGGCCGTCTGATGGTCATTTTTCACTATCATGTGCTTAAGGGCTGAAGAAAATCTTTAAAATAATGCAAAATTTTTATTTATATTTTCAAAAATGTTTACCTTTGTTTATTTTAAATATGGTTACGTTTGTGGGGAAAAAGCCCTTTAATTTCTACCTCATGCTACGAAACTGTCTGACTCAATGAAAATTTTTGGGGAGACTAAAAAAGTTTTTGAATATCTACAGAGAGTATGCAGGTAGGGAAAAGAGAGCTACAGGCTATTGGATGTTCCGGAAGCTATCACCCTGCATTAATAAGATTTGTTTTATATAGTATCCAAAATTTGCAGGGAGGATTTAACTATAGACATACTTTAAAGGGAGTCTGTCACCAGAACCCAGCCCTGCATATAGATAGGTTAGAGTCACCTGTGAATCGGTGCCACTGTTGCCCTGATATTGCTGTTTTTGTCACTAAGAAAATTAGATTTTTGGAGCAATAAGGTTTTTGTCACTTCCCCCTTTGTAGCATTGGCAACACCCTGTTTCCCCATAGAGCCAATTTGCATATTGTCAAAAACAGAGATGCCTTGGCAATGGAGGTACCGATTCACAAGGGAAAAAACACAGTTTCATTCAGGTGACCCGAATCCATCTAATACAAATTGATCAAAGACTGATTTTAAAAGGCTGGAGAACCCCTTTAGGCTGAGGCCCCACGTTGCGGAAACACAGCTTTTTTTGTTGCAGATTTTGCTGTGGTTTTTTGAGCCAAAGCCAGGATTTGATTGAGCAGAAGGTAGAAGTATAAGAACTTCCTTATATATATATATATATATATATATATATATATATATATATTTCCCATTCCTTTTGTTGCCATTCTCAAAAAAGTTCAGCAAAATCTGAAACAAAAAAAGCTGCATTTCCACAACATGGAGCCTCAGCTATAAGAAGGGTTATTACTGGTTCCATCGAAGTTTTTAATAAAAAAATAAGATTAATGATATTCTGAGCCTCTCCTCTCCCGCTATAATAGTGGAAAATGGTCTGTACTGATCTACTATCTTAGTGACATATTATTTTACATAAATGCTGTTTAGTAAAAATAAATGTAGGAGTCATAAACAATCCCGAGAAAATATTTATTTGAACAATCAATAAAAATACACATAATGCATGGACAGTGTTAGCTTATCAAATACATGGGTAAGACATGTTAGCGAAATACTAACCAGCTACATTTTGGTGAGAATATAATAAACACACAACATGCAGTTCATGCAGGACAGGCACAATTGGGAATACTTAGGAAGATAATCTTTTTGGGAGTCTGGGACGAAAAAAAAATCTTTTATTTAATAGAAGCCCTTTTAAGTTCTTAAAGGGGAAGACAAAATTATATTCTGATGCTATAGATACATATGGGCTTATTACTACTGGATAAATATATGTGACATTTTACACAAAGGGTCTTTCCAATCCATGGCAGATCATGGAGTTTAGTCTCAGAGCCAAAGCGGTTGACTAGTCATAGATATTAGAGCATGCCATGAATGTTTGCCCTGTGTGAGTTCAACTGGTCTGATCACCATCGATCACTGCTTGGCTCTGACTTTTTGTCTGGAGGCTACATGGAATGCCATAGATTGTAGGATTAGCAAGAGTCCAACTACTGTGGCCCCTGCCGATCTGACACTGGTGGCATATCCTGGCGAGGAAGACCCTATGATGAGCACTCTATGGAGCTCTTTTGTTCTAAAATTAGTCGATCTCCAACATCGCTAACATTTTACAACGTGACATATGGTATAAAACCATTTCTATGGAATCAACCTTTAATTTTAGCTATACATTCTATAAGCTCACTAGGATTTGTCCCAGACTCATAGCAAAGATATCGGTCAAATATCCCAAAATTTGTTCAGTTAAGCGGAGGCGGATTTGTGATGCCAAAATACAAGCACAATTTCTGTGTTTAGAAAACAACATGGCGCGATATACAGTAACTTGGTAGATGTATCTAGAATAATATACAAGTTTGAACCCATATTAAAAATACAGAGTAGATTTGCAAAGAGAAACAACAATGGTATGGTTGGTTCAAGGGCAGAAATGGACAACAATGGGCCCCTGCACAAAAATATTTATGAGCCCCATGCAGGTGTATGGGCCCCTTGCATTCATAACGCAACCCCCATGTCACTCTTAACCACTAGTTGTAGTAGTTTTCAGCTATGTCATTTGTTAAGTTCTTTACATGCAATGTAATAAGCAGTAGGCAGTGGGCCCCTGTGCAGCTGAATGAATATAAGATATGGTTATTATGGTCATGTGGTATTTTAATAGACTGATGTCACCACTACAAGGGAAAGGACAATGCAGTAGCCCATGGTGGTGGAAACCGCTTTTTTCATATGTAGGTATATTTAAGGCTAATGCCACACACGCTTTAAATTTGTCGATTTTTGGATTTTAATGATTATTTTGCTACATTTTACAGTCCCAGTGAAGTGATTGAGATTTTAGGTAACATTATCCCCACACTGTGGAAAAAAGTGCTGTGGAAAATGCAGCATTTTAAAAACTATATATTTTTTATTATTATATAAATATTTATATATTTCTAATATTAATTAAAAATGTTAATTAATTTTAATGTTAATTTTTTTTTTTTACCTGCAAAAATCCCATGTTTTACCCATAGAACAGTGGTAGGCAACCTTCGGCACTCCAGCTGGTGTAAAACTACAACTCCCAGCATGCATACTTGCTCTGCAGATCTTGGAGCTCCCATGGAAGTGAATGGAGAATGTTGGGAGTTGTAGTTTCACAGCAGTTGGAGTGCCGAAGGTTGCTGACCCCTGCCATAGACTTATATGGGGGAGGCAAAAATGCTAAACGCTAATTTTTTAGGTGCAGTTTGCTACATGTGGCCTTAGTCTTAAAGACGTTGCATAGGATTAGAGAGAACTGATTTCTAGAAACCGCATTGGTCGATGAATTTTGACTGACAACTCAATCCTATTCACTTGTAATTATAATACCAGACCCTTAGACACAGAAGCAATGTTTCTGGTCAAAGGGAAGACCCTTTTTAAAAGTCTTGGTCCTTTTCTAGTCTAAAAATTATCTAAAAATAAATCCAAATATTTATTTTAATTTTAACGCATCCCAGAAGCTTTTGCATGAACACATAAAAAAAAGAAGCCAAAATAATCTTGATAAGTCGAAAAGACAATTCTGTATTGTAACCGAACACCTTCTTAAGGCATGCACAGAAATTTCGATACTTCTATACTACTTCAGGCACAGTGTTCCAGGGCATGAATGTCACTAATTAATTCATTATATGAGAGGAGAGTAATCAAGCCAATCGTTCTAATCAATTCGCCTCTTCCAGAGCTACACAGCCATCGCAGCGCTGGGAACTTTACGTCTACTTTTTTCCGCTTCATACTGCCATAATTACCCACTTGTATCTGGACACATCTACTAATTTTTTTCCCAAGCAAAAACCTAATGATATGATGAAAATTAATTTTTAATACAGATACATTTTGTACATATGTGGTAGAAATGAATTTATTATTCATATCATACTTTTTAACCTCACACTAAGATCACACAAGTCTAGGCTCACAATTGGGCAACATGAACTATTTCTATGTAAATATAATTTACAGTACATACAAAACTCAGCAACTTGTTAAGCATATTATATTACTTATTAAAGAGGACCTTTCACCCCCACCATCATTTCCAGCTCTTAGCATCTCTTAATAGGCGACACTCCACTGAATCCAGCACAGTTGATATTTTTTCTGTAGCCCTCACCATACCTAAGCAATAAGTGCTGGTAGTTTTGGTACTGGATGTGCTAGTACTACTATTAGAGTTCCAGTCAGAGGTGGACAGTGTCAGAGCTCAGATTAGAGATGGGTGAATCCCTTTATTACAAGCCAGGTTTGACCTGAATATTCAAAATTGTTCTTTTGTTGGGGAAACTGAACAAATGAAGATTCGTCTTGGGCGAAGTAAAATGGCTGTTGCATTATACTCTGGGGTCTCTTCAGATTCCAGTGTATAATAGGTGGAGGCCCAGGGGAGGTGTAAGATGTTTAGACTCTGTATTGTCGGGTGGGCGATGTCAGGCAGGAGCAAGCAAAAGGTGTGTTTCTGAGGAGAGATGGGCGAAAAAACATTCATACTCATCTTCCATTATCTCTTTTGGGCTACCTTGTGGTATCCAGCACTCCCCTGGAGACGTCACCAGGAGAGGTCCGAACGCCACAAGGAGGCCCATAAGAGGTAACGGAAGGTTAGTATGAATGTTTTTTTTATTTTTTTACACCTCCCCTGGGCCTTCACCTATGATAATCTGGGATCTTTACAAAGTATAATAATGTCACTTTCACATTGACATAACTTCAGCTGTGTTTGCCTTAAAGAGCTAGAAATTAGATTCTTAGCCCCAAGAGTGTTCTACACTATGTTTTAAGCCAATTTAAGGTGTGTTTCATACCGAATCAGGGACCCGAGCTGCTGAACCTAAACATTAAACAACTCTTGAGAGGTTTGCCCATCTCTTCTCAGAAACCCACTTCTTGCTTTCTCCTGCCTGACATCGCCCACCTGACAGTACAGAATCTAAACAACACATGAGGCACCAAAACTGACTGGACTTATTGCTCAGGAACGGTGAGGGCTAGAAAAAAAAATTGCAACTGTGCTGGAATCAGTGGCTTTGATGGACGTTAAAAACTGACTCATTAACTTGTCCTATATTTTTACGGACATTATTCACTATCCATTAAAAACTGGATACTGAATACACCCATTGTCTGCTATTGTTCTGAAAACAGATGTGTCGGAAGTTAGCAAAATGTCCGTCACACATCCATCTTTCATTGTTGTGTGCTTTAGGCCTTAGTCCCCAGGCTATTTTTTTATTTTAATTTTTTTTTTTTATTTTGAAGGTGTCCGGCTAGATTTTTGAAGAATATTGGTAGTGTATCTACGTCTACATTATGTATGCCCTTGACCATTATGGATATCTCCAAAACAGGTCCTATATAGAGTAATATAGAACACTAAAAGCCAAATGTTGAACGTTGCCTTTGAATTCTATTCTAGTAACTGAATTTATTCCAGAAACTCATAGTTTTGACACATACTGTACATTATATTTGCACCATTGTGTCCTAATTAATTATTATTGTAGCTTTTTTACAAAAGCCTGCATGGAACATTATGACAGGTTTTACTCTAACCATTTATACTGTTCTGTACAGGGCTGTCTTCCAAGATGTTTTCAAAGACTATCATTTATTACTGACATAAAATATTATAAAAAAGCATAAAACATTTTGAGAGTGATAGGTTGTTACATGCTTTTTTTTTTTTTTTTTTTTTTACAAATGTGCAAATAGGTTAAAAGCTAAAAACAAAGAAAAGAAAATATCAAATATAAGCAATGGAAAAATGCATTCATTTTAACATGTAGTAAATGACCACTATTTTTGTGGCAAGTTTCACATAAGTAAAAACACGAAAAAAAAAAAAACTGCATCAATACAGTATTTCTGTGTGTGAATGACGAAAATGTCACAAGTAAAATAAGTATAGAAGTATAGAATATGTATATAGAATCCCCAAATCGGTCATGACAGATAGGACTGGCTTCAGGAGAATGTGGACACCCAATGCAACAGGGCTACAGTGGGCATCCTGTGTACTGCACCATCAGCTTCACAGACATAGACCAGGTTCTCCAAGATCATCAGGGGTCCCAAAGTTCAGGAAGCCCTGGCGTCTTCGCAGATTGGTTTAGGGTAGATGCTGAAGTTGGTGATGGAAGGGTTATTGGGGATATTTCACAATCACAACTTATCCCCTATTCTATGGATAAGTGATAAGAGTCTAACTGTACTGATGGAACTCACAAGAATGGGGGTCTTGTATTCCACATTATATTGAGGCAATGGTCACGCTTGTGCTCTGTTTCCTTTTCTAGCGTCTATGAACTGACAGAGTCAGCAGAGTACAGTGCTGTATCTTTGTCAATCCCATGGATGTTGAAAGAAGCGGCATGTCACATATTTAACCTCTGAACCCCATTCTTAAGATCAGATACTTAACATCCATCTTGTAGATAGGTGAAAAGCTGTGACTGTGGGACAACTCCTTTAAATAATAGAGGCAATTTATAATATCACAATAGAAAATATAGGTAGCTTTATAACAACGTGAAAAATATTAACCAGATCGTCTTCACTCATTATAAAATATGCTGCTCTGCACAGAGTAATAAAAAAATACAGAGCAAGCCCCCCAAAAAACTAAAAACAAAAAAGTAAAGTGAACAAACATATTGCAGTGCAAAAAATAATACACAGCATAAATAAAAAAACTAACAAAAAAAAAAGGAAAAAACTAAATTGAAACACACTGCACTGTATAGCTGGGTAACAAAAAATGTCATAGCAAAAATAAAGTGAAATAAAACACCCTGCAAAGTATAGCAGGGTAACCAAAAATACAAGCTAAAAAACACCTAACAAAAATTTAAAAAGTAAACTTTAAATACACAGAAAAAACCTCACCGAATTAATAAAAAGATAAAAAGCAAAAAGTAAACTGAAACACACTGCACTGTATAGCAGGGTAACATAAAATACACAGCAAAAAATCACCTAATTAATGAAAAGAATAAAACTGTAAAAAAAATTTTAAAAAAGTAAACTGAAAAACAGTGCACTGTATAACATGGTAACAAAAATACACAGAAAATCCTAATCAACAAAAAGAATAAAATTGTAAAAAAAAAAAAAAAAAAATGAGTAAACTGAAACACACTGAACTGTATAGCAGGATAACAAAAAAATCTACAGGAAAAATAAAACTAATTGCACAAAATAAAAAAAGTGGATCGATTGGCCTCAAATTCACTCCGAATAATTGTGATTAACAGAAAATAAATAAAGTGAAGGATGCTGCAGCCATATTATTACGTCTGTTTTGTAACATCATAAGCAGCGCTGGGTTTTGAAGTTATAAAACAGTTATGTTGCAGACTCTATCCCCTACAGGGTCATTATATGCCCAAAAAAGGGTTTGCACGGCTTAATTGGAATCTAGTCCATTTTTGAACACTCAACAGTTTCATCCTGTGATGTGTTCATGCTTCTTGTAAGTACAACCCTATTTATTCCCTCAAGCAAGGAACACAATGTGACTTGCCTTCTTTCAATGATCTAGAAGCTGAAACAGAGGTCACACATCACTACCAGCTGCCTGGCAGGTCAGCCAATTAATTTATAGTTCTCTTGTAAAAAGTTCCCAAGATCCTTCTCTTGGCAGAGCATTACAGAGTGATAATATCCCAATAAATGTCACCCTTGATCAGCTCAGCTTGCACCGTAACAAACCCTAGCAAAGGTCCGGTCTTATCTGTATATTGTTTTCTTATTCATTTGATAAATAAGGCATTTCTGAGCCTGAGGGGAGATTTTCCTTCTTAAGGAAAAACATTTACTTAAAAAATTGCAAGACGAAAATACAGCGGGAGCAATGCAGCGGTATCAGGGGGTGCACTTCTATGTAGAGCTAGTTATTTCTGCAGCAGTCACAAATTGTTCCATTATCTACATTGATCGGATGGAATTGGAAATCTCACACTTTTTAAATACACAGGAAAATTATGTCATATATCTATCTATACATAAATAAATAAATATAAATGTGTATATAGATATATATTATATATGTGTTCGAATATGGTCAAATGAACACATTGGGGGAATTCTTATTGTGTTTATGCTTGTTTTTTGGTGTAAAATAGCCGCAAATCATCTATCTGAGACTATGTAAAGGTTCAGGCCGGGGCCCCACGTGGTGTAAACGGCGCGAAAAAAAAAAAAAAAAACGTGGCTTTTTATAGTCACTGTGTAGTGGGTGGGATTCTAGTGAAACCTATCCCCACAGTGCGGGAAAATACGCGCTGCAGACACGCTGCAATTTCCAAAACCATTTCGATTTTGGATATCACAGCATGTCAATAATACCTAAAGAAACTCTAGTGGTTTCCCTATAGGTATAATTGAAGCAGAAAGTCCTCAGAGGAAAACTATGCGAACTTTCAGTCCAAAGCGCTGCAGGAAGAACTGTGATGCGTTGCCGCCGCAGTTCTTCCCACAGCGCTTTTTTGCTGTGGGACGCCTTGTGGGGCCTTAGCCTTAAAAGGGTTTTCCAGTACTAAGATACTGAGCTCCACTAAATCTTCTCAGGCAGTGACATCACGTTCATTGGTCACAAGGCCATGCTGCAGCTCAATTCCATTGAAATGAATGGTCTGAGCTGCAATTCCAAGTACGGCCACTATGCAATATACAGCGCTGTACTTGGTAAGTAGGGAAGAGGCTGCAGCAATTAATATTATAGTCCTGGATAACTCCTTTAGTGGTATGAAGATAGCCTTATTTTCCTTTCTTGTCTTCTACAAGTGAAGTCTTTGAAATTGCTATTTTGTTGTGCAACAAACATCTACAAATGCAAAGCTTAATCTGCACCTGAAAACCATCTATTACAAGTAAGGACATCATCTTACTTATGGATGCATTGTGTACATCCTTTCTAAGGCCTCATGCACACAACCTGAGAGCGTTTCTCTAAATACAAACGTTACGGTCTAATAGTCAACTCAGTTATTACAATGCATGCTTTGTCACTTTTACTCTCAATGCTGACATTCAGATGGTAAACTTCCATATCACTGCCTGTTTTGAGGCATTAGGTGGAAATTTATTTAATCCCTCTATGCCAGACAACCCACATTCCGCACTATGCTCGCCACATTGTGCAGACGCGGGCAGAGCACAATGGGGACGAATTGGCCTCATATATTCATTATAACTCTTATCAGTTTTCTGGTGTGAGTTATAATGGAAACATGCACCTGTTTCTAACTGGTGTAGATTTCCATTTTGGTGCTGGGACGCGCTGGTGAGGTTGGAGCCTCTTCATAAATTACCAGCTCCCTGCGCTAGTCGGGGCCTTTATTAAGAATGGAGTACTGTGAGCTTGCTGCATACTGTGTTAATACTGAGTACTATGTATAAAGATTATGCAGTCAACTCCTAATCTTTTAAAAGGTACCTATCATTTTAAGAAAATGTTGACATGTCATAGTGATGTGTCACAAGTTTTGATAATTAGGTGTCCAGGTACTAAGACCCTCTCCGATTACTAAAATGAAGGTTAAGACATGGTATATAAATTCATAGCTAATCTATGAGACTGTAATCTAAATTTTTCGCTATATTCCATTTGCCCCCAAAGCACTTATCGATATGTTTATCTGGAATTATACTCAAGTGGAAAAGCTTTACAATGACTCAATAATACAACTTTACAGGAATGAATAGCAATGATGTAATGTATCTGTATTACTTGTAAGTCTTTCTGTATTATCAAATTCAGAAATCAGCAGATAAATCATTTAAAAAAAATGTGTTTATTAAAGCCATGCAGTATGAATGAAGAGTCTGTGGACTCTGTGGTAAGATCCATGCATTCAATAGCTTTGTTAAAAGATATAAGTGTATAAGAAGACATCACATTAGTATATATCTGCTGCAGAAAACAGGGTTTACATATGATGGTCACATACATCTACTTTGTATAGTGTAAAAAAAAAGCAGGACATTCGGGACCATGAAAACTACCTTACAGGTACATATAATTAAAGGGAAAGTTTGAGTTCTGTACATAAGTCTATGAAGACACTTCCGATGAATGTGACATCACATAGCCTATGAAGCGTAAGCAGTGCTCATGAGATGGCTCTGTCACTTCAAACAGCTGATCAGCAAGAGTCCCAAGTGTTGAATCCCACTGATCTCGGATTTCATCAATCTTATGCACCCGTAAAAACCCTTTAATGGTCAAACTTATCTTGCTACATCAACTTTAGTTAGGAATTGACCTATATTAGGTAAGATGAACCTATGGCACACATTAGACACCAAGAGTAAATATTTTTGATCAGGAATCACTGAATAAAATTCATTTTATATTCCTGAGATCATCAGGATCCTTGAGAAGTTGGGGATGGGAGTCAATGTGGCTGTCACTGGGTCACATCCTAAGGGTGTGGTACCTTGCCAAAACATTTTTCTTACCCTGCCCATTATTGTGTTAAGTGTAGTATGCAGCATCACTGGACATCTAGTTAACCCTTTTCAAACTAAATGTCAAAGGTCAAACTGAATGATGATCCCTTTGGTAGATCACTTTGGTGGATTCAAGTGGTAGGTCTGAACCATGTGTGGCTAGCTTAAGCAGCACTGACGAAACGTAAGAGATAGAGATGTAGGCTGGTGACATTCAGTGCTGGCCACTTGGCTCATGCGTTAAGTAAGGGTTTTGGGGTGGTAAGGCATGCAGGGTAACTATTAGTGCCACAGGTTGCCCAAAATTCTTCGAAATATTCCATGTAAACAAATGTAGTGGGTAGAATAGATATATCACCTACTGGAGTATGAGATTGTTCTGTCAGCTTTTGCTCCCAAATTTTTAAGCGCTTCTCTCGTTCTTTCAGTTCTTGTTCCTTAAAGCTCAAGTCTCGCTCCAGTTTCTTAAGCCTCTCCAGTGTTTCTTCAATTTCACATCTGCACAATAAATAAGGTATCAGACATGTTATTTTACACATATTAATTTAACCTGCTTGACATACACTATATGACATTCATACAGGATTTCCTGCATTCAGATCTAAAGACATTTGGGATAAATTTGTCAAGACACCTGTATACTGACTTGCACGAGATCCTACAAGAAATTTACATGAAAAAATCTGATTAATATTGCAAAGCAGTGGTCTGCAACCTGGGGTTATACATCTGTTAAATAACTAAAGCTCCTTAACTTAAAGGAAATGTATCACCTCTATTTTTTAGTAATTAAAAGAGATAATGATAAATATTATTTTCTAATCCCTTTGTGAATAATGTGATAATATCTTATTGATATAAAGGAGTCACCTGTCATTGCAATTCTATGAAGATAATAAAAAGACTACTGCAAATTTATCTCTACAGAACAGGAAGTGTCAATCTATAATGATACTCAGTAGCCAGAGTGAAAACTGCAATATTTCAGGTTTCTTCATATAAACAGTGACTTGGAACATTCAAAAAAATTCTTGTAAAGTATGCTTAACATAAAGACTTGATAGAAATTTTGGGGCACATAGCATAGATTTTAATATTTAGAGCACTGGCAGCTGATACAAGAAATTTTTAAAAGAATCCGGCCTCTTAATTCTGGTGCACCATGGGAGGTCTCTGGTGCCAGAACTGAAATCCATGCCAGTCAGAGATTGGCGCGAGTTACACCAGAAATCTACAACAGTTTTCTGGCATACGTTTTAGTAAATCTGTTGGGCCAAGGCGTCCCCACCTTGGCCTGTCCCACCCACATTTATTAAATTACAGAATACTCTAGTAGATCATTACAGCTGCAAAGAGGATAGTGATGTTTGTTCTATTAGTATTTGTACAGACCACAATCTTATTTTCGTATAATGCATAAATTGTAAGAAAAATTATATTCTTCTAGATAAAATGGGATCTCTCTCAAAACTGCAGAAATATAGTCTTCTCAAAAAGGAAAGACAATATATATATATAAAAAAAAAATGCATATATTTTTAACAGAATTGAAACACCTAAGTCTGCCCTAGATCGGGGTGGTCTACTAGTAAGTGACACAGTTGGCTTAGTTGGAGATGCCAAGCTCTTAGAAGAGAAAACCATTGGCTCAACCGAATCTTGGATTCCTGATATGTTCTGTGTATTGAAAGTGGAGTTTTCATACAGTTGTCTACATTCTTCAGATATACCACATCTCCAAAATTTGCCCTTCCCTCTTTGGAGATCCCAAGATAAGTGGCAAAAGATGACAGAGTAATGCAAAGGTTTCTTAATCAAAGCTGCTCATCTCATGCCACTTCTCTATTTCGAGCCAAGAAGAGGACATGTCTATACTCAGCATTTTATATAGCTGAGATCTTTGGAAAATTGCTAGTTTCTGTGACCCCGGGAATAGCTTCTTAAGTAGATATCTACCTACCTGCGCCATGCCTACATATAGAATAGTTCACATAGTCCATGACGATTCTTTCAGATGAATTGCTGTACTGCTTGAGAACATGACCTTAATTTTAAGTAATGTGGATTCGTTATTTTATAGTGATATTGTTACAATGGATTTCACAGTAGACGTCTATTCTGAAATCCAGCATTCATATTAAAGTAATGCAAGTGGGATGATACTTTACATTGTGGGGCATCAAACACTAAACTCTAGGACTCAAATAAACACCACTTTTTTCAGACGCTCTCTGATTTCACTCAGGGAGAATGAATAAACCATATATGGCCAAAGCCCTAACAAAAATGACTTTATTATACTTTTTATTTTTTTGCAATAAAAGTGGGACAAGAGCACACACAGACCACATAGTAACATATTCATAGCTACAACAAAGAAAAAAGCGTCCTTTACAAAGGCCAATATTTTTTATGAGGCAATGCAGAAATATAGATTGGGTTACCGCTAGGAATTAAAATATACCCCACTGGCAATCGGTAGGCGGCCAGCAATGGGAATTGTTCCAGAAATAAGGATCTAAGCAACCTGATCAAATGAGAAGAAGATGAAATTTTTTTATACAAAGATTTTGATATCTCAGGTTTCAATTCTACATACTGTTCTTTTGACCTTTTTATAAGCTCAGAGCAAGCCTACTTTTTTTGGCAAATGCCTCTCCGCTGTCAACATTACAAAACCAGATAGATGGCCACCTATCACTTAAGACAGATTCGCTACAGAAGCACAGAACAGCAGAAAGGTTTGATCTTACCAAAGTAAAGGCTGAGACGGTGGTGAATCCTCATTAAATAGTACTTACACAATAAAAGGTAAAAATATAAAAGAAAGAGACCCCCTACACCTTTTTACGGTGAAAAAAAATAACCAATTCACTTCCGAAAGTACACAGAAAATATTTATTTAATTCAGTGTTTTCTTATGAAGATGGAGTGAAACATTGAAGGCGAAAGTCTGAACTGATAAATTCTAGAATGGAACAATATTGTAAAAATAACATATTATGATATAGTAAAAATAAGTTATAATATAAAATAAAATATAAGTTTTCTTATTGTTCAACCAATAACAATGGAAGTTTACAACCTATAACTGGAAACAGAAAAATATCTTCCAGAAGTTTTAGTCTTTTATTTTTTTGTTGGAGTAAAGTTGGCCATACACATTTGTTTGTCTGACAGTTATTGCTCCCATCCCCTCCTCATATACAGTCATATGAAAAAGTTTGGGCACCCCTATTAATCTTAATCATTTTTAGTTCTAAATATTTGGGTGTTTGCAACAGCCATTTCAATTTGATATATCTAATAACTGATGGACACAGTAATATTTCAGGATTGAAATGAGGTTTACTGTACTAACAGAAAATGTGCAATATGCATTAAACCAAAATTTGACCGATGCAAAAGTATGCGCACCTCAACAGAAAAGTGACATTAATATTTAGTAGATCCTCCTTTTACAAAAATAACAGCCTCTAGTCGCTTCCTGTAGCTTTTAATCAGTTCCTGGATCCTGGATGAAGGTATTTTTGACCATTCCTCTTTACAAAACAATTCCAGTTCAGTTAAGTTTGATGGTCGCCGAGCATGGACAGCCCGCTTCAAATTATCCCACAGATGTTCAATGATATTCAGGTCTGGGGACTGGGATGGCCATTCCAGAACATTGTAATTGTTCCTCTGCATGAATGCCTGAGTAGATTTGGAGCTGTGTTTTGGATCATTGTCTTGCTGAAATATCCATCCCCGGCGTAACTTCAAATTCGTCACTGATTCTTGTACATTATTCTCAAGAATCTGCTGATACTGAGTTGAATCCATGCGACCCTCAACTTTAACAAGATTCCCGGTGCCGGCATTGGCCACACAGCCCCAAAGCATGATGGAACCTCCACCAAATTTTACAGTGGGTAGCAAGTGTTTTTCTTGGAATGCTGTGTTTTTTGGACGCCATGCATAACGCCTTTTTGTATGACCAAACAACTCAATCTTTGTTTCATCAGTCCACAGGACCTTCTTCCAAAATGAAGCTGGCTTGTCCAAATGTGCTTTTGCATACCTCAGGCGACTCTGTTTGTGGCGCGCTTTCAGAAACGGCTTCTTTCGCATCACTCTCCCATACAGCTTCTCCTTTTGCAAAGTGTGCTGTATTGTTGCCGATGCACAGTGACACCATCTGCAGCAAGATGATGCTGCAGCTCTTTGGAGGTGGTCTGTGGATTGTCCTTGACTGTTCTCACCATTCTTCTTCTCTGCCTTTCTGATATTTTTCTTGGCCTGCCACTTCTGGGCTTAACAAGAACTGTCCCTGTGGTCTTCTATTTCCTTACTATGTTCCTCACAGTGGAAACTGACAGGTTAAATCTCTGAGACAACTTTTTGTATCCTTCCCCTGAACAACTATGTTGAACAATCTTTGTTTTCAGATCATTTGAGAGTTGTTTTGAGGAGCCCATGATGCCACTCTTCAGAGGAGATTCAAATAGGAGAGCAACTTGCAATTGGCCACCTTAAATACCTTTTCTCATGATTGGATACACCTGGCTATGAAGTTCAAAGCTCAGTGAGGTTACAAAACCAATTTTGTGCTTCAGTAAGTCAGTAAAAAGTAGTTAGGAGTATTCAAATCAATAAAATGATAAGGGTACCCAAATTTTTGCACCGGTCAAATTTTGGTTTAATGCATATTGCACATTTTCTATTAGTACAATAAACCTCATTTCAATCCTGAAATATTACTGTGTCGATCAGTTATTAGATATATCAAATTGAAATGGCTGTTGCAAACACCCAAATATTTAGAACTAGAAATGATTAAAATTAATAGGGGTGCCCAAACTTTTTCATATGACTGTACTTGCATGCTTGACTAGGCCATGTGTGCATGTGTTCTGATTGGAGAAATGGGAGTAGGCTGCTGTAAGTCACCTTTGGAGAACAAAAGGATCAGGCATGTTGGAACCCAACAGCCCAATCCATCCTGACAATTAATTAGCTCATCTCTCCAAAAGCATTGGGCATACGAAAACCTAACATGCTTGATGCTTGTCCCCCCAACATCTGCAGTCAATGGGGAAGTTGGGATGCGGCCATACACACTAGTTGGTCGCCTGGGCCAGATAAAATTGGTGGGTTCAATTGGATTCACCGTTAGGAACGGAAACCATGATAGCAGTGTGAAAAGAGAAGTATTTTAAAGTTTGTTTTAAATTTTAGCTTTGTTCTGTGGTTGATACAGTATATTTAGGATAAAAATGTCTAAAGAAATTCACCTTACACTCCTTATCACATTTACAATGTAACTATATAGCACATACAGATTACCTTATAGCAAAACCCATCGAAAATAGTTGTGGTGCATCTTTGGTGCACTGTCCTTTCTTGCACTACTTCTCTCTTTCTGCACCTGAATCATAATTTTTTAAGAAAGTAGGCAGCCCGACAAATTTACTAATCACCTTATACTAAAGTGATCAGCACAACAAATTTACTATAACTCACACTAGAAAACTGTTGTGAGTTAGAATGGAAATTAATACCAGTCTGAAACTGGTATAGATTTCCTATATGTCGCATGGGGGTGCACCTGAATTACTAAGAGACCAGACCCTACTAGTAATCCAGGCGCATTTAGCACCAGTGCAGAAATGGTTTAGAAGAGGGCCAGTCTTAATAAATCCCCCCCATTGTTACTATATACACAGATGAATAGACACAGTTACTGAATACACAGATGAATACATAGAATGACCAGTTTCTTATAGTTCAAAATGAGATGTGCTTAAAGGGATTATCTCACCACAACAACCTCTTAACCTAAGCCCTAGTAGGATATATGGACATCATTTAGGGGGGGAAGGAATCCACCCATTTGGAATCCCCTTTATGAACCATGGCAAAGAGTCACTAACTTATAGTACATGGTCTGATGGTCCCATCTAGTCTATGTATTAAGAGAACAGTCACTCATTTGCTACCAAGACTTTACCTTTGCAATAACAGCTAAACAGCTAAAGCCAAAACCACATTGATCATCTAATCTAGACACATTTTATAAATATGTTACAGTGCATGTCAGTGGTTTTAATGCCGCCGGAGAAACCATTCCTAGACAGAACAAAACTGTCTAGTCTTACTTTCTGCTGCACATGAATAAAGCTGAAGTTTACATTCCTCAACAGTAGATGGAGCAAGAAATTGCAACTACCATCTCAAGTTCACAAGGCTCCTAAATCTTCACAGCAGATTCAAAACGGGAACCTTTCTATTTATACTCACATCATGTGATCCGGCTACGGACCTGCAGTCACTTTTTCCATTTGTACTACCGCAGCTCCTACCTACTAAACTTCATTTGTAATATAGTGGACTGGTGTTAGATGTACATTCAGGTTCCCGTGTATCATCTACAATCTCTGTGTTTGCTGCGTTTCTGATTGTTCGGCTCACATTTCATTACAGGCTTTGAATATTTTGGTATCTCTGTAACAGTTTTCCCTGGACGTGCTCCATCGTTTCTTAATATAGCCTGCAGTGGGAAACTTGTGGTACCAATCCCCCTGATGATACAGAGCGGTTAGTAATGTCTCTTCCCAAATACTTAAAGGAGCAGATGGCTCCAGATTATGGAGGAAGAAGCGATAGGGTGGACACGGATCATGCACAGTTATTCCGAGGGAAAAAAAGACCATAAAATAGACTTTATATGTTGTTTTATTGTTTATTGTGGGAACTTTTATTGTAGAAAACCTCCTTCCATGTTTTATCAATGATAATCTAATTGTATTGATCTCCTCCCCACATTTAGGCAGAAGACAAATTTTTATGACTTCATTTTGAAGTTTACAGATAATAAGAAAAAGCTAAATGACAAAGCAAAAATAAAGTTGCTGAAGAAGCATAAAAGAGAAATATCACCTGGGATAGCATTTAAATTTGGTACACCGTGACCTGACGCCAACCATATAGTATTACAGTTTCTTAAACGGAGTCACCAGAACTTAACATATCAACCAAGCCCACAGATAGATAGGTTAGGGTCACCTGAATCATACAGTGTTTTTCCCTTGTGAATCGCTGTCTCTGTTGTAGAGATGTCACTGTTTTCGGCAATGTGCAAATGAGCTCTTTGGAGCAACGGCAACACCCTCGTTGCTCCAAAGATCTCAATTGCATATTGACAAAAACCCCAATATCTCGGCAACAGAGACACCAATTCACAAGGCGAAACACTGTTTCATTCAGGTGACCCTAACATATCTATTTGCAAAGCTGGTCAAAGATGTGCCACATTAACACCCACCTGTGACAGAAAACTGGCGTAGATGGGTTCATAAATTCCCCCTCATGTGCATGACCCCTAAAAATCATTATTCTTACCTCCACTCAGCCTTGTTATGCAAAAAAGAATTGCATTGGTCTGGCAGCTTGCTGTCATTTGACATAGACTCCAAGTTTGTAATAATCTGTTTAAATGATGGTCTTTTCTAGAAGACATAAGCATTGGGGAAAATCAGATATAAATACAATGTAGGCATATGATGTAATCTGCACATTGAGAAACATTCTTCTGTCACTGAAATGTGCATGCATAGATATACATTAGATATAAGGCAGTGAAATGCTGTATCTAACTTGCATTTGTTAGGTCTTTTTTTACTTCTTTCTGATGTTCTTTGAAAATATCCATATAAAGAATATATATATACATACATATGTACATACATATATACACAACTGTAACGTTACAGTTGTACTGTGTGCTCTCAGATCTCCCCCTCTGTTCTCCCTGCTACCTACATGCTACTTTTCACTAAAACATTGAATGAGAAATTGCAGCAGCATCCCCCTCCTCTCCCCACTCCCATCTCGCAATACTCACTTTGCAACAGACACATTTTATTTCATCAACAAGAGTTTTGGACAGACTTACAGTGAACCTGTGGCCAGGGACAAATGGTACTTTCCACTAACATGATATATTACAGAGTTTCATATATTAACATGCACCACCAATTTATGCAAAAAAAAAAAAAAAAAAAAAAAAAAAAAAAAAAAAAAAAGGTATAACACTGTAAAGGTAAGGTTCACATGGGATCTGTGGGGCTATGTTGGTGTCCGTCATGTAACTGATCTGTATACAATTTCCATTCCATTTTTATGTTCCTATGATAACCAAATGACCACTACTGTGATCATAGCGGGAGGCCAGTTTCACATGGCCGAATTTGGGCCAGCCGTGTATTGGCTGGATTTACCATCCCGAATGCCGCTCAGCTGAACTGAACTCTGCAGTTCAATTCAGTTCAACTGAGTCTGGTTTGGTCCAGTAAATTCGGGTGAAACAGGAACAGAGTTTCCCAGCCCAAACTAGGCCGTGAGCAACCAGACTGTACAGGTTCAACAACGGAGTGTCTGCATTTTCTAGAATGATAAAGTACATACTGTGATAATCACCATGTTACAATTAATACAGAGCATAGCCTACAATTTCAGGAGTTCAGCAACAACATAGTAATACACAGTTATATCACAAGAAGCCATGCCAGACGCAGCAAACACAGACGTACTATATTTAACAAACTCAACTCTGTTACTAATTTAACTATCTATATATATATATATATATATATATATATATATATATATATATCTGTCAAATAAACCTTACACAAGAGCTGTGTTGTAGCTTAATGATATCACAGATTTGTGTATAGACTACATGTGATATGAATTATGTTGTAACAAAATCTATTGGAATCTCCTTAATCTGTGTAAAATGACGATCAGCAATTGACAGAATACAAAATAAGTGCAGAATAATAACTCTCTGGAAGCGGAAGAATTGTCCTGTCCCATGGTGTTTGCTAAAATTGTAGTAAATGCACAAATAAAAAAAAAGTGTATATTAAACTATATAGAAGAGAAAATTTGAAGGAAACCTCACATTGAAAATGCAGTCCAGTCTGAAGAGAGCATGCTATAGAGCAGGAGTAGGTGGACTGACAGCTATCTCGGTATGCACACTGATACAGAAATGGCTGTCAGTCATGGACTAGGACTGCCCACTGGACTCCTAAGCCTAGAAAGAGTCCAGAATGAATAAAATACAAGTTATATTGGAACAAAACTATATATCAATCTGCTCAGCTAATCCTGCTCCATAACATGCTGCATGCAGATTGCACTGTATTTTCCATGTGACAGATTCCCTTTAAAAATGATGGAGGACACTATATATAATATATTGAGAACTACAATAAATATGTAGTCAACTATAGATACATAATGTAATCTTTCCAGGGCCATTAAGATGCTAGATTTGCCCATTAGCCGCCACATTTGCCAGGGCAGGTCACTTCTTCAGTAACTGCCAGATACCTTTCAGCACAGCACCTTTAATACACAATACAACTTACGCTAGGTTCACATTAGTGTTTGGCTCTGCACGGGGACACAAAAGATGGAGAGCCCTTCCGCTAAAAAAGCGGTTACCTTCGGACAACCAGGTACCCAATGGGGCCCACTGGGTGTCTCTCGGGTTTCCGCTGGTTTTATACCGCTGACTTTAGATGGAATCTGCGGCAGACTGGAATGCAGATGTGAACCTAGCCTAAACTGAAAAGTTATACTAGCTTGATGCACTTTCTCCTCAATGTCCTCAGGCATCAGGTAAGTATCTCCCAACAGCACAGACATTAGATGGTTAGTGAATTATGGCGTCTTCTTCTGCTATTGCTCCTATTTTGGTACACTTTGGTGAAGGTTATTAAACAAAACATTACAGAACAAAATACCTTTGCTTCGGCCTCCCAGCACAGACGCATCAATTCTGCAAAACTTCTAGGACAGGAGCTGGGAATGGTCAACCTCTGAAAACAAGAAAAGAAGAAGAATTTTAGTATCTGTTTAAAGATCTCCAGTAAAAAACACTGAGAAATGTCCTAGGAAACTTTTTGAGGATTACACTATGGTTAGGACTAGATTTAGCTTCCTCTTTCTAATGAACCTACAATTTTTCTGAAATTATTATATGTATTATTATACATCTTCAATAGAGGCCACCACTACTGATGTAAAATCAATGAACAGGATTAACACCCGATATGTCAAATTGGCCATTTACAGTGTTAGTTAACCGGAAGTTAGAGCTGTTAGTTAAATATCATAATATCATTGTCATATCTTCTATCTATAATGGCCATTTTTGTAAAGGTGACAACAGGAATACAGCCATACTGGTTTTCATCATGGAATTACCTTCTCACAACTAATGGTAAAAATTTCATCTTGTTTATGGTTTGCACCAGGTGATAGAATGAGTTTCTGAGAGGCTGCACATTTTGGGGTAAAGGATACAAAAGATTTGAGAAATGGTAATATGAAGATAAGACACAGACACAGAGAAGGTGAAGAAGCCTGTGTCTAACTACTGGAACAAAAACTGAAGTGGAGCTTCAGAGACCAAGAGAAGCGATATGAAATTGACTTTGGTGCATTATACAGAACTGTAATGACAAAGCTAATAACTGTAACTGGACACAAAATAAATTACTTTTTATGTTGATGTTCCACCCCTTTAACAAAAGGAATGGAAAATATAAAGGACACACTTGTACTTCTTCCTTCTTCTAAATCCCTTCCTAGATTTGGCTAAAAAAAGCAGCAAAATTTGCAGCTTTTCCACAATGTGTGGCTTCCATCTGTATGGCGGACTTTATCCTCCAGCAAAATAAAGGGCACCATAATGGATACCTGACGGGCCCCATTATAGTCAAAGGGCTCTGGTGTCCATCGCTGAACAGATCCATCTTTAGCATTCATTCCCTTTTTCTATTCCTATGACTGAACAGAACAATGGAATGAATGTTACAGATGTGAATCCAGCTTAAGAAGGACAAAGGTAATAAACATGTGATAAGATATACAGTAAAATGTTGAGACTTGATCCACTCTAGACTAAGGGCACAACATGTTCACCAGATGAGATGCCATGTAAAATAAAAGTAGGAATGGATAAGAAAAGACATTAGAGGAATACTGAATCTATGAACCACCCTTCAGGAGAAGATGGGATTACATATACACGAGTTCATAGCACGTGTTACGATCAATCTTCAAACAGGATGTTTGCCACAGTTTAATACTATACATCCTAACACATGATATACTTATAGGAAGCTTCTGCTAAAACCAAAATCTCATTAAAATTTTATCTCCGATATTGAATTGATACTTAATATTATAACAAATTTATCTAACTTAAAATATCTTTTGTTTCCATTTGAATAAAGTGTTCTACAATTTTATTGTACTGAACTTCAGTTTATATGTATAGACTTTTTTTTTTTTTTTTTGAAACATTGATTTTTTATTATGTATAGACTTTATTGCTCTTGTGGTTCACCACCACGTAGGAGTACTGAACATTTATCTTCAGTATCTTCCAGTATAGAATCACAAATTAGAAATTGCTCACATCTCAATTTTGTCTATGTTGGAATTATTTCTAAACATATATGTCTGGAATGTCAAAAACCAAGTGTGAACAGAGCCTTAACCTGTCTGTAAATTCTGGAAGCCTAATATGATATAAACAATTGCCTGTAAGTAATGATGACAAATTATACATTCCAAAAAGCAGTCCACAAATTATTCCTGATGTAGCTTTTGTTTTGCATGTTATGTACTGTACATTATACGTACAATTACTAGTGTTTTATATTATTGAGGCACCTAATTTTTTTCCTTAGTTACAGAATAAAACCAAGACAGCTAATCCAGTCTGATCTCTACTTGAGGTCTGCAAAAATTTCTTTCCCTCTTCTGGCAGATTGGATTGAAACCCTTTGTGGGGTTTTTGGCTCTCTCATGTTTTCCACTTCTTCTTCTTTCCTTTTATCCACATCCTATACCCTCCGATGGTTGAACTTGATGGATATATTTTCTCAATCCTACTATGTAACTGTGTATTTAAGAATCCTTTATATAACATACAATATACTAAATTTATATCATATAAGAATTTTTTTAGCCTCCGTTAGCTTGGTACATGTCGGTATCCCTTTTTACTGTTACTGTATGGAATACAGAACCATGTGTATAAAAATCTGTTAATTTTCAGTTCTTGTATCACACCATGTCTGATGAAGGGAGCGAGTACTCCTGAAAGCTTACTTATAAATATACTCAGTTAGCCTCTAAAAGGTATCGCCTGATTTCTTCACTCTTCCACTGTATGGAATAGTACAGGCTAATGCAGAGGTAAAAAAAATGTATATCACACAGTATAGGTTTTATCCAACATGGAAGCCTATGGGTAAATAATACTGATAGTACTCTTACCATATACTTTATCAAACATATTGATTTATTTTCCTCAGTTTGTATTATTAAGAATATATGAAGGAAAAAAACTGTAGATATAAACTGGTCTTTGGTCCATACCTCCATAGCATACTTTAGTGGGAAAAACATGCTACATGATATCAAATGTATTGGACAGAGCTCTGGTAATAAAATATGTCAGATGGACACGGGAAGTAGCTGATGGGTTTTTTTTTTTCCACGTATTAGTCCAGGTATTACTTTTTAGAAGATCAGAGCTTGTATATAGAAAGTAAGGATTACAATGCTCAATGATGTATTACATTGAGACTTTATTATACATTATGAATGACCTGCCACTGTGCTCTCTCCCAGTTAATATATCTCCAAGAATAATACTACTTGCTTCATACTGCAAGCAGAAAAGGTTCACATATATGACATAATCAAAGCGACGACTCAATAAAAGATCCGGGTTGCTAGGATGCAAAGCTTGCTACGGTTTTACATTATATGCTGCATAGTCATGAAAAATACATATCACCACTAATACTTGTAAATAGTAAAATCTATTTGTTAGACCAAATACTACATGGAACCACAGAGTAAATTCCATTGCATGTGGAGCACATAGTAAATTAGAATTACCAAAGTGTTCGCTTTGTGACTGGGTGACCTTTACACAATGGAGGTCACTGAGGGTGACTAGTAAGAAGGTAAGATAAAAGTAGTAGCCCATGGCAACCAACCAGTATCCTGACTTCATATTCTTTTAAAATGACAGCTGAAATCTGATTGGTGGTCTTTTGAAATATTTTTCACACCTCCAGTACTGTATGCAGGAACGGGCTAGGCTTAAAATGGCTGCTCAAACATCACCTTTAATTATGATTTTGGAATATTTTAGTAATTTGCATTAAAATAGCCAGTTAAAATGAATGCTCTATTAATAAGAGATGGTATAACCCGGGCACAACAATCGTCGTGCTGCACATAAAACTCAAAGCAGGGACGTTTAAGAAAGTTGAAAAAGCAGAGAGATTTTCCGTCTGATTTCTCTAGGAAGTGTTTACACCACTAAAGACTTTATTCAATGGAAACGCTTTGAGGAGGAACCTTGCCGTTCAGCCGCAGCCTTGCCAATACATGTTATGAACATACCTTTAATGTGGAGTTGAACATCCTGCGGGAGGCTAAACTGTAATTTTCTTTATTTTTTTTTCTTCTTTTATTTTTGAAACTCTCATCTAAAGTGACAGCTTCTTGTAGTAAAACGTCTCCTGCTGGGAGAGTTAAGTTGAAGTAGCTGAAGGTCTCTCACTGAAATATCAACTCCTGGCCAGTAAAAAGATGCCCAAAATCGCGGGAGACGGAGTTAAACTGGTCCCCTACCTTGGACGCAATGGCTCCTTTCATCACGAAGAGCAAACCCCCAGGTTACCCTATTGAGACTGAGAAACTAGTACAGTAGTTCTACAATATTTGATCTACAGCATCACGATGTGAAGCCGCAACAATTAGATGTAAAGGGTCCATTCATGAGGAATAACATCACTTTGACCCTTTGTGTTAGCTCCTACTGGTAATCTTTCCATAAGCGTTGAACTTACTTTCAATTTGAAGAAGATGAAAAAGTCTTTTGCAAACCCCCAATACTGTTTTCATATCTATCAACTGTATCTGAGCAAAAAAAAAGTCGCCTTACCTCATTTTTTTCTACCACGAGCCAAGCCACTTGCAGCCCTTCCAAGCCTTTAAACGGAACCTCTCTTGTTAACATTTCCCACAAAACCTAAAAAAAGCATAAACACAATTCACTACATTTACCACCTAAATTGTACAGATATATATGAATAACTGTGTAACGTCCACAGGCTAACAGACTCATTGACATCATAATATATATTCAATAATAGTCAACACTTTCTATTACTGAACGGCAGTTTTAATGTAAATTAATAATAGAATTAACACCAATTAAAAATAAAAATGAATTAAAGAAATAAAACAAAAATTAAATACATTTTATCTGTTCAACTAAAATATAATTAATACGTTATATAAATATTAGGTTAAGAAATCTAAAACTTAATGACACATCACCTAACGGAAAGTAAACTTTATTAAATTGGATCACAGATATTTATTGAGTAGGAGGCATTTTACAAGTTACCTATAGGTCTTTAAGATTTCTAAGAGTTAAATTGTTATCAAGGCTCGTAAAGGGGTCTTATTAATATTAGATAAACATATTATTTTTTTTATTACCAATATTATTTAAGTATGACAAATTTGATGAAAAAAAAAATCTTATTTTTAAAGTTTCATCAAGATATAAGAAATTGTATATTCCTATAGATTAAAAAGAATGAAAGCTCCTTGTCTCCCTCTTGTCCTCTATGATTCATGTTGTTTTGTCTATATTGATTTGTATTTGTTCTTGGATGGCGCCTGTTATGTTATCTTTGTATTTTTGTAGTTTTCCTTGTTCATCTATTATATCTCAATAAAAATTCCAGTTAAAAAAAAAAAAAGAATGAAAAGATGTTGGATGAAATCTGTTACATTAATATATCTGTGAAATTAGAAAACTATCATCTCAACATACAACCATAATGTCAATCAAGATATTTAATGAGTCAACAAAAGTAACTCGAAGGGCCAAGTCACAAGAATTCTTGAGGGCATCATTGGTAGATCGATCAACATATGATGCAAAGAAAGTGCAGAGTGGCCATTTCTTATGTTAAGTTCATCAATCACTTGGATTTAGAAAAAAATATATATTGTAGAATTATAACATCTTGGTTTTCCGAAGAGATCACTGAGTAGAAAGGGATTATAGGACTTATTAGTATATACTTAAAAAAAAAAAAAAATTCAACATGGTAACTTGATGCTATTTGTATTTCAGAACTAATAAGTAGGAATACCATTGTAGAACAAAGTAATATTTCAATAAAAATTTATGTCAAGGTATCCAGACTGGGCCGGTAAAACACCAAGGTCCCAGTTGCCTTCAAGTCATCTGCTGAGTTTACTTACCACTGTGTACAATGGTAATGCAACTAACCTGGTGAGGCCAAAGGATACACATAGAGAATTCAGTGAACCTTACAAGAAGCAATTCTCATCTTGTATCTGGACAACTAATAAAGTATCTTGTAGCCTAAGATACAACACTGCACATGCCAGGTATGAGAAATCACTTTGATGTATTTTTCTCACTTGTATAAAGTTACTTTTCCATTGCCTTTATCCCACATCAGTAATATACTCAAGGAATTTTCCTTAGGTCATATTTCCACCATTGGCACATTAAGGGAATCTCCACTCTGTGTGGTGACCGGCTACTTTCCATGACATGTCATAGACAAAGTATTAAAGGATAAACAATATTGTAGATTGAAGTACAGTGTAAATGTCACTTACCACACCATACGAGTATGTGTCACATGTCTCAGATACTGGAAGACTCTGGATTACTTCTGGTGCCATCCAAGGAAACGTCCCTACAAGGGACATATGAGTTGTGTGGGAATGGAACTTTGAGGCACCAAAGTCACAAATCTGGATAATAAAAAAAATATTCCTTTAGAGGACAAACTGTGAAACATCTACTTTATTATGAAGTCTAATACATGCTTGATATCTTACCTTTAGTACTCCATCAAAGGTAATGACAACTGAAATAAGCAAAAAAAAATGTAGTAAATACACAATGAGGTAAATTCTTCTTATTATTATAGTGGCTATTTTATTACAACATTGGTAATACAAGAAAACAAGATCACATTCACCTACTAAATGTACTCTATAGTGTGCTTTGTGATGTGATGCTGCACTTTTGCATATCTTCTAATAAGGATAGACTATCAGACCAGTAACAAATACAAGAAGAAAACTACTTATAAAGTTCTAAATTCTACAAGGCTAGATTAAGGGGGCTGCCTCATGACTGGTAACCCCTGTCAAAAAGTGGCTACCAGGGTGACCAGCTGGTCCTGTGTCCCACTTCAGGCAACTTCGGCAAACATGTTGGGGGAAGCCTCAGCCAGCAGGGCATGTAGTATTACATGTATTACTGCATGGCGACTATTCAGATGAATGCCCGTCCTTGCAATGAAAGGATGGCTCAAGTTCGGCAGAACAGGAATGTTTCTTTCTAGCTCAAAAGGAGAATATGGACAGGGGTTGTTATCATAAGATAACACTTTAACAGACCATTTTGAGTGATCTAACTTGCTATTATATACTGAATTCAAATTTGCTTCACAAGCATGATCTTAGGCAGCCTGTCTTCTACTTACACACAGTCTACATGAAATACCAATATAAAGAGCTATAAACATTCAGGTAGCCAGGCTGTGGAGTCGGTAGACCAAACCATAGACTGACGACTCCTATTTTTCCACAGCCCAACTCCGACTCCGACCTGGCTGACAGTCATGGTCAGTCAGAAACAGTAAAGCTTCTTTAATTCATTAAAAATCTAGAGCAGTGATCAGCAACCCCTGGCACTGGTGCTGGAGTTGGCACCCAAGGCACAGGGCTCTCTCTCAGGTGACAATCTCTCTAATGGACCATGGAAATACAGTTGGAGGGGAGAATTCACTGGGGGTGGAATGCATGTGGCATGATGTACGACTGTCCGGGTCAGTAGCCTAATCAGAGGACAGTACCCGCCTATGCAGAGTATAATGCGGCAGCTAAACATGCCTCCATTCATTTCAAAAAATTCTACAAAAAGACTATGATGTGTGAGGGGCATTCTCTGCCATCCATCAAAACAAGTTTACTGTAGACTACTCTGCGCCCCATTTTCCGTCGAACTTCATATCCGCCAAATAGTGAATCCTTTTGCTAAAAAAGTCAGGGACAAGGATCACATTGACAGGTAATTTTAATCGACTAACTAATCTGTTGCTGTTATGGTTTGCCTTATGACTTTAATATGGATCGACACCCATACAATTGTTGCATGGCACACTGAGTACTTCGATTATATTTTTCAAAATCAATCACCCCAACCAAAAATGGTTGCCCCCATCTAGAGAGAGTGAATTCCTATGAAAGTAGATATATAACAAACTATACATATACTTAATTATACAATACTAATACTTGTAGAATATAACTAAAATGAATGAACTATTTTATTTTAAACTTTGGAGTTGGTAACTTTTTTACAACTCCCACTTTTTATCTGAAGGATAGCTGTAAATTGTATAATAAATGGGGGATTCACAGTGGCTGAGACTGCCAGGACCACAAGAATGGGGGACCCTCAAGTATCCTGTCCCTTGTAACTGCATGACCATGGTGAGTAGAGGTTTGAATGGAGCCGCATGATCACTGTTACCTCCTTCACAGTCTATGGGGCTGATAAAGATAGGTTATATTTACAGGACAGAGACTTGAGACTCGACTGTGTGTGTGCAGGATCTGTATGGCGCCCATTTTATTTCACTTCAATGGGTGAATCAGGACTGTGCAAACGTTCCTAATAGATTGATGTGTGAATAAAATAGTACAACAAACGGCCAATGAATTTGGTCATCTGGTATGGAAATCCTTTAAATGTTTTAAATACATATAAAACCAAGCATCTGCAATAAACAGTTTTTTTTTTTTTTTGCAAATTAAAATACTAGTAAAAATAGAATATGGTTTCATTCTTACAATTACCAGTATCAGTCTCTAAAATGAGAGACATCACCCCTTCTGATCCACATTGAGACCTCTCACATAGCTGTCACTACCCTACTCTGCACTGGCAAAAACCTCGAAACAGCTGTCCGCGGGAACCTCTTCCTTTTGGAGTAGTTTTAGTGTCTTGGCTATTATTCCCAGATTATAACTTTAGGATTATTTGAAAGCCATGCATTAATCTATAGGGAGCTGCGGTCCAATAGGTGGCGCTAGGAGCAAATTCCTTTTTTGCAACAATGTGGTCTTATTTGCATATACCTTACCCAGAATTTTTAGCAGGGCATGTATGTTGTAATAAATCCCTGTACCAGTCACAATACATATATAAAACACTTATAATCAATGATACTTTACCATTTCTAGACTTGAGATCTCTGTGTATGACACGGATTGGGGCTTCCATGTGTAAGTAATGCATGCCTATTCAGACAGGGAACAGAACCAAAAGAAAATCATTATTATTACAGAATAAGCTTTCTCGCAGCGGAGAACAATCACAAGTGGTCACATTTCTATGTGACTAAGAACTACTGTGATAGGATTAGGATTAGGCCGACTCAAATACACAAGACACAACTAAAGATTACTTGAATAAATAAAGGTGCATTTATCTTGTATATGCCATTATAGTAGTTTACGGGAAACTTTACTCTACAATAACATTAAACAAGTTTTGGATCCTGTAAGAAGTTCTTATTGGTCAGTCCGCCATGGCCTCCTGGGTGGGTCGGGGAGAGGCATAAATGTCTACATTTTTACCAAGAAGCTGATAAATATATAAATGACCCTAATATTGTAGGTTTATTTTATTTATATATTTTTTTTTGGATTAATGATATTTCACAGAATTATTTTATTCTGTGAAATATCAATTATAGCCAGTACAGAACACCACTAAATGCTGCAGGTTTATAAAGCTGTTCCCTTGTACATTACTCTTTGCATTACATCAGGTCAAGTAATGAAAGAGGTAAATGCACCGATATGTCCAAAATGTATATCCGGATTAAGAGAAACTGGAAAAAGTGAACATGCTAGAAATAACTTATAAGGTTTCTGCTGACAATATGGAAAGTTTACCTTGAGCTATTTTCACCTGTAAATGTGTTTACATGTGCTGTCCTTCACTATAAGAAATAATATTAGATCTGTACATTGAACATGGTTATATTCCAAGAGTAAGTAAGAGACAAATACATCCTCCTGCAAAGCAGTTTTCTCTAAGGCTACATGCACACGATAATAGGATCTATGTGGGGTCCATGAAAAAACGGAACAGATGACACATGGCATCCCTGTGCCATCCATGTTTTTCAGGTACCCGTACAAAACAGACAGGAATAGCACCTGCTCCATAATTTGTGGCTCAGGATCACATAGACCTCTGAAAAACACAGTCATGTGCATGGAACCATAGAAATGCATGAATCCATATATATTATCTGTAATTAGGGATCCGTAATTACAGATTGTATATAGAAAACAAACCTGGCACCTAAAGGTGGAGCTTTGAGTTTATCTTCAGGCATCCCGAGAACCCACAGCAAAGTTCACAAATTCAACCAGCACAGACTTGTTGTTGGCTTAACTATGAAGCACAAGAACACTGAGAAGTTGCAAAGAATCCAAAACCTTGCATAAAAAATCGCTTCGTATGAATTTGGAACCCAGAAAAACAGGCTTTACAACAGGTACATACAGTGCCTGAGTATAAATGAGGAAAACAATATATATGACTTAGAAATAAAGTAAAAATACTAGCAGGTCATTATAGTTATAACCTAATATAATATAACATGTTATAATTTTAAGTGAATAAACAAAAACAAAATCAGTTTCCACATACTGGTAGAAGTCTGTGTAGAATCAGGGGTCATGTAGCCAATATCTCCATAGGACCCTACTTTAGTGCTGGTTTAAACCCCAACACACCATACCAGGACCATAAAGCCACTTCATCCAATCCTATCCCCTCTAGAAAAGAGCAGAATTACCCTCTAGTTGTTCCCCTCATTTACTAACACCACCACCTGCACAGGAGGTAGCAGTTCTGGATTCAGGCCTCATAGCAGGTCTCCGAGAGAACATCTGGGAGCTAAACCCACTAGAATGAAGGCTGTAGTGCTCTTTAGCAAGCTGTGCCCCATTCAATTCCCATCTGCCCCCCTCCTTAACAAGTATTCTTTTGGACCACTTGAATATCGACGTTTCTACAAAATCCATCACTAGGAATCTAGAATGTAATACACAAAAGAACAATGTCATGAGGTTCTAAAACATAGATGGGCAAATTTAGCACATGGCATACAAAGTATGGCAAAGTTTTAGACTTTTTCATACTTTGTATGCCATTTGCCATGTGCTAAATTTGCACAACCCTCATGGCAACGGGTGTGGCACAGGAAGGGCCACCATCCCCGCCAAATTTATGATAATTTTTGCCAGGTTGTCATCAATGATCCCTGAAATTTCAGGGTGCAGGCGCACGGCTCAGCAGAGGGCGTGCCTGATTTACAAGAACGCACACGTCTCTTCATAAGTGAGGTGCACAGTGTGCCAATGCAGGGGATATGAAGAATGGTATTGAAAACTTCATTGAAAATCTGCTCCAATGATTCCACACAAATAAATGTTGCGGTACTGTTTACTGGTACAGAACGTAGTATTTCCATGGAGAAGGAACAAAAGACTTCAAATACACACACTTTCTATATACAGACATTTTCTTTTCAGGAAATTGAGGAAGAACAAGCCTTTCATTTGTTTGTTTTAGAAAAGTCAGACAAAGGGCAGCACTATCAACTAAGCTCAACTATTGGCAAGAACCTACAATATAAGAGAAGCGGTTTCTCTACTGTCAAAAGTCTACCAAAAATAGTACTAAGCTAAAACAATGGACTGTCTAATAAAATTTATAAACTCAACCTTGAGTGTAAAAAAAAAATCACACAGGAAAAATATTCTCAATTTGCTATACTGGAAACTAAATGACAGAATCACAGTACAAGTTCTCAGACTTATCATTCTACAAATCTGTACAATAGTCAGAATAATGGGGCAGATGTGCTAAAACTCCTAAATATCCTGATATTCAGAGAGTGTGAACTTAGAATAGATAATCTGAAGACACGCCAAACTGTATCACAGTGGCTCATGGAGATGACAAATTTGGTGCATCTTTAGACACTTTTGTCTAACTTTACATTCTCTATTGGTTGGCTTATGTTGCGCCAAAAATATGGCACAGTCTTGTCGCATACAACTGCATCTTAGATCATACCCCTACACTCTAAGCCATACCCTTTTGTCAAACAAGGTGCTAAAAGTGTCTAAAACATATGATAAATGTGGTGCAAGGCAGAAGGCTCAGAAGAATGTTACAAATCATATACTACATTGTTAGCTCATTCATGCGACTGGGTGCGGTCACATTTATCTAGAACCCATAATTCTGGACAATCCTTCCGTATAACGAAGTCCCTTTGGCAATGTGGTTTTCCTATGATGATATAATTGTGCCAAATTATAATAAAAAAATACTATATATACATATATCATATCATATATACACATACACACAATGTTATCTGTGTGTTCCAATGGATTAGTCATGCTTAGCTCTTTCTCCTCACAATTCTATGTCTGGCTATAAGACAACTGGCTGCAACAAGAGCCTCGCCCCTTTGCAGCAGGATGCAAATATTCTTAAACCCCTCCCAAAACCATTTTGCAGTCACAAATGGAACAGACCACCAAGAAATTAAGTCCTTAGTTTTCTGCAGGATTTCTACAACATTGTTTGTTCCAGAAATATGCAGAATATCCTGCAGACCGACAAACAGTAACGACAAATGTCTCATTGTATCAATCTTTTCTATATTCCGTGTTCCTTTAAATGATTATCATGTCTACGGCACCCACTAGGGAGTGACCTACTACATGCAGTTTTGTAAACTCCACCTAATAAGCTCCCCTAGCCTGACTTCAGACAATAAGAATTGGACCATTTATCTATACAGCCATGAGAGAGAAGAGTCATAGAATTTATCCAATAAAATGATTGAGATTATTTAGGCACAAGTTTTATTAACTGGTGCAAGGAGACCACACACTATGAAGATTCTGATCTGATCTAAATTTATTCAGGAAGTATGGCTGATTTTATACCACTATTAATCATAGAGAAATACATTGGTTATTATCACAGTGGAGTCTCCTGCACCCATGGATATCCTGATTAACTAATAATAATGAGAAGTAGAACTTTATATTATATGAGATTATGAGGAAAAGATATAAAACCGCTAAATCTTAGGGTGAAAACACACATAGAGGCTGAGACGCGGTGCCTGCCGCATATTCCTGTGTGTTCTATTAAAAGGGTTGTCCAGGTAAAAATGGACAACCATTTTAACGTTTAAATCAGTTGGGGGCAGTGAAACAAATAAAAAAAAAAAATTTATACTCCCCTTTCCATGGTGCTCCAGTGTCCTCCTACACATCCTTGTTTTTCTGTTCTGGCGGCGTCTCCTGGGTCTCTTCTGGCATTCCGCTGAAGCCACTGATTGGCCTCAGCGGTCACATGATCGCTGAAGCCAATGAGCGGCCTCAGCAGGCCTCAAGAAGAGGACCTATGATGTCACAGGAAGTGACATTGCAGACCCTTCGCTGATCGGCCTCAGCAGTCACGTGACCGCTGAGGCCAATCAGCGGCTACAGCAGAACTCCAGAAGACGCCACCGGAACAGAAGAACCGGGACGCGCAGGAGAACACCGGAACATCAGGGACAGGTGAGTATGCATTTTTTTTTAAAATTTGTTTCACTACCCCCAGTTGATCTAAACATTAAAAGGGTTGTTTTTGTCTGGACAACACCTTTAAATACTGTAGTGCCATAAATAGTGTAACCGTGTAACAGAAAACACGGCTGGTATGCATGACTATGCCACATGTGTATCTTTTCCCTAACACAGCAATTTTCACCAATTTCTAAATTTTTATTTATTTTGTTTTAAAGTTCTGCATAATTTTTTTCCAACTCCCTCATAAACATGCAAACTTGCTGCCAGACACTTTCTATCTTCAGTGGGAACAAAAGATAAGGTATGAAACTCCATGCACCCGAGCCTTCATTTTCTGACATCTGATATAAGGGCATGTTCAGTTGCCCCCAAATCATTACATTGTTGGCGACCTTGGTAAAAATGGGGGCTCAGCGGAGTTCTGTCTAATATGTACAGACGCCTTTAACCCTTTTCCCCACCAAGGTTGTATCTCATACATCCTAACAGGGAGGTATTTTACTAGCCAAGGATGTATGAGATATGTCCTTATTACTACTAATGGCTGTAACTCATGCTGTAATGAAGCTATAGATATAAGACAGGACTAGACCTAAATCGTTTAAATCGCGATCTGGTTTCTAAGATTGATGTCCTATTCTTATCTGGCGAGGGACCGACAGATCACCGGTACTAAGGCAGCGTTGGAGTGTGTAGTAGCAGCGAGTGTAGTTACTGCAGTGCTGCCCCATAGACTTCAATGACGTCATTCAGGAGACTGCAAGAGGACAAAGACCAGTGTTGGAGACCAGGAGAGGTGAGTAACACTGGTTTTTATGTTTGCTCACCTCCCATGGGCTTCTGCTAATTATATTCTGGAGAGACCCCAGAGTATAATAGCTATTCTGGTTCAGACATTCAGTCCGAATGAAACTGCAGGAAAAGGCTTGAAAATACTGTAATAACTGAACCAAAATAACTGTCGTGAAAAAAAAATCAGTTTTGATTAATTGCCCAGCACTTGCTAGAACTATAAAACATGATCGTGATTCTAACCTTGATACAACCGGAGATACAGCCAGTTGAAGTGAAACCTGCACATACATCATTTCTGACAATGTGCCAGGTATCTACTATTAGAACATATATGGGTATGGGGGATTAGTATGACTTTTTATGTTGTAATTTAGGTTTTATTTGTATATGTCAAAAATGCAAAAATTGTGTTGCCTTCTAGAGGTACAAAATGTCCAAAAACTCCATGGCAGTGAAAGGGTTTCATTTCATCCTCAAATGATGTCACTGGACTTTTTCACCCATAGTCCTAACATGATCACACGAGTAGAGAGGTCACCGGCAACAAATGGATATATGCATACGTCTCCCAACGTTCTGACATTACACACAAGCAAATACATGTGTTGTTTCGCCTCTTACCTTTAGCTACGTCTGTTGCCCAAGCCATAATTTGTTCCATGTCCATGTCTTCACTTCTGTTGCTATTGATGTAGTCGTATAGTGATCCACCAGCAGCATATTCTGAAAAGGAGCAGTGCAATTTCAGTGAAAATATAGAATACAGATCATCTTACATTCAGATAACTAATATATCACATTCTCAGCTAATCCAGCTTTCTTCCTTAGCATTGATCTTCTAGCTGAATTTTAGTTGCAGGAGGCTATCCTGCCCTTAAAGAAGACAAGAACAGGTCACAGTTGCTTAACTCCAGATCGGTTTTGTCACATAAAATGTCTGGAAAGTAGTGACAATTGGCAGGGATCACTGCCTAATACCCCTAACATTCACATACAGACATATAATAAGACCAAAAATAAATTTCACTAGCAATAGTCACTAGAAACGACTTTTGGCAATTTTAGATGGATCCAATGATGACCTAAAATTTAGGGTAGATCCTGGCTTACTGTTAAGAGAATCTTTCACCACTTCCACCAATAATAAATGTTCCCATCCTTCAATAGGCTCCACTCTACTGATTCTGGCACAGTTGGAATTTTTTTCTCTAGTCCCCACCGTCCCTGAGTAATGAGTGCTGTTAGTTTTAGAACCCAATTTGTTAATTCAGCTCTCTACTGTCAGGTGGGTGGTCCTAGACTACCAGCCCCTACCAGGACCACCCACCTGACATATTGGATGCTAAAACTAACAGAAATGATTGCTTGGGAACGGTAGGGGCCAGAAAAAAAAATTCTAACTGCACCAGAATCAGTGGAGCAGTGTCCACTGAAATAGTTGTAGTCAGATCAAACTGACTCATTTTACTGTCCAATTGGATTGTACTAACTGAAGCTCTTGCCCTGTCATCTTTACCAAACCTTTCCAGCAACTGGCAAAGGCATAACATGCCTTATACAGGATAAGATAGGATAAGGAGTGGACAATACTGTGCCACAGGACAGGGTGTATGAAGAGGTTACCAAATCTGCTGTTTATGTATGTCCCCTAGAGTTGCAGCACCCATGCCTGGATCCTGCTGCATACAAATCCTAGGAAAAGGGACTGGTTCCCCATTTCTAGTGACTGATGGGTGCCCCTGTGGTCAGACCAATATAAGACTTATCCCCTACATTATTCTGTGAATGTTGTCAGTGGGAAAACTGTTTTAGGCTAAGGTCCCACGTTGCGGAAAAGCTGCTTTTTTTGTTGCTTATTTAGGTGTGGTATTTTGAGCCAAAGTCAAGCGTGGCTTGAAAGGAGTACGAAATATATAGGAAGCTCTTATACTTTTCCCTTGTGCTCAATCCACTCCTGGTTTTGGTCAAAAAAATGCAGCAACATCTGCAACAAAAAAAAGCAGCTTTTCCGCAACATAGGGCTATAGTTTTAAAGGAAAGATACAGATGACTATTGTATGGGTATGGACTTCTTTCATCTACACATCACACAAGACTATAGACAGCCTGAGCTATACTAAGGAGATCCACAGGCTTCACAGTGAAATTGGAGATGATTTTCCGCTACAAAGGCATTCTCATTTTCTTCTAATTTTTGATGAACTCGTCTTCCATGACCAGTTGCCAAGATTTCAATAACAGTCATCAAATTAATCCCAGCAATCTGTAAATCTGATACACTGTATATTCTGGACCAGTCCCAAAGAACATCTTGCCCTATCAGGGCCATCACGGGTTCAGAAATACAATCTGACAACATTATTTTCAGAACCTTCAAAAACACAAATATTTTTATAATAAAAAGTACAATATATACTCGTACATCCACCAAAGGTAATTTCAGTTCACTTTTGGAGGGCAAAATCCCTAACATAATATCAAAAAATCACTGTAATATATTTTGAGTGGTGTAATCCCTGGATAAACAGGCTTAAGATCACAGTGAAGGGGACATAAAATCCTGTCCAAAAACAGCAAAAACTGTCCACAGAAAAACAATCAGATGTCGGTTTTCTCTTTCAAAGCATTCCCTGGAAAAATTTTAAAAAAATTATGATGGGTCGCTATGGACAACACCATCAATATTTGGAAATATTGACTGCTTTTGTAATTGCTGTACATGGAATTGCCTAATAGGATGGATAATACAGCTCTATGGTGGAGACTGTCAATACCTAGCAATAAACTACTGGAAATTCCTTGGTACATCCTTGTGTCTACCTTGTCTGGACTCTCCAGCTGTCACATCTTTCATCAATGCTATGCCTGACAGGGATCAAGTTAAAGGGATTGTCATTTTTCTATGATCAAGTCATCTGCAGTAGGAATAATTTAGCTGTGATGTATATCTGCCGCTTATAGTCACATGCGGCTGTCACGCTGCTGTCACTGGCATCATGTGGAGTTATGTGTGAAATAATAATGGGAGATATTGTATAATTTTTTTCAAAAGCCACAAAAGAGTATAGGACACAGACCAAACAGTATCAAGAAAATACTTTATCATATACAAAAGATAGTAACTCAAAATCTCCTTTTATGATTATCCCTTGACAAGGACAATTCATATACACACATTGACAAAAAAATAACGCACCCAGATAGAAATGCCAGATTGTTGCAATACTCAGCATAGAGATATGGAAATGATTACTGGTGCAGTCTTATTAGACACAGGTTCTTACCACCAGAGGGCATAAAAGTGCTTCCCCTGCTGCCTTAGAAAAAGACTGCCAGAAGCTACTTTTGGGTAGTGTACATCTTAGTGAAAGACCCTAGACTGATAAATATGCCTCTATGATGCAATTGTAGACATTTTGAAAAGTTGACAGTCTCTAAGAGGAGGAAGCATCATTAGTCTGAAAGAAGCAGAATGGTTGTTTCAACAAATTGCACACCATTCTCACCTAGCTGTTAGGAGCAGTGGAGATGTGAGGGCCCCAGACGGCCCAGAAAGACCACCAGTAGAGAGCATCTTTTGATGCATGCAGCTCCCACAGTTTCCTTGTCCACCATCCAGGCACAGGTGTCGCCTTCATTACATATCCCTATCTCTGCCCAAACTATTTCCAGGCGTTTAGCATAAGGAAGTTCTGAGTCATGGCACCCATTAAGTATCTTGCCATTGACAGCTAGCCACCGTTGCCTTCAAGAGCAGTAGTGTCGTGAATGAAAAACCTGGACTTATACAGACTGGAACTGTAGTAATGAATCCAGGTTCTCTGATTCAATGACAGTCAGGTTCGAGTATTTAGGCCTCGTGGTGAGTGCTTCAATCCTGCCTTTGCTGTGGAGTGACACACTGCCCCAACTGCTGGTGTGATGATCTGGGGAGCCATCGCATATGATAATCGGTCACCCCTAGTAGTGATACGACTAATGAGGTTTTCTTATAGCTAGAACTGCAATCTTGGTAGCATATGAAAGCTGAGGAAAAGCTGGGAAATGTCCGGCCATACAAGGCTTCTCGTGGGGTCTGAACTACAACTATCAGCTGACTGCTGTTAAGTCCACCTACTTTAAAGAGGATTTACAATTTTAAGGAGATTTTGTACATGATCAGACACTGGTCATTTGATCGATGAATATGGAATAATCCCAGATAAAACATTATAGTGGCAATACAACCTATACTGTATATGGGCACAACTATTCAACAATGGACATCCTGGTAACAAACAGTAATAATCTATGGGTAACAAATGTATCCGTTTAATACTGGCGCAATGCCCTAAAGGATTAAAATGATCAAGTCTCAAATTCTAAAAACCATTACAATTATAATCACTATTATCTTTGTGTTAGCATAGATGGATAAAGTCATAACCTATATACATTTTATATGATCCTTTCTAAGAAGAGGAATAATCTGGGTGCAATGGCTGCCACTGTTTCTATGACAGGTCCTCAGCCTTGTTTACTCACCATTAGTCAGTCCTTAGTAGTATACACAGCTGACTATTGCTCTATCTGTAAACTAATATTAACCTGGAAGTTTGCATAAGGAAGAGATAACAGGGCAGACATTTGAGTTGCAATGATAAATTATATCATCAAGAAATCCATCTGTATTTTCCATTTTTTGCTGTATGGCTGGATGACAGTTAAAGTGGGGTTTCCAGAACTTTAATATCAATGACCTAGTCTTGGTCAAGTGATTCAATCTCTGAACAGACACAGTGTATACAGCGACTACTACAGCTCTCTGCCATTTACAGGGACTGCACAAGACCCTAGGGTAATGTATACTAATGACCTATCCATAGTATAGGTCCTTAGTATCAGAACAGTGGGGTTCTGATACCTGGACCATGCACCAATCAGCTGGAAACCGCAAACAAAATATACAATCAAAGCCAGCGCTGCTAATAGCCAGCTGAATGGAAGCAGAGCTGCAGTTTCCCGGTGCCACCACTATAATGTATGTCCCCATATGCTGTATACAGCTTCTGGCTTCATACACTGTAGTGCTGGCACTGGGAACTGCAGCTGCACTCCCATTCAGCTGGATAGGAGCAGAGTTGCTTCCAGTCGTATACATTGTATATGGCATTTGGCTGCTGAATCAGCTGATCGACCCAGGTTTTGGGTCTCGGATCTCTACTGATCCTGTGGATAGGTCATCGGTATACATCACCCTTGGGTCTCAGAAAACCCCTATAAAAGAATGAGAGAGAGCGAAAAATAAATTAAAAATTAGGTGGACAATATATATAGCTGTTACCCAATCAAATTTATTTCATATTTCAGTCAAAGCAACTAAATAACATAATTTGTAAAATATTCCTTAAATTCTAATTCTAGTAACACTTCTCTTCTGAAATGTCCCCGAGGCACTTCAAATGCACCATTAGAGTCCTTCACCAAAGATGGGTCACTAAAAATCATTACAGTCTTGCCAAATCTTGCTTATATTATTATTATTATTATTATTATTATTATTAATGATTATATTTTTTTATTTGACTATTATGTTTATATTATATCATAGATTTTATACGTTGACGCTATTTATTATTATATTTATGTTATTAGATCACTATTATACTTTGTCATGTTTATATGGTTATTCTGAGTATTATTTTTTTCAGATTTTTATTATTTTTATGTTATTATATCAGAGACTGACATTACATGATGTCTGAACAATGCCAGAGAACTGTTTGGTTGCTGTTTTTATTACATTACCTGGTTTAAAACAGTACAAAGACAAGAAGGACAGAACAGCTCTGACTGCTGAGTGTTACTGATGATCCTGCTAACAGCTATGTCTACCAGTCCAAAAATAATATACTGGAAGAGCTGTACAAAGCTGAAGAAAGTCCGCATGTGTGAGTCTACGAGGACTTCAGATATTTAGAGAGGAAAACAAGAAAAAAACTGCAGACATTTCTGAGCTGCCAGATCTAGACAACACAGAACTGAGATATGATACATACAGTATTCTAAAACTTTAAAGAACATCATAAAATTGGCCTCGGACGTTAATGTTTTTTGTATGTAAGACAAATTTATATAAGTTTGCATCAAGTTTTTTACTCTGTCACACACTAATAAAAAAATCATGACCATGAAACAACCAATGCAATCTGATGCACTTAGGTATGAGCTTTGTCCGAAATTAATGGGATCCTTCACAATCCAGCTCTTTAACAAAGGTTTATTCTATAAGCTGCTAGAAAACCCAAATGCAAAAGTGATCAAAGCCTAAATTATGCTTTAATATACATGGTGCCGGGCTACTCACATCTTACATCCAGCTATCTCCACCCATGTGCAAATACTCAGAAATAGAAGGTTATCAATGACTGTGTGAAAGCAAAGGAAGGACCTGCAGATTGTCTCATGGATATTATCCCTTGTCCGTATGTTCTATTAGGTCAAAGGGATGTCGAAAAGTGGGTCCCTTCTGTAAGTGTGTCAGTGCTTTACATGGACGACTATCCATATGACCATGCTGCAGGAGAAATGTATGTTCAAGTCTGTAGTATTTACCACCTAGCCATACTAGTATAGGTGATGTCTGACAACTTGGAACCTCAGCAATCTTGAGAATGTCAATCCCATGTTTATTGTTCTTCCTTATGCACCACCGTGGTGTAGAGGGTTTAGAAAGAAGCAGGGCTCAAGCGTGCCGCCTCCTGGTCTATTTAATGGGGGAATTGTTTTAAGACTAATGTTTTTTATGCCTGGCGTCTTAATAATTCAGGAGCACTCCCATGTGGCAAGATTAAAGGAGTTATCTGGTTTATTAAAATATAGTTCATATAATAGGATTCCTCACTATAAACAACTTACTAATATACAATATGGTGTCACAATTTGTCACCATTTACCTGATTTCCTGGTCATGTGACCACCTCTGTGACCTTTCCTTTGCAAGCACCCTGCGAGTACTGAGGCCTGCAAATGAAACGTCACAGCACCATGTGACCTATTGGAAGCCAGGTGTCAAGGCTGCAGGGCCCACATCAATGCCACAGAGGCAGGGTGCGAAAAAGTGTTAAGCAGGGTGCAAAAAGATAAAACTGGTGCAATCTTTGGTGTAAAAAGTTGTACAGTGCTGCGAAATATGTTGGCGCTTTATAAATAAAATTTATTATTATTATTAAAGTGTCTCTGCCCCCAAGATGCAGCACAACTACTCCCGATCTACACCATACATGCACTTCAATGGGACAGCACTGCAGTACCTACACTCACTGCTACAGACTGAATAGCGAGTGAGCTACCTCAGTACTAGAGATATGCAGGAGTTCCATGTGTTGGACCCCCGCAGATCTAATATGGATGACCCCTTTAAGTACCATAGACTTTAAATGGAGCATCACCGTATATGCACAACTGCTGCTCAACTATAGGGAGGAGCAAAGAGGGTAGGGGGGTGATAACAACTTGGGAACCCTATTCTAGTAATTGTGGGGGTCCCAGCAGTGGAGTCTCTAGTGATGAGATTCTGTGAATAGGTAATAAATATCCATTGTGAGACAAACCCCTCAAACCAGTTCCGTAATATTGGTAAGGTAATACTAGTTTTGGATCCTTACAACAGTTTTACTATCAAATCTTACAAAGTAAGATGAGTTTAGTGAAGTTTATTCAGAGAATTTGTAAAAAGTAACAAATGTCAGCTTTGCCTCCAGCAAAAATTCCGCAGAGATTTTTTTTTTTTTTTTTTACTCCAAAGTGATTTCTCCCGGTAACCCCATTACATAAACATGTCCCATTATATATAAATGAATGTGAGTAGAATATGTACACAGACTATAGTTTTCCTGTAAGTACTTAATTGTCTTATGGTTATTTCACTGTAATACTATGTAATAACTAGCCGAAACATTTCTATCCACTCACTGGGAAGAAACAGCAAACTGAGAAGTAGTAATACCTCTGTTATTATTCAGAAAACGCCAGAAAATGATATTTATCTGCAGGGATAAGGGAATTCATAGTACATTAATAAGCAGAGGGATTAGGGGAGTTACATTGTATAAACGACCTCCAGTTTTTTGTAATGTCTACAAGACACATCAAGCACGTTGTAGTTATCTGATGTGTTATTCTTCTATGCTTCATCATGCATGCAAGGATTATTAATAGAGAAAGTGAGACAGTCCTGTTAAATGAGAAGACATTCTTATATTCCCGATACTTCAAGGAGTTATCCACCTTTTCAAAACTGATGGCCTATACTTAAGATTGGCAGGGGTCGACCTGTCAGGATCCTCGCAGTTCAGCATCTTCCCCGGGCGTGCAGCCCCAGCATTGTTTACATGCAATGCTCACTTGCCGTCTTAATATGGAAGACGAATGCAATACCCACAACTACGTCTATCAAAAGCAGTGCCACATCCAGCATACAGTATATGCAGTGCCAGGAGCTATACGCCCGGGAAAATGGCTGATTTGTGAGGGTCCTTATGGTCTAAAACTGATGGCTTATCTTAAAGGTCTATCTTTCACCACCTCCACCAACTTCAACTCTTTGCATCCTTCAGTAGGTGCGGCCCCACTGACTCTGGAACATTTGGATTTTTTTTCTCTAGTCCCACCTGTTAAGTTTCAACACCCAAAATACTAACTTGGCTTGTCAGGTAGGCAGTCATAGGCTGGAACAGATAGACAGGGACCGCCCAGCTGACAGTAGAGAATCTAATTAGCATACTGGTTTCTGAAACTAACAGCACTGATTGCTCAGGAATGGTGGGAGCTACAGAGAAAATCCAACTGTGACAGAACCAATGGAGCAGCACCTTTTGAAGAAAGCAAGGAGTTAAGAGTTGGTGAAGGTGGTGAAAGGTCCTCTTTACGGATAGACTATTATCTTTGAAAAAGTAGATAACCCCTTGAGGTCTACGCCAATTTCTGCAGGTGTGACAAGGCAAAAACACACGATTTTGAGTAGTTTTTGAGACAATGGCTTTTAAAGTAAACATACTGCTGAAATTCCCTGATGGAAATTCAAGTAACTGTAGCCTAATGACATGCCACGCGGCCATGTAGGGCCCCCCGCCGGCAAAAAGGGGGGGGGGGGGGGGGGAAAAAGGGGGGGCCCTTTTTTTTTGGTGGGTGTGAAAAGGGGGGGAGAAAAAAAGGGGGGGGGGGGACCCCCCCCACCTAAAGAAATGAAATAAAAGGGGTGGGGTAAAAAAAAAAAAAAAAAAAAAATTTTCTCCCCTGGCTGGAAAGATAAAAAATAGGGGGTTAAAATATCTTTTTTTTCTTCCCCCCCCCCCCCCTACCCTTTTTTTTGTCTTATTTTTTTGTTTTTATAAAAAAAAAAAAATGAAAAAAAAAAAAATAAAAAATATTAATTTTTTTTTATTTTTAAAAAAAAAATAGAAGGGGGTGAGGGGGGGTGGGGTTTGATGGTGTGTGTGTGTGTGGGTGTGGTGGGTGTTGTTGTGTGTGTGGGAGAAAAAAAAAAAAAAAAAAAAAAAAAAAAAATAATTTATTTTTTTTTTGTTTTGTTGTGTGTGTTGTGTGGGGGGGGTAAGTTTAAAAAAAAAGGAAAAAAGTTGGAAAAAAAAGGAAAAATAGTAGAAGTTTTTGGGTTTTGTGTGTTGTGGTGGAAGAAAAAAAATAAAAAGAAGGGGGGGGGGCCTGGACGCGCATGGAGTAGCACGCGCGCAGGTCCTTCTCCGCTCCTCCGCTCGCTACTGAGACCCGTGGACCCCTCAGCAGGCGCAGTATGGGCAAGCGCTTACCGAGGAAGGTGGCCCCGGGCACCCCAGCGCCCGTGGAGAGGTCTGGGGGGGCCACCCTGGACGCCTTTCTGGCCCAGAGGCCTTCTCTACCGGGCCAGGCTGCTGCGGGGCGGCCATCTTGGATTTCCTCCGCTCTCCAGGCACAGGGGTCGCAGCGCAGCTTCTCTCCTCCCGCGCTCCCCCTGTCAGCCAGCGGAGCGCCGCTTCAACAGAGATCCCTGTCGGCGCCTGGGCAACCCAGAGTTTCCCCAGCACGAGTACTCCCACAGTCTCCTCACCCTGGGATGTCCCAGCAACTACATTCTGCTTCACCAGCACTCCTGGCAGAGCGGCATGAGAGGACCCCGGATGTCTCCAGCTTCTCAAGGAGTTCTGAGGTCAGTGGCTCTGCTCCCTCCTACACCGCTGATGAGTTGCAGCCTGTGGCCACAGAGCTGGTCTCTGTGGCCCCCCATCTACTATCTTCCCCCATCGCCCCTCCCCTCCATAGCTCAGGGGGGATGGCGCGGTGGAAGGCGCTGGCGTAGGGGCTCCTCCGCCCCACACTCCCAAGGATTATGCCTCCCCCCTCCAGTCCTGCACCCCCAGAGCTGCATTCCAGGCCCATCTTCAGCACCATCATCCATGGCGGACCTTCTTCTTCAACTTCCTACTAAACAAGACCTTAAAAGTATGGTTGCGGAAATCACAGCGTCCTTCCGATCTGAAATTGCTACCCTCCGCACTGATTTACACTCCATTGCTAACCGAATGGACACGCTGGAGAATGACCATGACACTACCAGAGACTATGTTGCCTCACTGCATGATACTACCACTGAACAGGGTTCAGCTATACGGGACATGCAACGCCACTTGGAGGATCTTGACAACAGGGGCCGGCGCAACAATATACGCATCAAGGGACTCCCAGAGGCTGACCAATCTGAGGATCTGCCTGTTCTGCTGGAGGCTGTCTTCAACACTATACTGCAGGAGCCCCCGTCCCACAAAATTAAGTTTGATAGGGCACATCGAGCCCTTCGACCCAGAGGATCTTCCGCCACACCCCGTGATGTCATCTGCTGCCTCCACGACTTCACCCTTAAAGAGGCTATAATGAGCAAAGTGCGCAAACTCAAAGACTTCGAGTTTCAGGGAGCTCCACTACAATTCTATCAGGATCTGTCGCTAATCACCCTCCAGAAACGCCGCCATCTCCGACCCCTCCTCCAGATTCTTCAGGAGCACCAAATTCCTTACCGGTGGGGATTTCCGTTTGCTCTCATTGCTCGTAGGGATGGTCGCTCCGCTACGCTTCGCTCCTTTGCGGATTTGCCTCTCTTCTGTGACCTATTGGATGTTCCCCTGCCGGATTTAACAGACTGGGAGCTATTCTCTCCACCCCCTCCCCCACCACCGGTTTGGCAACGATTGGAGCCCAGACGACGTCATGCATCCTCCGCGGTGGTGACCACTCGGAGGCCCCGGCTGGAGACTGATCCCTGAGGAGGCTGCCCCCCCCTTGAGACGTTCTCCCTTTTCTCGGTGGTGCTTTGGAATCTGCATGCCTTAATGTTATGTTTGCTTCTTTTTTTTTTCTTTTTTAGGTCTACGGGTCTCATCTATTATGCTTATTATTGGATTGTTTTAGCGGAGTGGGGCGGGGTGGGGTTCCGGTGACTCCCCTTCCTTCCTTCTTTTTACTGGTGGTTGGGGATCCACCGCCTCCCCCTCCGACCTCCTGTCCACGCTCTCCCCCCTAAGGGGATACTTGGACTGTGCGGCCATTGATCCTGATTGGACCTCTGGCTGCCCTCATTGGTCCCCAGGCGAGTGACTTAGCCTCGCCCACAAAGTATTGTTTAACTGTTTTTATTTTTACTTTGTCATTTATGATGTCTTTTGCCTCCCTCCCTCCCTCTCTTCCCCCCCCCCTCCCTGATCTAGAGACCCTGCCTCGACTTTGGGTTCCTGTTTGTGGATTGCCCTTTTGCCTCTCCGAGGGAAACTTGCCAGCGTCATGTGAGATGGGTGAGCTTATTGCAATCCGCCACTGTCCTCCAATCCTGGGTCCCAATGGTTAGGTGCGTGACAATTAATGTCAAGGGCCTGGGTTCCAACATTAAAAGGCGCCATGTCCTTAGAGAACTCCGCTCCTTACGAGCGGATGTGGCGTTTCTTCAGGAGACTCATTTTGACCGCGCTGGTACTTTTGCCTTCGCTAAGCATTATTTTCCCGTAGCTTTTTCAGCCTTCCACAATCGACGCAGAGCTGGGGTGGCTATCCTTCTTTCTCGATCCTGCCCAATTACAGTGACGACTTCCCACATAGACCCAGGTGGCCGGTTTGTTATCTTGGAGGGGCTCCTTTATGGTGCCCCGATTGTTTTATGCAATGTCTATGCCCCCAATTCAGCACAGATCCCGTTCTTGCGCCGGGTATTCTCCCGTCTGCGCGCTCTCCCACCATCAGCTTGGCTGGTGGGGGGAGACTTTAACATGGTCTTCTCTGAACGGGCGGATCGTCTGGCGTTACCCCAGGGCCCAACCCCCCATAGGTTGGCCCAACTTGCAAGGGAGTTCCGCAGGCTGATCCGCGCCCACTCTTTGTATGACCTTTGGCGAGTGGACAATCCTACGGCGCGCTCCTACACCTTCTTTTCTCACCCTCATAACACTCACACCCGCATTGACTACTTCTTTGGAAATGCTCCCGCTCTTCGTTTGCTTAGGGACACGAACATTGGCCCTCTCACCTGGTCTGATCATGCCCCAGTCGTGGTTACCTTATCTACGACTCCAGTGCCTACTCGCCAATGTCATTGGCGTCTTAACGAAACACTGCTCAATTCGCCGACCTCCCTCGAGACCCTGCGCACACACTTGATAGATTATTTTAGGGACAACTTAGGCTCGGTAGACTCTCTTGCCATTCTCTGGGAAGCCCATAAGGCGGTCATGAGAGGATGCTGTATCGCATTGGCTTCTAGGCTTAAAAGGGACAGACAGGCCCAGGAACAGCTCCTCCAAGCCCGTATTCGGTCCCTTACGACGACTTTGGCAGCGCATCCATCCCTGGGGGTTCTTCGCCGTTTGGTCCTGGCCCGGGCGGACCTCCGTGATTTGGAGACCCGCCATGTGGAACGACTTCTCCTTTATACCCGTCAGCGGTTTTTTGAACGAGGTAATAAATCTCATACCCTCCTGGCAGGAACCCTCAGGGATCATCGGGCCTCTTCCACACCACACTCTGTCCGTGACCCCGCGGGTACTCTTCAACATCACCCTGATGCTGTGGCGCTGGCGTTCCACTCTTACTACTCTAAGCTGTATGACTTACCCCCCCACGAGCACTACTCCCTGGGGATGACTCAACACTACTGGAAGACTATTTAAAGGATTGTTGTCTCCCACGCCTTCCTCCTGAGGCCCTAACCTCCCTGAACACCCCCATCACCAGGGAGGAACTAGAAGGGGTCCTGAGGGACCTCCCAAATGGGAAAGCCCCAGGCCCAGATGGGTTCACTTACAATTATTATAAGGTTTTCCAGGGTGAACTCTCTGCTCATCTATTGTCCCTCTTCAATTCCTTCCTTTCAGGTTCCCCTATACCCCCGACTATGCTCTCTTCACTACTCACATTGGTCCCTAAACCGGGTAAGGACTTGCAGGATTGTGCTAACTACCGACCGATTGCTTTGCTGAACACGGACCTGAAACTTTTCACCAAACTCTTAGCCAATAGACTGAATGCTTGGCTCCCTCTGCTTGTCCATAAGGACCAGGTGGGATTCATCCCCTGTCGTCAGGGTGGTGACAACACCAGGAGGACTGTGGATTTGGTGGAGGTGGCCAATCATTATTCTACCCCGGCCCTTCTCTTGAGCCTGGACGCTGAAAAGGCTTTTGACCGCATAAATTGGTCGTTTATGCATACTACGCTTAAGGCGTTCGGGCTTACGGGACCTTTTCTCACAGCTATCCAGGCCCTTTACTCCTTACCCTCAGCAGCAATCAAGCTTCCCCATGCATCTTCGCCCTCCTTCCCTATTCGAAATGGCACTAGGCAGGGTTGCCCCCTGTCACCCATCATATTTGCCCTCTGCATTGAACCGCTAGCGGCCAAGATTAGGCGAGACCCTAATATCAAGGGCATCATGGTCCAAGATAAGGAATTTAAGATATCTCTCTTTGCGGACGATGTACTCCTCACTCTCACCTCCCCTCATACTACCCTTCCAAACTTGCTGCGCTCGCTAGAGACCTATGGTGATCTCTCAGGGTATAAGGTGAACCCCGCGAAGACTGAGGCACTCCCACTTAACATCCCACGGGACCTTCTCCTTCTCCTCCGCAGTAATTACGATTTCCAGTGGCGGGAGTCCTCTATCCGCTACCTGGGAGTCCATATATCCACTTCCTATGCGACCCTCTACTCGGCAAACTACCCGCGGTTGTTTTGTGAGCTAAGAGCCCTATTGGACAAATGGCAACCCTTGCCTATCTCCCTTTTGGGGAGAATTGCTGCGGTCAAGATGACTCTCCTCCCGAAGCTACTGTATTTTTTCGAGACTCTCCCAGTCGCGATACCTCGGGGAGAATTACGGAACCTACAGAAAGCTATCTTCCAGTTTATCTGGAAAGCAAAACGACACCGAATACCTAGATCTGTTATGCTGGCGGATAGGGGGTCTGGGGGTATGGCTGTCCCACATCTGTTACATTATTACTGGGCGGCCCACTTATGCCATATCCCATTCTGGGCGGCTATGCCAGCATACACCAGATGGGTGCAGGTAGAGAAGCTATGGCTGGCACCCATGCATCCTAACGCGCTTCTGTGGGTCAGCTCCCCCCCCACCCCCCTGCCTCGTACCTGTTGGGCCCCATTCGGTTTACTAGATCTATCTGGTCTACCTGTTGTGCTAGATTCTCCCTGATGTCCCCGCGCTCATCTATGGTCTCCATACTATACAACCCCCTTCTCCCAGAGAGCCTGACTTCTGCCATGACTAAAGTGTGGTCTGAAGCTGGCCTTTACCGGATTGCTGATATGGTTGACCCTGGAACCTTGGAACTCAGGTCCTTTGCTTATCTTACAGCTAATCAAAACCTGCCAAGTACTGAATGGTTCCATTACTTGCAGGTGGTTCACTTTGTCCGCTCCCTCCATGGGTCTCTTAAGGTGTCACTCCCCACCGCTTTTGAAAAGATTTGCCGTGCAGGCACGTCCACTAGGGGCTTTATATCCTCTATTTACCAACTTCTTAACTCACAAACTACAGGCTCTCCTGTTAATCATCGCTATATGTTTAAATGGGAGGAGGCGGTGGGTAAACCCATCTCCCAGGAACAGTGGCGGATTGTATGGTCTCGGGCCCAGAAATCATCTCAGTGCATTACGTTTAGGGAAACGCAGTATAAGCTGTTGATGCATTGGTATCATACTCCGGCTCTCCTTCATACTTTAAACCCATTAGTTCCCCCATGGTGCGGGCGCTGTGGAGCTGCGGTGGGTACCCTGCACCATATCTTTTGGACGTGCCCTCTCATCCTCGGTTTTTGGAGGGAGGTCAGGACTCTGACGACTGCTCTCTTTTTGCAAGAGGTTCCTCTTGACCCTCTTCTTTATCTCCTGAACCTTCCCCCCAGACACCTGAGCAATAAGTCATCCAGGCTTTTCTTGCATCTTTGTACTGCAGCTAAAACTCTCATAGCTAGAAACTGGAAGAAGGTGAGTCCCCCATCTAGTCTTGAGCTTGTGGCTAGAATGAAGGATGTGAGGAGTCTTGAATACCTGACTGCTGGCCTACATAATTCACGGGAAGCCTTTGGGGCTATTTGGGCACCCTGGGACATGTATTGTACATTACAGGGTCTCTGATCTCTAGTCCTCTCCTTCCCTCCCCCCCCCCTTCCCTTTGGTCCTACCCTTGTCTTCTTAATCCCTCCATTCCCCCCTCCCTTGTTCACTGCTTAATTTAAATGCATATTGCTTAGGGGGAGGAGGCAGATAGCCTCTATTTACCTCAATGCTTCCTGTTTGTTTGATTATTATTGTTTTTTTGTTTTTTCTTTATTCCTTGTTAATGAAAAATTTTTCAATAAAATTACAGTTATATAAAAAAAACCAAAAACACAAACCGTGAAACACACAAACGTGGATCACCATTTCTTCCTACTATTTGCTCAAGAGCTATTATTTTACTTATAAATTAGCCGTAAAGAGGGGGGGGGCACCTCTCCTGACATGTCTGCTTTACTAAATACTTGTATTCCCCATAATATAAGAATTGAGAAGAATCTTTTTTTTTTTTTTTAATCTGGTAAATCTGTGTTGTGCGATTTTTGTTATTCTCTGTAGAAATGTTACTAGCTGGGGTTGTGATCGTGAAACCTCTCACACTGTCGAATCAGTACAGATAGTTAAATAACGTGTTAGGACACACCCATTTGACTTAGTAATGGGAACACCCGGATTTGCAAGGGGCAAAGGGGGGTTTTTTGGTTACCTTAACCCCCCCAAAAATAGGCAAGAAAAAAGAAAAAAAAGTTTTATAAAAAAAAAAAGGGGGGTAAAAAAAAAAAAAAATTTTTTCTTTTAAAAAAAAAGAGACCTCACACAGCACCATCAACAAAAAGTTATAGAGGTCATAATACGGTGACCCGTGACAAATCATTTATTTTTTAAAAAACTGAGTTTTACTTAAACCTTATGTAAAATTCATAACACATAATAAACCCAATATAACTATGGTATCATCGTGATCGTAATGACCCGACGGACAAAATTGCCATGCCATTTTTAGTGCAGAATGAACGCTGTAAAAACCACGTGCAAAAGCAAATCATAGAATTGTAGGTTTTTCACCCAGACCCCACAAAAACATTAAGAAAAGCTAACCAAAATATTATATGTTACCCCTAAATGGTGCCAAACAATAGTACAACTCGGCACGGAAAGAGTAAGCCCTCATATAGCTATGTGGGCAGAAAAATCAAAAAAGTTATGAATTTTGGAAAGCGGCGAAGGAAAATATGAAAAAAAGTTGCTGAGCTGTAAAATTCAAACTACGCCGTGTCCTTAAAGGGTTAATGGAGTTCCGTGGTCTGCAAAATGGAGCACAATTCCGTTCTTTTGCCATGGACTGCTGGCCTGTGGAAAACAAAGAGAGGTCTACATGCGCCTATTAAAATAAATAGGTCCATTTGCATTCCATGATTTTCACGGATATAACATGAGGTATATGAGGTCAGCTTCAGTCGGCAAACAGTGTCAACCATTCAGGTTAACATTTAAACTTTAGCGATGGTCAATGATCGACCTCAGTATGACAAAAAGGAGATTACCGATCATAGGGAGCCTTTTTGGCCTGCCAGTTCAGTCCAGGACACTGATGCTCATATCATTCAAAGGACAACCTTAATCTATTGTGTATAAATAGCATTATAGCCCAAGGCTCCTTGGGAGCCAGTCAGCAGCTTGACAGAAACACCTCCATAACTTGGGGGCTTGTTTACATAGTATCATGGCTTCCATTTACAGAGGAGTGAAGACAACTACTCCAGATCTATTTCCAATCACATCCCAACAAATGTTCTCCTTCAAGTTTCTATGGGTTTTAGTATTTTTCAAGGCAAGAAAAGTAATAACCACAATATTTTCTCTAAAAATACCAGACCTTTTTATCAAAACCGCACAATGGAGATGTAACCTGAACATGCAGGAGAGTAAGCACAGCAGATTAAATGGAAGGAGTCTCCAAAAAATGACTAACTTTTTAAACCAAGATTTTATGTTAAACATATTTTTAAAGGGAGTCTGTCAGCAGGACAGTCGGTATCTGACTAATGACAGTAACTTGTACAGCGACTTCTACACTTTCCAAGGATGTCTTTCTTATTCTACATCACAGCTCTATTTTCATGAAAATCCAGATTTTATTCTTATGCAACTTAGGCTAGGTTCACATCTGCGTTGGAATCTCCGTATGAGACTCCGCCGCAGATTCTACTTAAAATTTAGTATAAAACTGGCAAAAACCAAGTAGACACCATTACAGTCTATGGGGTCCGTGGATTTTGCAGGTAACTACTTTTTAAGCGCACAGGGGCGAATGCTAGTGTAAACCTAGTGTCAAATGAAAAGGGCTTTAAGGGCTCTCGACTGCTGCCCAGCTCTACCCCTCATTGCTTGAGTGACATCTTCCACTTTGTCTGCAGCTAGGGGCAGTTATCTAGAGCAGAGAGAAACTCCCCTAAAGCCCTTTTCAGCTAATTTTCATAAAAAGTAAAAGCTGCTTTTCATGAAAACAAAGCAATGCAAAAAAGTAAAGGCATCTTTGGAAAGTATAGAAGTCGCCCTACAAGGTACTGTCATTAGTTTGAGGCTGATTTTCCTGCTGATAGGAAATTATTGAAAGGGAGTCTATCATGTTTTTAAAATTTTCATGTCACTGTCTATATTTTAAAAACGTACTATATCCTGCAATTTTCAGTCTGGCCACTAAGCCTAACAATAAAAGTGACACTTGTCAATTCTGTAGGGGTTTTCTTTGCAACAGTTACCTCATTTACATCACAGGCCAGGCAGACAGGATTACTATAGAAGATAACATCTCTATAGATAACATGACATAAAACCCACTATAGACAATAGATGATGTCACAGTTTATCTCCTTCCCCTCCCTGCTCTGAGCACATCTAATATACTCTCCCATAGACCTCAATGGGTCGGCTCCAGACTATTACTGCCTATGGTCATGACTATACTGTAAAGCATATTACTAAATGCTGTCAATAGAGCAGAGGAGAAGCTCGGGCAAGATGGTCACTTCTAACCATGTATATAAAATGGAATTTAAAAAAAAAAAATCTGAAAATAGAAAAAGATTAGTTTAAATTAACTTTAAAAATGGTTCCTTTTAAGCAAGGTAGTTACAAAGTTTCTCAGTTTGTAGACAGGATATACATCACATGTGACAACATTCTTCTCACTTTCTCATTCATGAATTAATTTGTACTAAACAGGAAGCAGAAATCTAAAGAATCACTACAGAATCACTGTTCTAGAGAATTTTCTTCCTCTTTTACATCATTGTAGATGAGACCGTTCTAGTAACACTTTGGTGATTTTCTAGTGAATTTTCGTCCTCATTTACATCATAGTAGATGTGCCATTTCCCACATGACGCCTTTAAGCTGCTAAATCATTACAGTTTACACTATAGGCTAAACAATGTCTTTGCGTTAAGTATTTTCTTACATAAACTGTTACAACAGTGTACATTCTCATGCGTAGTGAGTGTCTCATGTATGGTCTAATATCTACCATGGACAATGCTTGACGTACCTACCATCAAACAGAAGAAGAAACAATACACTTCAGGGAAATTAGGTCAGAACAAATAAAACAGTAAAGCCGACCATACATGGTGCTCGGTTTTGGTCCAATGTGATGACTGAGCCACGAATCAGACAAAGGATTGGGACATATCTAGCATATGGGCAGTATTGCTATAAGTCACCAGAGAAACTTCTTAGAAGAAATATATAAAAAATAAGAGCTTTAGAGCCATGCTTGGAGTGGAACCATGTCCTATGGGATGACAAAACCTTAACCAAAGCAAGTTAAGTGAAAGGTTTTACAATGATATACAATGATTTTCTGTCCCCAATTACAACAGACAGCAAGAGTCAATCAAAAGCAGTAAAGTCCTAATTGATTAAATTTCATCAAAAAACAAGAGATTGAATTCCTTTGAATGTAAACGTGTAACAAACTACATCTACTTAATGATACAATATTATTAATTGTGTATATATAATCATTTTATTTAGAAGTCAGAGACGGCAACTTCTTTCCAACTCCACACAAAATTAGTTCCAACTCCAAGACTCTGACTCTGACTATGACTACATAGCCCTGGGCATAAAGGACAGCTAAAGACACCATCATTAAGAGATACAAGACACGTCATGGCTCTGCCTAAACCAAATAGTGACCAATTCTCAGGGGTAATATACAGATCATTGTGCAGGCCTGGAAAAACTTTCCCAAAGAAACTTGTGAATTATACAGACAGAGAATCCTCCTGTTGTTCCATGGGTTCTGAAGCTTTTACGGAGATGCAGCCAAAAATTGGAGCCCGGGGAATAATCTAACAAGCGAGTGCTATGTTACATGTACATTAGCAACTTTGTGTGTGCATTTTCCACGCGGATATGAATCAAACCCCAGGTGTCAGATGCTTCATGCAAGCTTTTAGACCTACTTCTAAAGTGCAGCGGATCCTGGGGTGGTAGTGCTGTTCTGTGACCTCTCCGACTATAGTTTATGTAGTTAGAAAAACCATTTCCTTTGATTGCAATCGTTCAAAACAGCAAAGTAACTTTTCTGATTTCTGTCAGATCTTTTACTTTGTCTTTGATGTCACTGAAGAGGGAAAAATGAGCTCTGGAAAGCCTCGGTTCACACAACTACTTTAACATTTGTTTTCAGGATCTCACTTATGTTCTTCAAAGGCGGATATTGTCTCTTTTTTATGATTTTTGTTCCTACTACACGAGGAACTTACAGAAGGAACCAGTTGATAATTATTTTACTTATTGCCCCCCCAAAAAAGTAGAAGAACACAAAAGGTACAAAACAGTCATGGGGGTTTAAAGGAACAAACATGAAACAATACCGTCAGAAATGTAGGTTTATTAAACTTCACTTCTGCGTATATTTGCTGAAACGGGCACGATGGAAGATAAAAAACTGGAGACATTTGATCATTAAATATTACATATTGGGAACAGAACGGAGTGTTGTACATTAATGTAAATTACCTGAAAATGTGATATATCCCATTAGGACTGTGACCCTGAATTGTAAAATATGTAGGTACGGAGGACTCTGGAGGGCGGAAAGGTCTAGCAACAACTTTTAATTGACTGTTCACATTGATCATGCTGCAGTATGAAAAAAAAAATCAATGAATAAGCTGCCACAAAGCTGCCGCTAGAGCGCTCCTTCTCTCCTCTGTCAGCCGTACCTGTTTTATCCTCTACATGAGAACAATTCACTGACACAAAACACTTATCATACTGTTATGAAAAGAAAGACAAACTATACTAGAAACTGCTATTGTCTTTATATCATTGGGGGTAATTTATTAAGACTGGTGCATCATGCCCTCTGCTGAGAGAGGCACCCGAATTATTAAGAACCTCCAGACTTCTAATAATTCTGAGACACCATGGGAGGTCCCACTCTCCAGAAATTAAATCTACACCAGTCAGGAATTGGCATAGATTTCAGTTATGGCTCAGGCCAGTCTTTTTGGCACGGGTTATAGTAAATCTGTGGCACTAATTTGGCACAAATAACAAACCAAAGATGCACCACATTTACCCCAGTTTTCTGGTATAGAGGAAATAGTAAATTCACCCCAATAAGTGAAGAGATTGTCTCAGGACATCTCCTTCCATGTGCCCTATTAGTGTATATGGGCATCATAGAGATGGGTCTCCCTGATGGCCCATACTATGTATCAGAACAGAACCAGCCTGAAACTGTGGATCCTATTTCATGAGACCAGGTGCCTCCATGGGTAAGTGTATACCTAGACAAGTATTCCCCGAGTCACAACCTCTAAGGATGGGAGAAGCTGTATTCATGATGATCAGCTGAATAAATATGTATCTAGGAGAGAAATAATGGGGCATATTTAATAATAATTAAAACTTAGACTAGACAGTCTTAAACTGTACCAGATTTATCACAGTGTCTAATGCTGAATGATAAATCTGGTGCATCTTGACACTAATCTAATTTATTGGCTCCAACAAAAAATGTAACAAAATTTTGGCAAATTTTTGGTTCATGGTGTCACATCTTTAAAGGGTTATGTCATGATCAGTGAGAGATAGAAGATAAATTGCTGATTGGTGGGGAGATACTTTATACCTCCATTGATCCCATTGAAATGAATGGAGTGGGGCACACATCTGCATCCACTACTACACCACTCAGCAGACGGACCCCCACCAATCAGCAATTTACCCTCCATTCTATGGATAAAGTATCAAAAATATATTTGTGGCATAATACTTTTGAAGGGGTTTATGCACGAACTGGATAAACCCCTCTGGGAGGCGTAACATTAAAAAAAGACCATACTCACCTGTCCCTGAAGCTCCACTGTCCACCACCACCATCCATTCGACCACGTGCCCTTTAAACTGGAAGTCCTGTGCCCCACGTGATCACTCAGGCCAATCCCTGGCCTCACCAATTGCTCGTAAGGAATGGCTGACATTTTTGAGTGATGTCACTGGTTCCTTACTAGCGACATTTGAGGCCACTTATTGCTAAGTGGTTAAATGGGGTGCAGGACTTCCGGTGACAAGCGCAACTAAACGGTAGACAATAAAGTGCCGGGACAGGGGAGTATGATTTTATTTCTTATGTTACACCTCCCCCAGCCTCGACAGGGGTTTGTCCAATTCCTGGATTAACCCCTTAAGCCTTATCCTCTTTTTGACAAGCTCCTCCACCCAAATGTTTAATAAGGAGCTAAAACTGTCAGCGTCTAAAACAATAAATAGACACCAAATAATGACAGCATTTTTGTACATTTTCATTATTTGTAATACATAATAATGTTGGTTATTAAGTTTGGAATAAAACAGACACTTATCTGGTTCTACAAATTATACTGCAATGTTTCGGGGAAGGCAAAAACCCGCGGGGTGAGGACACACAGTATGACAAGCACTGCTTACCGATTCCTCTGGACACAGAAGATACCTGTCCAGCCAATGACTGTCCGCAGCAGTGATCTGCATCATCCTGTGCCATTTCCTGTCTGTCAAGATAGACTAGGACACAGAGACCGCTGGCGGATTTGGGCAGTGTTGGAATGGGAGTTGCGAGGGATCAGTAAGGAGAGTATTGCTTTTTTTTTCTAAATTTCGTTATGCCATCCCAAGCCAGAAAAAAATAGTAGCAAATGTGTTAAGTTTGACTCAAATCATAGATTTATTGTATCTTATCAAGGTATCATCAAACACTTTCTCTGACAAGATTTGCTATCCTTCAGACCAGGCATTAGATAATGGGAAGTTCAATAAGGACAAGACCAAAGCTGTAAGATTTGATGTAATGCCACCAATCTGCAGCTCAGGAAATAATCGGGTCTGGTGTCTGAGGCCTTGCACACACAAAAAAAAAGAAGGTAAAACAGTATCGAAAATGATAAACTCCATTTTACTATCTCAACTATAAATTTAGCCTAACACATAACCACCACCTTCTTTCCCTGGTAAGTACTTCAGCGAAACAACTTAAAGACACTTCAACATATAGTGTCTGGAGCTTTGCCAAAGCCAGCAAAGTAAAATAACACTTTCAATGGTATACTTAGGAAATAAAAGCAAAAGACGAAGAAAATGATACATCATACGAGGAGGCAAACTGAAGATTCTGCAAACTAAAGGAACTTGTGCTCTATACAATCCATTTCAAAGCTTTTATTAAAAAACATACTTTTTAAGGTAAGTACAGACTGCACCGGCCTCTGACACTTGGTAGGAGACTATCTCTATTGTTTTCTATTATGGCCTCATCCACACCACCATGTGCACGGTCAGTGTGCTAAGCGTGTTTTCCACGGCTAATACACTGACCCATTCATTTCTATGGCCCCAGACACAAGACCGGGACCCAGGGCAAATCTCAGGATGGATCCTATTTCTGTCCATTTTGCAGCCTGGGCTCACTGACCTCAATGAATGGGGCCACGGAGGCACAGACAGAACACAGACATCATCCATGTGCCATCCTTACCATTTAATGTATCAGCCGCAGTTACAGTAGAAATCAGGAAAAAAAGAAAGTAATGCTAAAATGCCCCCAATGGTCTATTATGTCCTAAAAGGGTGCACAATGTATAAAAACAAAATTAAAAATAAGAAAAAAAAAATAACTCCAATACCATGCCCACATCACGGGTTCTAGCCCTGCCCCCAGTGTCACCTACATATAAAGTACCGTACTGGGTGTGGAAAACAATCTTAATTTTTTTTTTCTAGTAGCACTTTGTGCTATTTAAAAAAATAAAACACATGAAAAAAATGTAAAAAAATACATCTCCCCTCCTTTACATTTTTGTGGATATAAAAATATAAAATAAAAAAATGCAAGATTAAAAATAACATAAAATAAAGCCCTACTTATCACAAAAAATGGACACAAAAAATTTTTTGAATAATGTTTTAGCCCTCAAGACCTCATGTACAAAAAAAAAAAAAAAAAAAAGAAAGAAAATGTGTCTGGTCCTGAACTAGAGAATATGGCCTGGTCCTGAGGTGGCTAAACTGTCCCTGCCTTCTCTATGGGAGGTCCAGCTGTTGTAACAGCCCACTCCCCACTTCTGCAGTTTCAGGCTCTCATCCAGTTGCTTATCGCTGCAAGGACTACAGGTATGACAAAGTAGAGTTAGGTTATTATTATCTATTGATATAGCACCATTAATTCCATGGTGCTTTACATTTGAGGGTTTACATACGGTACACAAAATATACAAGACAAATATAATACTAACAGTGACCAACTGGCACAGTGGGATAGAGGGCCCTGCCCGCAAGGGTTTACAATCTATGAGTTGACACTAGTGTTCGGGTTCCCGTCTTTCGGGACAACATGGGGACCGTGTCTACTTAAATAGACTATAATGGGGTCTGTTGGGACTCCACCTGGCTTCCCCCGGTTTTATACTGAAACCAGTGGAGAGAAAAGTCCTCCTTGCAGGACTTTTCTCTCCGCCGATTTTAAGAGGATACTGCAGCACAGAAACTCCAATGCAAGTGTGAATCCAGCCTAAATTGTAACAACCAATTGTCAACTTATTCATACATTTCTAAGAATAACAGAGGGACAGCAGAACACAGAGTTGTAAGAAAGGGTGTTGCAGAATTGTTATTTCATGGGAAATTTACTAAAACAGAAATATGTCTGTGTTAGGCTTGGTTCACACCTGTGCTTGTTCACACCTAAAGTAACCGCTTTTTTATGCGGATTAGGTTTCCGTTTGGGGGTCCCCAAGTGGACTCCCCGAACAGAAACCCGAGCGCAGATGTGAACCTAGCCTTAGTAAATAATTGTATTCCTGCCTGTGACACAAAGAAAATCTTTAAGTGGAGAGTAATCTTGTTGCTGAGAAAATAAAATTTTAATCTGTATGAAAATTAGCTTTTTGGTCATATCTGCATACCAGTTCTTGGGACCTGTCAATCTTTATGTTAAGGGATAGGGATGGTGCTGCGTGGCAACCACAGGCAAAAATGGGTTCTCTGGCAGGCAATAAAGGCCATGGCCACATTTGGGACATTTTTTTTTTAAATTAAAATACAAGCATATTTGCCTAACAAAATCACTTTTATAAATGGGTTTTATAACAATTTTCAACCATTAGACTTCTGCAGCCTGTATGTATTTTCATACATTGCAGGCTGCTCACTCACATTCAGTGTAAAATCCATCAATGAGTTCTCAGAGTCTGTAGCCTCTCTCTCTGCTCTCCTACACATTCATAAAGCTGATTTAATCTTATTATATTTGGTTGTAAACTTGTCAGCTTAGATTTGAGCCTCTCAAAGGTGCTCATACCCTTTGACGTTTTGGGAATTTTTCCACTGTTTTTAAAGTACTTTTGTTAGCCATAGAAACCAAAGCAGCCCAACACATGTAAACTATTACCCATTTTCCTAGCACTTCACAACTTGTCAGACTATTATTTACAGTACATACACACTGAAAACATACTGTGTCAAACTAAAAATTCTGCTCATGACAAATGCACCAACACATAACTTGACATCTAAATATTTTAACTTCTAAACTTCCTAAACTTGGGTGAGAAATATAATATTAAATATACCATTAGTATATTATAATCTCATCTACTGCTAAACAATGTCCCGTTGGCTGCACACGTGTTTGTAGAATAAGTGGTGGTTACTAGTAATACACATAGGAAAGAATACAGTTTAAAGGGGATGTCTCAACTAGACAACCTATGTCCATATATCGAGCAAGGCCATATGGATGTCATAAAGTGTTTACCCCACTCAGAACAGCCATTGCCCTCAATAGAGAGCGGCTTGAAATCTCCTTACTATTCCTTCTTACCAACAGAAGCCTGTCCTCAGTATCTCCATTTGGGGACCATACCCCAGGCTGGCTGGTCTCTGACAACCTCAGCAGAGATAACATTCATTGGTGACTGTGACTCTTACTGCTTCTGACTGATCATGGCTGTCAGCCATTTATGAAGGAGTTGGAGCTGGAAATGTGGAAAAATAGAGCAGCTGGAGTACAGCCCATTGACTCCATCTATGCAGGACTGCAATGAACTACTGGGAGAAAGAGGCAGACCCATCATGTAATGGAGAATTGCTGATCACCAATGGAGCAGAAAACACAGGGGGCTAAAGATGAATGTTAAAAGGTTGAAAAAATTGGAGTTTTAAAGCGACTTTCCCAATATTAAAGATAGTCTAAGACTCCCCCCCTCCAAGCATATTCACCTGTCACCACCATGTTACAGAGCACATTACAGTGATAAACAACACACCTTTTTTATATATGTCACCTTTGTAGATTTGGAGAAAAACAGCTTTGAAGTCTTGTGCAAATGAGGCAGTTGGTGCACTGGGGGCGGGCCTTCAGTTCCTGGAGCACTGCTCTTGAAATTCTGAACAAATGCATCTCCTGCAATGAGAGTTGATCCTCCCACTGCTATGACATCTCCCACCCTACATGAGTGACAAGACCAGTGCTCCCAGGGCTGGAGGACCGCCCCCAGTGCACCAACTGCCTCATTTGCATATCATTTCTATACTTATTTTGCTCCAAATCTACACAAGTGACATACACAACAAGGCTCAGGCTCCATGTTGCAGAAACGAAGCATTTCTGTCTGTTGTGAAAATGCAGAAGAAAAAAACAGCATGTTATAGTCCCCACAAAGGAAAAAATCCTGCAGAAAACACGTGTGTATCAATGAGGCAGTCCGTCAATTTTACCTGAAGAAACACTGCGTTTCCACCATAGACTAAGGGGAAAATAGGCAAAAATTAAAGCAGCAAGTGTTTTTTAGCTGTTAGCTGTTTTTTTTTTTCCACTGCACTGCATTTCTGCTTTATTTTTTTTCTGCAGTGTTTTTTTAGCTGCATTTCTGCAATGTTTGGCCTCAGGCTTAAAAAGAGTTTTAGCAAATATGAGCATTAGATGTCTGATGCTTTCTGTGTAAAGGGATTCATAGGCTTACATTGCTAATAAGATATGGAGAAAATCTCTTTATATACAGCACTGGATGATGCACGTTGCTTTCTTTTGCAGATACATATGAAATCCAGAAAATATATAATCTGAAAGAAATCGGCGGCGTATACAGGTACAGTAAATGCCCCATGCAGGTCTATGGGTGCCCCTTTACTCTATATCAAACTGAGCAGTAATACAGCCACATGCTTGATGCTATAACGGCTTTCATCCTCGAATATCTTTCTCTATGTGCTTGTGGTGCCACTTTAAAGCCCTAACAGAAAGTCACAGCGACATAGTGACTTCAGTGCAGCCTGAATGCTATATCAGACGCCACCTTCCGAATCAGAGGTCTCCTAACAGTACCCACTTCAAGCCGTTGCTTGGACACTTGCTGCTAAACCTTGTACTGTATTGCTATATTTAGCCGCAGCAGAACGCCGTATCTATTTCAGTTTGTGTTTTACTCCGCTTGTTTTCTCCCATCAGTTATGTTACTCATTTAGTGGATGATCGTTTAACCCTTTCATTTGTACTGCAGTATACAGTACATCTGTTCTGCAGAGAAGTCCTTTTTTTTTCATCGGACACATAGTCCTGCATGTCCGACTTTGTTTCCGACGAAAAAAAACGGCTTCACGCCGCAGAGGGTGCAATCACACACCCGCGCATTACTTTAAAACCCATTGAAGTGAATGGATTTTTAAACAAACCGTCTCAAACCTTTCTCAATCCTTTTTTCCAACATTGAGGTCGGATTCACGGCGGACGGAGTCCAGGCGCAATTGTGAACCCACCCTTACTATCCATTGGTAATACGTTTGCGTCCACCTTCCATAGACCTCAATGTTAATAAAAACGGATTGGTTTCTGGCCGCCTGGTATCCTTATTTTTTTTTTTTGGATGTAGAGTAAGTCCTGCAAGTCCGACTTTTTTCTCCACCCAAAAGAGTGAATACCAGACTAAATGCTCCAAACGCTCATCTGCACATGGTTTTTACAACCCATTGAAATCAATGGGTTTTAAAATAAACCGTTCAAAATCAGTTTTTGAGGATTTCGAGATGGTTTCAAAAACTGATTTCCCAAACGCAGATGTGAACCCAGCCTTATGTATAAAAAGTCTCAGTGGTGGGAAATATTATAAATCAGACTTAAGAGTCTATATTTATGCCACCCAGGAATAAAGAGTATTTTGTAACATTTTCCATGTTACCTCCATTTCCTACAAGATTTCTTTAAGATCTGTTATTCATTGGTCCACGTTTACTAATAGAAATATGCAGAAGCACAAAAAGTTTTGGAAATGTACAATGGCAAATTTATCACAACCTACATGAAACGTGTTCATATATTAGGAAACATTTTCTTAAAAACCAGCTGCAGTAAAATGATGTTATTAAAGGGGTTGTCCAGGCAAAAATTGACAACCCTTTTAACTTTTAGATCAGCTGGGGGGCATTAAAAAAAAAAAAAAAATGCATACTCACCTGTCCCTGTTCCTCCAGTGTGCTCCCACATGTCCAGGTTCTTCTGCTCCGGTGGCTTCTCCCGGGTCTCTTCCGGAGATCCGCTGATTGGCCTAAGTGGTCACATGACCACTGAGGACAAACAGCGAAGGGCCTGCAATGTCACTACCTGTGACATCATGGGTCCTCTTCCTGAGGCCTGTTGAGGCCGCTGACGCCAATCAGTGGAACGGCGGAAGAGACCCGGGAGATGCTGCTGGAGCAGAAGAACCGAGACGCACCTGGAAGACACCAGAGCATCGGGGACATATGGGTATGCATTTTTTTTTTTACATTTTTTCACTGCCCCCAGCTGATTTAAACGTTAAAAGGGTTGTCCATTTTTGCCTGGACAAACCACTTAATGTATATCAATTAATAATTAATAAATTTCTATGGGGAAAAGTGGCAAAGTGGGGAAGATTAATTTTGTTCTGCACTAGGTGGAAACAGTAGGGGGAATTTACTAACCCAACTATGCCAATTTCCTGGCACAGATGGGTTCAAATGTGGTGCTCCTTTGGCGCATGGCCCTTTCTAGTGGCAAAGATTTGCTACATTATTCTTTCTGTGCCCCATTTACCACTTTTTGAACGCCAGTCTTAATAAATTGCTCCCATTGTGTGATGAGTGACAACACTTATGGGTGAAGATATGTCACCATCGAGCAGTGGCCTAAAGGGTACATATGCTGCACCTTACCAAGCGACCTCCACAGCAGAAGAAAAACGTGTATGGAAGAAATGTGCACTGGCCTGTATAGGAGGCACAACCATCAGAACAGTGTATCCGGTTCAACTCTCTGTATCAAGTGGTGCAAATGGAAATGTATTTATTACAGAGGCAGCTAAAAATATATCAAGTGCAGAAAATATAAAGTTCATCACAGCTATTGTAGTAATAGGTCTAGGCCCCTCATTTCACTACAGGATAGTGGACCCATAATTCGGCTGGAACTCACAGTATCATAGTTAAACTCAGCAGAGTTTGGGACATCTCATGGACAATATTATCTGCGCCACACATGGTTCTCTGAATAAGCCCACTAGTTATTCTATAGCTTTCCCCTCTATATGTAAATCATCACAGCTCCTCCTGCTCTATAACATGTTGCTCACAGATCAGAAACCTTTTCACTGTGACATGTTCCACTTAAACCTATTAGTCATCCAGATGTACTTTTGGCTTATATTAACAAACATTTACAACCATGACTACTACATAGTATCAACTTCCGCAGTAAAAACATCCATCAAAATGGTCCAATGGGCATACTATACTATCAGCCTAAGAAATTCAATAGATCTCAATTTGGCAGATTTTGTGTTGGAAGTTGGACTTTTGAATGAAAGAACGTTGCCAATTCATGACTGGTAAGCAAGGGTAAAGGTTATCCAAAGCGTATCTTTTGACTTACTTCCTCCACGGAATTTTAGATGCTGTACTTTGGGGTTCCGAGCTGTTTCCGATCCCAGGTTGTGTGATCAGCCACATCACCTCTTCCCTCGTTCACCATTAGTTACCTGTGCTATGGGGGTGACTTTACTATAGTTTGAAATATACCTGTGAAAACGGGAGAGGAGGGAGGAGGAGGAGCGACACACAGGACTGTGGGATCGGTAGGCCAAAGCACTCTATGTTTCCACAGTCCAACCATAACTTAAAAACTGGTCCTGATTCCAGCCCCAACTCCATGACTCTTTCTTCACAGTCCTGGCAAACTGGGGTCAAGTTCAAGTTCCTATCATGTGACCTGAGGTTGGAACCAGCCTGGAACCCTTAGGTGCAGCATCTAAAAAGGACTCCCTTGAGAACCCCTTTAACATCTGTATAACCTTACATGAAACAATCACGGTGTGTATTTTACTGCCTGCGTTGTTTATCCTCATGTCTTTCCACCATCTGCGCTTCTGCTGTTAATTTCCGGTGGCACCGAAAGTTATACGAGGAAAATATTTACACAGCTATTTGGCAATCTTATCTGATCAATAAATGTGGATTTAACTATAAATCCATGGATAATGTGGTTTGCTGCTTCCTTTGCTGCCAGGTGTTGGGCCCCCACTGAACTGATAAAAGATGGCCTATCCTAAGGATAGGTCATCGGTATCAAAATTCTGGAAAATCCCTTTAATTTATCCTCTAAGATCTTAAGCTCATCAGTCAGTATACCTGCACCTCTATCTCCAGCTCAACAAAGCAAATAAATCCAATTATCAGCCCTGAAGCCAGCAGTGACCTCTAAAAAATGGTATGGTCCTCCAAAATTGTGGATGGGGTGTAGAAGATCAGATGAGACATAACTAGATGCAAATCGGGGGTAAGGACCTAAATAGTCAATGTTATTTCAACAAACTTTGCAGTTTCCTGCTCGCCCTCACTCTGACAACTGCCTTTACTGTGAAAATCCCTGCTATATATGTCTGTATCTGTCTCGAGACAGACTGCGGGCCATATGACATTACACATCTGTCTACAGAATTCTATGGAGAAGGGAGTGGGGAGGAGGCAGTAGGAAGAGTATGAGATAAGAGAAGAAAGACAGGCTTAGTTTAAAACTGGAGCTAAATAGGAGCTTTCCATCACAGCCAAAGCACTTTTCTTAATACAGGTCAGTGATTCTCTATATATCCTTTATGGTTCGGGGGCTGTTTCAGTTTGAGAGAGACAGTTATAGAGCAGACTCTCCTATTCTTACTGTATGCAGTCTATGGCAACTAGTCTCAACCCAGTAGCTCAGAGAAGACTACAAATTCCAGATACAGCATACAAAGGGGAAAACTATTAAAAACTCCAAGTAAGAGTCATATATTGACCACAAATAGTGTTACTTCTCATGTACACACACTTGCATAACAGCTTATCCTGAGAAGTGAAAGGACAACAGATATGATTTAAGAGGTTTGTTAACATGACAGTACAGCATGTACAGGCATACAAGATTGTCCTGAAAGTGAAAATACCAACATTTTTGTAGATGTGACACATGACTTTGTAACCTCTGAGGTCTAGGTCTAGAAATAGAACACACAAGACCCAATACACTGGTCTCAGTGGTTACACTGCTACAATTATCTCTGCAAAGCCTGTGAATAATTGTGATAACCTGTCATCTAGTCTATGTGAGAGTAATGGACAAGAAGTACAAGTGATGATGTATCCGATCTATCAGCCCAGACATAACAGTAAGTAGTGTAAAGAATCTACCATAATGAGACTGATTTTAGAGGGAGTCTATCTGATCCACAATGCTTCTCAACCCAATAATAGTGCCATTTAATAGGAGCAAAAACATACCCCTGTGACCACAAACCCATCAAGCAATGCCTGGATAACCATTTTTATGGATATGCAATTCACCCTTTAAGTGCTTCGTGAGCGGGCCTGACTTACAAGATTTGCCTAAGGAAAGCCATGAAACAAACAGAGGCTGAAAATGTCAATCCAAGTTATAGGGGTAGCGTTGGGCTGCAATTCTAGAGGAGAGACTAAGCATGTTTGGCTGTAGCTAAATCTGGCAAATCAGATTTGAGCACTGATCTGCAAATCCATGACCATATGATTGTCTCAGCATTCCTTCAATGCCCTGTGAAAACAAAAATCTTAGTAACACTAAAATATTAAAAAATGATCACTGATGACATCATGATGATGTAATTACCAGATAATCTTTTCAATACATTCATTGAAAACTTATTTTAACAATTTGGACACAATTGAATAAAATTGCAAAACAGAAACATTTAATAACTGAAAACTCTACATCTTTATTATTGATATGACTTTGGATACCCTGAGAATTTGGCGACCACTGAAAAACACCAGTTGTTGCCCAATGCACGACAGATGTAACCTAAATGTGACTCTCTTAGCCACAGAGAGTGGTTTGGCATGCTGCAATCACCGCTTAAAGTGGACCTATCAGCAGGTCTGAAAAGTAAATTGACATACATCATGTTAGGGTGATCGGCGCTGTCACCATAAGAATTTTGGTGTTCTGTTTATCCAAATTCGTTCAGCCATTCCAAAGATATAAGCCCTAGTAGCGCTGATGCAAATTAGGGTCTACTAGTCACGTGGGTGGTAACACTGTGGTTTCTCTGGGGGCGTGGTCGCTGTGTGCTGTAGGTCACATAGTGTTACTGCCCACTTGGCTACTAGACCCTAATTTGAATCAACACTAAAAGGGCTTATATCTTTGGAATGGCTGAACGGATTTGGATAAACAGAACACCAAAATGCTCAGCGTGATGGTGCCGATCAGATCACGTATGTCATTCGGCTTTTCCCTCCTGGAGACAGTAAAACAAGTAAAAATCAAGTGTAATTTCTATACCTGGAAAAAAAGGAGTGAGACTCAAATAGTAAAGAGTGTCCTCCTATCCACGTCACGCACCACTCTTCTGCCAGGATTCATGCAACACAAGTCTTTGTTTAAGCTTACGCGATTGCAGACTAGACAGCTGCTCCCTCAAGATACTGGATATTTATTCTAGAAATTTCTATTCCAAGCTCTTCCGAGATAAAGAACAACCTGCCACACAGATAACATTTCTTATTCCCTTCCATTTGTCATGACTTGTCTTCTAGTAACTACTACTTAACCTTTGGGAATCTCTTAGGTTGTTCTGGATTTTCAATATATAATAAATGTCTCAGAGACCTGGCACAGAGTTAAAACCTGTGTTCTTAAGCTCCAAGTCGGGATATAGCAGTTTGAGCTCGTACGGGAGTCAAAGAGCTGCGGTGTAGCAGGGCTATCCTCATGAGCCGACCGACTGATGACTTCCTGGCTTAGGCTCAGGTACAGCTATCATTAGCACAGGTGTATCTGACTGTTTAGCCTACCTGCGCCGATCATTGGATTTTCACGGGGCACATTCATGCCGGCATGTGTTTAACTCTTTAAGCCCATCATCTTAAGATAATTCACCTTAAATTACTGCACAACTACAAGAGGCTAAAACAGACTGAATTCTGTATTACTGCCATGTACAGAAATGTCTGTGCTCAAGGAAGAAGTAAACAATCTAGTTAGTCCTTCAGAACATCAGCGAGATATTTCTTATGTATACAATCCAATAAAACATCTGTTCAGTCTCCGAGGCTGGACTAGAGAAAAGGATGTATCTAGGGGTATAAAGTATCACAGGGGCCATATATGACATGCAACATTTTAGGACTAATTTAGATGGTTGCAATATGGGTCATAATACAGTCATAAGTCCCGTATGGAACACAGGTCTAATGACACAAATTTGCTGTATCATAGGGATCGATCATGGGGATCTATAATGCAGCTAGTTTGGGTGATTAGACCCGCCGTCAGGATCCGATTTGCAGCTGTAATAAGGTCCTTATGGTACAACCATATTACAACCATCTAAACTAGATGTAGATGTGTGGCTCGAAGCAAAAGACTCATTCAAAACGCACAATGTGTACTGTCTGTAGAGTCTTTAGGACTTGTCACCGGGTCTGAAAACCCCAATGACATATCTCATCTCATAGGTGCTGTTACCCTGAGTACTTTGGTGTTTTGTTTATCCAAATCCATTCAGCCATTGCAAAGATTATAAGCCCTTTTATTGTTGATGCAAATTAGGGTCTACTAGCCAAGTGGGCGGTAACACTGCATGACATACAACACACAGAGAAACTGCAGGGTTACCACCCACATGGCTAGTAAACCCTAATATGCATCAGAACTAGCAGGGCTTATATCTTTGGAATGGCTGAACAGATTTGGATAAACAAAACACCAGAATGCTCAGGGTGACGGCGCTGATCAATGAGGTATGTCATTGGGCTTTTAAGACCTGTAGGCAAACCCTATTTAAGGATAGGTATAGACCTATCAGAAGGACATAGACAGGGTCTTGATGTATTGGCACCATTGGCATTTGGCTAGGTCAGTGACTCCTAACCTTTTCACCATGGTGGAACCCCTTAAAATGGTTGTAGGGTGAAACAAAGCCTTCCAAATCTTTCAACTACGGCTATATTCTGCCCCAGATTTGCTGACTTGTCCCCAGGCCAAACACTTTTGATCAGGCTGAGGTCATATTCTATTGCTGCTCTAAAAATGACACCTCTTGTTGCTACCTTTGGTATGTGCCTATGGACCCTGCAATGCTGATTCAATACTGCGGCAGCCTGCTGTCTGTTCTTTTGGCTGGTCCCTCCAATTATACATTGGGGCAGTGCTGCAGGGCTTCAGTATCCTATTATATCAGGCTGCAGACCCCGTGTCTATGACGTGCAAACAGTTGTCTTAAATGATAGGCAGGTCAACCCTACTCAGGATTTATGTGCTTGGCCACAAATAGAAAATGCCATTTACTCGTGTAGTGTGTCTCAGCATGAAGTAATGCTTCTATTTTGTAACACTGGCCCCATTCCAACTTGGACCCTGACATGTTATGGACCTATTCAGACACACATATTCAGAAAGACACTATACGGACAAACCATCAAGCTACCGCAGGCTTTACACATGAGATTTATAGAGCTCAGTCCCCAAGATATCAGTGCAGAGCCAAAAGGTAAAGGTTGTATGATATGCGCAAAATAACTTTAACCTGTCGGTAAACTTATAGCTATATTGTGATGCAGTCCTATAGTGTCTAATGATAAGTTCAGCTACATCTGTACCATAATAATAATAATAATAATAATAATAATAATAATACATTTTATTTATATAGCGGCAACATATTCTGCAGCACTGTACAATTTGTACCTTAGTAACTACTGCGCAGGGTCAATGGAATAGACAGATTCTTACCTCTTTCTCTATCTTCAGTAGTTTCTTCACGGCCACCTCCTTGTCTTGCGATAGCCATTTTGCTCTGTAAACGCTCCCGAAGCTTCCGCCGCCGCAGCTCTCATAAAACTGCAAGTCATTAAACTTAATTTGTACAAACGAAGCAGTTAAGGACGACATCTCATAATGACGAAGAGCAGCTCTGAGATACGACCTGCGGGAGAAACACAGGGATTCACCAGACTGCCGCGACACATACAGCACAACATAGCATGAAATACGTAGTAAATAAAGCCAAAAGGTGAATGAAGGCAAATAAAATGGAGGTAAACGGAGTTATAACGTGAAAACTATAAAAGTGCACATACAGAGGGAGATTTACTAAGCAAAATGGAGCAGAATCCTGGTGTAATTCACACCAAAAAACATCTAAGGCTGGGTACACATCTGCACCAGAGTCTACACTACATCCTAACTTTGTGTACCATCGGAGGTGGGCTTGTGTTCATACATAGCTGCCAATCTAAACAGGACGAGACAAAGTGTAAAGTGTGAGAAAGAGACACAGCAGAAGCTAGTTTAAAGAAGGAGTTTAAAGGGATTGTCCAGGAACTAGACCAACCCCTGTGGAGGCCGGGGAGAGGTGTTGTCCACCGCCTGTGTCTGTTTGGTCTTGCGCTGGAGCCCTGATGACACGCAAGTATGATTTTTTTTTTTTAATACCTTCTCTGGCCTCCACTGGGGATGGTTCAATTCCTGGACAACCTCTTTCATACCTTGAAGTCCTGTAGCCACGGTAAGCTATACTATAGCCACTTATTATATAGTAATGAGGCATCTCTTCAAAGCTGTCAAGCAACTGATACAGAAGATAAAAAAAACAGAATAATATTGCTCAAAGTCATATTGTTTATACTGGCAAATAGACTTCCACTTTATCGCAATACTGCCTATAAAAAATAAGTGCATATACTGCCAAATGTCAAGTAATACATCTATATTTAATTCATATAAAGTTAATAATGAGTCCTCCAGCTCACAGAAAGGACAACACCCAATGATCACCTGAATAGTATAGTAATGAATAATATATTGCACAACCCCTACAAATGACTTCTAACAGCAGTACAATGTGCGGATAAAATGTAAGAACGCAGCCGTACTGTAAAGCGTACCTCCAATTGTAATACAACTGTAGCATAGGTAACTATAAGAAACTTGTATTATATCTTATTAAAGGAAATATGTTTCTTTCTCCACTTACCAGGCTGAGTTATGTTTTATATAGAAGTCTATGGAGAGGGGGAGGAGGAGGCTGATGGAAAAACATACAAATAACTGCAGCTGCTACATTGTGAATCAGCAAACTCTTTTAACTCTGCTACGTTTCAAGATAAGACTTTAGCACTGCACAGAATTTGCCAATAAATAAGTTACCAGCCTCCTCCTCCACACCCCTCTCCATAATCTTCTGTGTATAAGGTTATTACAGAAATGGATTCAATAAAAACAGTCTAAGAGAAGATGAGGAGGAGAGCAGCGTAAGCGGAGAAGGAAACAGATTTCTGTAATAAGATATATTACAAAGTTTCTTATAGTCACCTGTACGATTCACTCACCTCACATGAAACCTGCTATAGCTAATATACTATGAATAAAGGGTTATAGCATTTATACTATGAGTTGACAAGGTGCGCCACATCAGTTATTATACATTGTGAGTCGGAGATCTCCAGCGTCCTCAAAATTACTAAGTTAACGCAAGGACAGATGTGGCTGAGATGACTAGGTTTGGAACCGTTCACCAGATTTGGGGCGCCTAAACCACCAGTAAGTCCTTATGCTTCTAGGGTATAGGGACTAATAGTGAAGTAATGAATTGGATGCTGTCACCTTCCTATTCCTATCTGGAATTCCTCTTGTGCACTGATCTAAGTATATACAGAAGACACAGGCTATGAATTGGGGGAACCACACACAAAATGGATAGACTACTCTTCAAGTGGGAGCAGTATAATAGGGCAATTGCAATAGATGTAATAGGAAACAACATGTACAACAACTTCTTGTAACCCATATACCATGTTTCCCCAGAAATAAGACCTACCCCGAAAATAAGCGTGATTTTTCAGGATTTTTGGAGTATGCCTGAAATAAAAGCCCTACTCCAATATTAAGCCCTAGTTACAGTTCATAAATAAAAAAGGTGTCCAGGCAGTTATACATGTAAAAAGTAAATAGAATATAACAGGACAGATACAGTAGACCCTTCATCATGGAAAGCAGACACCCCCGAAAGAATCAGACTTTAGTACAGATATCTGTACAAGATGGCACTAGTGAGATAGTTCTCCACAACAATAAGGGTTGACTATCGGTAGTGCCGAGCTCTCACACACAGATTGGGTAGTCCCGCTGGTGTCACTCCACACCTGAGACCAAACATTGTGGCTACTTCCGGTCACCAGGGGGAGTCAGCCGCTACACTTGGCTGCAGTGGAACGCTGCTGTAACGGCAAAGCATCTGACAGTGACATGCCTTTCACATGAGGGATGCAGATCTGTGTGTGAGAGCCCATCCACCAATGGCACTTGCTAACTCTAATTGTTTTGGGTGTAAGTGAGTGTCTGGTGAGTGGATTGTTGTTTATGGAAAAAAATAAGACATCCCTTGAAAATAAGCCCTAACCCATCTTCCCCTGTAACACAAGTCTGTTCTTGCAGCAGCAAGTTACCAATTGGGTCCCCACCCCAATGAACCAGAACACAGAGCCGATGTAGCATCCATGTAGATAGGGTATATATGGCTTCCCCAGAGTTAACAGCTGATAACAGAGAATTAGTGAAGCCAGACTAGGTCTTTATACAAATAGAAGTTGTCTTCATGAGACAATCCATTGTTACACCATGTTCATTGCTACTTTTGGGTTTCTGTCGTTTGGGTCTGAATGGGGACCTGAAAGACAGAGACTCTGTCCTTTTAAAAAGTGGTTATCCATGGAAACCCACGGACCCCATAAACTATCACCATAGACAGACTATATAGACTATGTTTATTGAACGTTGCACTACATGACCTTCAAGTAAGATATATATACCTTACAGAATGGTCACTAACCTGATGTTTTGTAGCCACTTTGGCTATAAAGTTACATTAAGCTTTACAGAAGAGATCGAACAATACAATATGGCAAGGATCAGTAGTCACACTGCACTGTCTAACAGGTGTGAACCATGTCAGGGAATACCACGCACGTTACACTAATACTCTGTACAGTAATGTGATACACAAGTCATTGTGAATGTCACACTATGGGCGCAACACCATGTTCTTATTCACTATATACTACACAAGGGTCGAGGTAATTGTTAACGCTGCTTTCCGAGCACACAAACTCTTTCCAACTTGGCTAAAAATAAAACAAACTACAAAAGCACAAAACAAGAAACTTACAGTAAAATCTTGTAGAGGCTGCAGGGAAAGATGCGAAGAGTCCTATCCCAGGGGACACATCACAGAGTGATTAATGTAATGTCTGGGCTCACAGAGGGCACAATGCTACAAGGAGCTGGTGTGCCAGGACATCTTCTGTAGTCTGCAGAGCGCACTTTCCACTGTCAGCTTGCATAGCTGTTCTGGAATGTCAGGCACGCCATCGGCCGGCGTTGTGCTCATTTCACAATATAGTCAAACACATGAACATTCTAGCTCATTTACACTATTAGCTGTGACAAACACATCATGTCCAGGGAGGGGGTACGATAGTCTAGTGCTGGAGACACTTAGATACTTGCATGCTCAGCTTTACATTCTGTAAGGAATTAGAAAGTGACTTTTCTTAGCTAAAGTAATGAATCTCAGTACAGAAGCCTTCTCCTCCTGAGCATGAGGTATGCCTCCAAGAATGGACCTTACGTATATACCAGATGACTGGGTCATGTTCCCTTTCTTTTTATAGCTATCCAGAATAATGTCTGTCTCGCTATTTATCATTTAGTGATTTGTCAAAATTCTAGACATGAAACGCAGATGTATCAGAGAGTTAGCTATGTTACGTGCATACACCAGTAGTATATGTGGACGGGGCTATTATGATAGGTTCACACTAGTGTCGCCTGTCCCAACAAGGAGGTGGACCGCTAAAACAGAGGTCACGCAAGGGGTCTGGCAGACCCCAATGTTTATAATGGGATCCGTCGGGTGTCCATTGTTATTAAACGGAAACTGACAGAGGAAAAAAGTCCTCCGTGCAGGACAATTACCTCCGCTGATTTTCGGTGGACACTGCGCCAGGGTCTCCAATGGAACGCAGCCTCAGTCTATGAAAAGTATTAATCCTCTATTAATAGGATAGAGTATAAACAGCTGATCGGTGGGGGCGTGATCCCTAAGACCCCAACTGATCATGAATTTAATCCACCTTTGTGAATTCAGCCTGACCACAGTCACACTGAATGTGGGAGTGTCCATGCATCCGTGTTCACATTAATGGGAGCACTGGAGATACCAGAAGTGAATTGGAGCACTGATGTGTCCTGCATCGGCAAGCCTACATTTAGCCTTGTATTAAAAAAAACAAAAAACGTGAGGGGGGACACCACTGTTCAGTGGGGGGTCACGGCAGTCAGATCACCATTGATCAGCTATTTATCCTCTATCCTATACAAACTTTATGTATTATTCTGACCACTGGGATTCCAATGACCCTTACTGGGACCTCACTGATAACAATAAGGGCCATTCTAGGCAGAAATGAATGGGAGATTTGTGAATTACCCGGGGCTCAACACCTTTCCCATATATCCACTGGGTATGCTTATGTCCATACAGCACCGTTACAGATTAAATGGGCACTATAGGATTAATCAGAACACGATCACTGATCCTTCACTCCTATGTGACGACACAACCATATACCCTTCAAGAACCCTTTTCTCTATATATTTTGCAGCTCCTTCCAGTCACACACTGCACATGCCTTAAATGCCTGCCTACACGAATAAGTTATCTCCTAATAACATGGTTTCTATTTGTCCACGTAGGATATGTGTTTTTAATAACATGTTTCCTGGCCAGTGATGAATAACTAGAAGATCTTCTCATCTTGCACCTACAGCACATTCTACTTACAAGTCCGTTCCCAGGAAAATCAACTGGAAAAGCAGATAGAAAAGTAACCGACCTACAGTATATTGATGTTGTAGCCTCAAATAACATCACGTGACTTCTTCTCGAGACAAAGGTTTTATAAACAGTTGTAGAAATAACTAGTGAGAACGTTCTTCTTGGCCCGTCCTGACATATTTCTATTCTTGAGACTCACCACATAGTTCTATAGAGCGCCGATCGTCTTGACTGAATATGGTGGCCTTGTTAAGTCTACAGAACTTTGTGTAATTATAGTTTGGTTCCAGAATTACTCCCTGTGACCTTATATGACCTGCCCTTAAACTCAAAGAATTGCCATAAAAAAAAGTTTAATATACAAGTTCAGGCATGAACCAGGGCGGTGTGGCTCTATGGCGCGAGGAATAGCTTGTTTTAGATAATAATATAATTATTTTTTAGCAACTTCTACTGTTCACGGTTCATTCCACATGTAATAAAGGGTTATCTATCCCCTCAATAAATAAGGTGGTGCTAAATAAAATTATGTTCTTAGCCATTTGTTCCTAAATGTAAATGATTATTGTATCTATGGTGATAAAACAACTGGAAAAAAAAAAACAAATTTATAAATAGTTTTTTCAATAAAGTGATTATCCAATTTCTACTATTTATGGCCTATCCTTAGTACTTAATACAAGTACCTTGTAGCAGCGCTGCCCTATAGACTTCACTGAGATTATGCTGCAGTACCTACACTCACCACTACATGTGAGTGAGCAGCATGGATCCCAACAAGATCAGGAGCCATGCTGTATCTGTACAGCTGATCTGTAGGAGGCCCGGGCGTCAGATCCCCGCAGATCTACTATTGTTGGTCAATCCTAAGGATAGGCCATCAATAGTAGAAACTGGATAATCCCTTTAGGTTGAGGCCCCATGTTGCAGAAAAGCAGCTTTTTTTGTTGCAGATTTTGCTGCAGTTTTTTGAGCCTTAGTCAGAAGTGGGTTGAGCAGATGATAGAAGTATAAGGGCTTTTTATATATTTTACATTCCCATTGTTGTCACTCCTGACGTTGCCTCAAAATAACGCAGCAAAATCTGCAACAAAATACAGATTCCGGCTTCAAAATAAAATGATGAATCATTTTTAATTCTATTATACAATTACAATGTATAATTTGTTACATATTTACTTTCATATGATTTGTAGGTCTTTCTATTAGTACATTGCACTAGATTTTTAATGAATTAGGGTAGGTTCACACAGAGGAATCTGACACGGATTTCAGTCTGCTATGTTATTCCATACAGCTTAAAGACGAAATATTAACATATCAGCCCAGATCATATCAGATGGCGACAAACTCTTTTGACCTCCGTTGAGTGAAAGGGGGCCTTAGGGTACATTTGATGTATACACTGGTTGCTTTCCTGACACATGCATAGAAGGGATTTCCAGGATTTTTTTTTTTTATTTACGTCAACAGGCGGTCCGCACAACGATCAGCTGTTTGGTGAGGTGCGCCTGTTCTATATACTAGACTTGTATAGCGCTGTGACTTGTATAGTGGTCAGGCACCAGTCCTGCAGCTCAGAGTCCATTGATTTCCATGGAAGCAGAGCTGCAGTAACACAGGGCACGAGCTATTTGCGTGCATGGGCCGGACGCACCCCCAAACAGCTGATCCCTGCAGGGGCCACCTGTCGGCAACCCAATGATCAAATATTTATGGGTCATAAATAAAAAAAAATCCTAGACAATCTCTTTAAGCAGACACTGCAAAAGCAGCTTAGAAACAGCCTTATTACTGGGGAAAGTCCAGACATTCCAAGGAAAACTGAAAAATTCAGTGCTCAGTCATGGACATAAGCAGGAAACAAATACTTGTGTCTCATAGGAAAGACTTTTGAAGCTTTCTGTTTATTAAGATTGGAGATGTTCCACTTGCAAGTTGCTACAGCACATCCATGGTTAATAATGACAAACTAGATTATTAAACATTGTATTAATTAAAGCAATAAGATTACATGTTCCATATAATTGGCAGGCAGGGATTTGGCAGATCAATATAATCAGATTTGCATAATGTAATTCAAGTGATGGGTGGAGAAGTTACATGACTCATATTGTAAGGATTGTTATTGTATGATAAAATATCTTAAAACAGACATTATAATATTACATATCACTATATATAATACGTGTAAAGAATTAATTCTCGGATTGAAACAGCTGATCTTGCTGGGGGTGCTGCAGGCATCCCAGACACTTCATTCTGACAGTGTTCTTAGGCTTAGTAGCAAATACTTTATGTAATGTATAAATCCAACTTTTTTCTTTGCTTGTCAAATTGGTAGTCCAAGACCGAAAATCAATGGCCTATCCTAAGGAGAGGTCCTTAATTTGAGGATCGGTGGGTGCCTGACGTCTGGCCCCACCCTGATCATTTTGAGCATTGTGTACAGAGCCAGAAGCAGGCAGCTCCATACACTACGCAGTGGCCAAACCACACTATTATAGCTCAGCACCCTTTCATTTGAATAAGAGCAGAGCTGTATAGCACAGTCAGTCCACAGTATAGTGTATGGAGCTGCCTGCTTCCGGCTCTATACACTGTGCAAATGGTAGCTGATCAGTGCAGGGGCTGGTGTCAGACCCTCTGTGATCTTAAATTAGTGACCTAATTTTGAGTCTTGGACAACCCCTTTAAGTGATGCATCCAGGTAATAAGGGTTATGATACAGGTTATGATACAGGGGGGTGTAAGAAGTAAAACTGCTGCTATGATCCATAATGGAGTTAAATTGTTTTACATAATTGTCAGATCATGGCCTACTCTTTGGATGTGTTGTCAGGGAACATTTATGGACAAAAGACATGACATAGGAGTATGATGGGGTGCAGGAAGGCAGAGACCATGACCCAATACTGTCACATTCTTGGTGCATACTCCAAGCAGGGCCGAGGAGGTCTGGTGTGCACAGAGAAGACCAGAGCTGCAGTTACTGAACAGGGCTGGAGACTTGGTTTCAGCAAGATCAGGTTGGAGCGTCCTTTGTTCTATCTGATCTGTCAACTGGTGCAGTAAAGAAAGCGAGCAAGGGTGGGTTCACACTATTGTTATTCTATATCCATTGCTCTCATCCATCAGAAGGATGAGAGCAATGTATAGTAAATGACAGATGAAGACGGAGCCCCCTCTGTTGGGTATCAGTCTGCATTCACCCCAATGGGAAAAAAAAAAGACAGAAGTTCACTTCTGACATTTTTTTACTTTTCTGACAAAAGAAAAAGTCATGCATGCAGGAAGAAAGCACCTATCATGTTGTGATAGAGTCAATGGAAACGGACACAGACGGACACCCACATCCCATGATCAGAGAATCCAATGGACCGTGTGCTCTAGCAAGCCCTTTTATTGTTATCCAGGCTCAGCAATATCCATATGTGTGAGGCTGTGCTTGGTAATGCAGCTCAGTTCTGCCCAGTCATGCACACCTGGACGGAGTACCAGATATAGTCACACCTGGATGGAGTACCAGATACAGTCACACCTGGACGGAGTACCAGACACAGTCACACCTGGACGAAGTACCAGATGCAGTCACACCTGGACGGAGTACCAGATGCAGTCACACCTGGATGGAGTACCAGATACAGTCACACCTGGACGGAGTACCAGATATAGTCACACATGGTCGGAGTACAAGATACAGTTACACCTGGATGGAGTACCAGATATAGTCACACATGGTCGGAGTACAAGATACAGTCACACCTGGATGAGTACCAGATACAGTCACACCTGGATGAGTACCAGATATAGTCACACCTGGATGAGTACCAGGATATAGTCACACCTGGATGAGTACCAGATATAGTCACACCTGGATGAGTACCAGATATAGTCACACCTGAACGGAGTACCAGATATAGTCACACCTGGATGAGTACCAGATATAGTCACACATGGTCGGAGTACAAGATACAGTCACACCTGGATGAGTACCAGATACAGTCACACTTGAATGGAGTGCCAGATATAGTCACAGCTGGATGGTGTACCAGATACAGTCACACCTGGAAGGAGCACCAGATATAGTCACAGCTGGATGGAGTACCCGGTACAGTCACACCTGGAAGGAGCACCAGATATAGTCACAGCTGGATGGAGTACCAGATACAGTCACACCTGGAAGGAGCACCAGATATAGTCACAGCTGGATGGAGTACCAGGTACAGTCACAGCTGGATGGAGTACCAGATACAGTCACACCTGGAAGGAGCACCAGATATAGTCACAGCTGGATGGAGTACCCGGTACAGTCACACCTGGAAGGAGCACCAGATATAGTCACAGCTGGATGGAGTACCCGGTACAGTCACACTTGCATGGAGTACCAGATACAGTCACAACCATATTTTCCACTCCTTGTCTGGATTGATAGAACTTATATCTAATTGATGCTAAAATAGGCCATCAATTGAAAATAGCGGAATCCAGAGCTTTGGAAACATGGATCAGGACCAGGAGTCAGAGTCGGAGTTAGGCTGTGGAGAAATGGAGGAGTATGAGTTGGTGGCTTGGCCTACCAATTCCTCAACTCTGGTGGAAACCATCTTTAAGTTCTTGTCACTCCCCCACATCTCATGATAAAGGCCAGAGTAAAATATCATACTAGGGTAGGAAAATAGTAAATATGGCAGCCCGACATGATAAAATCTAATGGCCCAGACCCAATAGCATCTATTTTACTACTGAATTACTGACATGGCAGTCTAAACACAAGTCTACGTCAGTAAGCAGAACAATGACTCTGTGTACTGTATTATACTCCAGAACAGTTTTTTTTCTTCTCATTCTAGGAATCCACCTTCCAGAATGAACACGACCATGTGCAATCTGCGGAGGGAGGAGGGGGGCTTCTTAGATCTCTTTTGTCCCAGGCTGCCTTTTTTAGTTATATTTACAAGAACATGCCAGCAGCCTCTCAACCTCTCCGCGCTGCACACATCCTTGCTCTTCCTAAAAGTACACACTGCCGTGATAACAGTTAATGTAATCCCGCAGCAATCTGTCAACCGCAGTACATACAGGGCCACGCTCATGTTTCTCAGATGCCTGATATAAAAACTGCACAGTGTAACTTGTAAACGTCATATTTTTACAGTTAAACTTTACTGTCGTAGAATCCATAACTCTAACTATGTGGTACATGGAGAGTGGCCAACCCGCCTTATTTAGCCAAAAACAGCTTTGTATATCTTCCCAATGAATGTAAAAAGCAAGTTAGTTGCAATAATTGTTTTTATTGTCTCAATTTTAAGGTTTATGAACATTACCATATTGGAAGGGTTTTCCAGGCCCCTGGGCAATTTTGATACTGATGACCTCAGGATCGTTCATCAGTATCTGATCGGTGGGGGTGCAAAACCCGGACCCCACAAGGATCAGCTGCTCCCATTGATGGAAGCTATGTAGGGGGTGTTGCAAGAAGCAGAAGGCACTGTCCTCTGTATAAAAATAGAAGTAAATCTACAGTATTCCAGCATGACTCTATCACCTGTAAAGGTTTCGGCAGTTGGAACAGAGTTTAGGTATTGGATCCACAATGATTGGATACTGATGAACTATCCCGAGGACTGGTTATCAAAATGCCTTTAAGGAGCCATTCACATGGTGGAAAATTAAGTGTAATTTCTCTTCAATTTCCGGCCGCCAGCTCTCCATGGTGGAATGCTAATGCAGAGAATCGGTAGTCGCGGCTTTCCTCTGCTGATGATGCCCAGGTGAATAGGATTAATCAGCAGGGAGTCTCAAGCTGTGGACTCCATGGCTAAATTTGCCACGGCATCTGGGGTAAGATCGAGCAGGACGCTTTTTTTTTATAAAATCTGGGAAGAATCTGGTGCTTATTTGAAGGCAGAATCCACCCCAAAATCACCGTCAAATTCCTACTTGTGAACACCCCCTAAGGCTCCATATAACATGACGTTGTTTGCAGCAGTAAGCATGGCTCTGTCCCCTGTAAAGGTTTCCGATGCCCGAGGGCAGCTGAAATAGCGATTAATTGCAGAGTCCGGGTGTCGGATCCCCACCAATCAGATACTGATGAACTATCTGGAGGACAGATCATCAACATGAGAATTGCCTGGGGATCAAAAAAAATCCCATTATGGTTCCATATAACCTTCACGTTGTATGCAGCCATAATATGTCACTCAGAGACTTCTACGGAACCCTGCTTTACATGATAAGTCACATCACATTTTTAGTCGCACAGTCGAGAGCACATGCTCCAACAGTAGTCAATGGGGGAAGTTACAAGACAATGGGTTTTGTGTGGAAAACAAATCCCAGTATGCAATATTGTCCTTAATGGGTACAAGTCTTGCCCACTAACATGCAATCCAAGTATACGTCACACAGCACACACAACTGCAAGTTTTTTAACATCATCCATTATTTGCACAGGCTACAAGGACAATTTTAAAAATGTTTGTATGACCTCGGACTACCTCCGTATACTTCTGTTTTGTACAGATGCTTTTACACTGGTCACAGAGGCGACATCAATAAGGTCAACAATCATCACGGTGGCCGGTATCAGCTGCTGCGGTCACATGTCGGGATGATAAGTTACAAGTGCAGCAATGTAAACAAAAACCGGCATTGACCAGGCATGGAATGGTGGGGGGAGGGGGAGGTAGAATATTTGATTTCATTTTTACTTTTATTAACGGGGTTGACCAGCCAACTCCAACTCTTTGCATTGTTCAACAGGAGCTGATTCTGGTACAGTTGAAATATTTTCTCCAGCCCCCACCATTCCCGAGCAAACATTGCTGTTAGTTTCAGCACCCAAAGTCAGACTCTCTACTGTCAGATGAGCGGTCTCTTACTGTCTACTCCAGCCTGAACGCAAGGAGAATAACTACCATATTGGGTGCTGAAACTAACTGCACCAATTGCTCAGCAATGGCGGGGGCTAGAGAAAATATTTAAACTTTGCTGGAATCAGTGGAGCAGCCACTGAACGATGCAAAGAGTTTGAGGTGGTGAAAGGTCCTCTGTAAAACAGCTCAGAATGTTGTACACACAATACAAAGGTCATATCCCCTGCTGCTCCTGTACTCACGCTTCCCAATCCCCCCCCCTCTAGTTACTACTTCCTGCTGCAGCAATGAAGCCCTGACATTTGGTCATGTGACCGCTGCAGCTCCAACGGTTATATCAAGTCACCAGAGGTCAAGAGTCAGAGGTCAAATGCCCATGTGTCATCATCACAACAAGAAGTAGAGACCGATAGGGGACCGCGAAGCTTTGGAATTGGGGGAGGGGACTGGAGAGCTGTTAGGTCTAAATAAAATCTGTCCACCATTCTGAGCTTTTTAAAAATATTTTCTTGGCTGGACAATCCCTTTAATACATAAAACTTGTGTGCACAAGCCCTAAGGATTCCGGCACATAGACATATTACAAGGCTCACAAACTACTATAAACCCTTACAGCTCCTTCTCGTACTTCTGATTCATACATTACATACTCCAATGTAAGCCACATTACAGAGGTATCATACACTAGAGGCATTGTTTTAGGGGGAGACTATGGTTCCATCAATTGGTGTACAAAGTGCCTTCAGATCTGTCCTTTCCTTGTGCATGGACCCTAAAAATATCTCTCCTGCATCAGCCATGTAACATAGATGACCAGAGAGGTATCAATCCCCAGCTAACAATGATCAGTCATGTCAACAGCCAGGTCCATGGGGTCTTAGCACTACACAAGAGTTTACTTCAATGCAGGACAATACAATGGAGACATATGGATAGCCGTGTCTAGCATCCCAATAGCTGACGTATAGTTCACATCCTATATCTAGAATAAAAGTCTTCCAGAATCCTGGAAATGACACTTAAAATCAGAGCTGTGGAGTTGGTACGCCAAAGCCCCGACTCCTCAATTTCCCCTGACTCCGACTCCAACTCCGACTCCGACTCCACCAAAATAGGCACCGACTCCGACTCCACGACTCCGACTCCACAGCCCTGGCACTGCTAAACCTTATAGGTTCACTCAGAACTCAGTCCCATCATTATATGAGGAATAGAACAGACCTTTACAGGACATTTCATCATTTTCAACATTTCATCATTTTCCCAAATTCTTATGAAAATATATTCAGCACATACTGCATTGTACTACTAACTGTACCAATTTATTATATATTTTGGGAGTCGGAGTCGGTCCATTTTATACCGACTCCGACTCCACCAAAATAGGCACCGACTCCGACTCCACGACTCCGACTCCGACTCCACAGCCCTGCTTAAAATACCATTGTAATTATTATCTGCAAGGGTTCAATGTTCACCGTGTTATAAATGCAGCAGGACATGGTCAACCAGGATCGTAAAGACAAACATAAGAGTCAATAAATCACTTATTAGATCAGGAAGCAGTAGCGCGGGTACATGGAACAGATAATGGCACTAGCAATACACACACATTCATTAAATAGTCTACAGGAAACTCAGGTCAGGAGGGGATACTTCATCTCATTGAAAAGACGCCATAGTCAGTTTAGGGAGACGTCAGCTAAGAGCTGGGCCATTACAACCCAAATCAAAATCACAATTAATTGAACATTTTATCTCAGTTACAATCAATGAATGATTACTTTAGGACACTCCCCTTTTTACATGCCACACCCCCTATTTATATGACACGCGATGTCACTGAATTTTGGTTTTGATTGTTCATGTATCAACAATCCTGATTGGATAGTGTACAATAAATGACATATCCTTTAGCCGACGGCAGGGTGAGACAGGATGGGCTGGACATAAAATAATTGAAATAATCCATGTGATCAATGAATAATTGAGCTGACTCTCCATTTTGATTATTTTTCAATGAATTGCCCTGCCCTACTCAGGCTAGGTTCACATCTGGGCCCGGTCTCTATTCCACTTAAAAAATGTGGAGAGAAAAGTCCTGCAAGCAGAAACCCGTCGGACCCATTATAGTCTATGGGGTCCGCAGGTAACCCCTTCTTTTAAGAAAATTAGGTTTCCATTCGCCGGGTCCCCAAGCGGACCCCGATGAATGGAAACCCGAACACAAGTGTGAACCTAGCATTAGAAGTCATGTTTGCTTCCCTAGGAATTCTGAGAAAAGACATGGAACTCGCAACCTGACAAACCACTTGCTACCCCAGAACGCTGAGGTCCAACCTCGACCCCCAGCATTCAGGAGAATGGGGAACTAAAAGGGGATCCATTGAACCCTCCCTGTGAATGAAGCACCAGTGCGCTTCCATGACCGATGCTCCATTGACTTCTATAGAAGTGCCAGAGATTGCAGTCCCAGCAACTCCACAGAAGTGTCCAGTCCTAGGGGTCAGACCCTAGTGATCTGACTCTTATCCGCTACCCGAATAAAGGAGAAAGTATATTGTCAGGACTTACAGAAACAGTTGAGCAGTGCTAGTCTACACTGTTTCTGTAACTCCCATAGAGAAGAAGGGGAACTATCGAAAGAGTATAGCTAAATGTACTATGTTATTTTGGGAGCTCACATTCCTCTCTACAGGAGTTAAAGGAACAGCATAGCGCAGCACTGCTTAAGGGTTCCTGCAAGTCTTACCCTAGGGTTTGGATGAGGAGCAGTTATTCCCATCTCAGCAGTGATACGCCACAATGGGAATAATACTTGAAAAAGTATTCCACTCCATCTTTGGCTAGTTGCCATCAAGAAGGACAGGCTTAATAAAGGAGCAGCCTTAAAAAGGACCTTTCATATCCTCTTCGATGTGACATATTATATACTGCTGCATAGCTGGCAGTGCGCTGACTTGTCTGGTCTCATACAGAAGGTTTCTTTATAGATCACTTTTAATTGTATAATGTGACAAAACAAGATCAAAGGAAAGGGGAGAGAAATAATGGAAGAAGTGCTGGGATATAATATTTTGTTTCTGGGCATTTTCTGTGTTCTGTTCCTTTAATCTGTCTAACTTGTTGATATATTTTGTACATCTCAGACAGATTTGTTGGATGTTGGCCTCACAGATATCCAGAATAGAACTGTGTCTAGTGCACTGAACAAGACAAGTTATCCCTTACAGACAGATGACAGTATAATCCCGGAGACAGAGGCTTCCAGATACAGAGTTCAACTATGCACAAGGCGTATGAAGACTTCTCCATGTACATACTGCAAGCTCAGCTGTTCCCGGGCTGTTTATAAGGCACAGGGAAGTTGTGTGCAGAATAGGGAAGCTGCATCATTAAACATTGTTACTTGGTTTGCAGCGGTGTCTATTCATCTTGTGCGCTGTGCAGTTGACATCGCTTTAAGGCTAAGACCCCACGTGGCGAAAAGCAGCTAAAAAACACAGCAGAAAAAAAACCAAAGGTTTTGTTGCATTTTTTCTTCCCTTATTAAATCTATAGATAAAACGTTTTGCATTGTGCAGCTTTTCCCTCTGCAATGTGTGCATGAGATGAAAAGAAATCCCGCTCCTGGAACTGCAAAATGCAGCACAGTTTTCCATTGTGTTTTTAGAGCAGCCAAAAACACTGCTTTTTTCGCAACGAGGAGCCTTAGCCTTAAAGGTTCTACCACTTAAAGGGGTTTTGAAACTTTTAATAGAGAGGGGGTGGGATTTATTAAGAACGGAGTTTCCTACATTGGTCTTAATCGATTCCCTCACTGTCATCGGATGCACCAGAATGATTAAGGAACTCCGGCCTCGTAATTCTGGCACATCTCAGGAGCTCCCAGGCGCAAGAATTGTAATCTATGCCATCCTGGGACAGGCATAGACTTCAGCTGTAACTCATACCCATTTTCTGGTATCAGTTATAATAAATCTAATGAGTCAAGGAGTCGCCACCCCAGCCCACCTTGATCCCCTTGGTCCCATGTGGTCCATTCCAAGCCTGGATCACAATAGGTAATGATCACAGCTCTCCTTCTCCCCACCTTCCCCATAACAACCTCGGCACAGGTCACAGAGAATGCCCAAAACATTCTCTCATAGAAATCACCGGGACAAATTTATTAAAGTGTCTTAGTCTTAGTTGTCCAAAACAACCAATCACTGCGCAGCTTTCATTTCTCAAGAGAAGAAAACAAAATGAAAGCCTAATTGTGATTGGTTGCTATGGGTAACTAGGACAGTTTTCCTTTTAGTTGGCTTACTATATCTAGGCTACAGATTCTCATGCTCCATGTGACTTCTGTAAAGTAGATCTCTAAATGCTGATAACAGGAGTTTAGGCAAGATGGCGACCCAAATTATCATAAAACAGAATAAAAAAAAATCTACAAACAGAAAAAAAAGATTCAATTATTTAAAAAGAATTTCAGAGGTGATACATTCCCTTTAAGAAGATGTTCTAAGTACAGTCCCATAGATTGTCCTATAGAATTGTATTTGTTAATTAGAATTAATAAAGCGTCATGAAGCAGAACAATCCCTTTGTCTGGACACTAAACCCATCTACATCAACACCCTGTTCACACATGGCAATCGTCATTTAGTCACGCCTCGCCTGAATGCTGATAGCCTTATCTTCATAGACTTTCCACTTCCAAAGCTCTCAGTATTACAATGTATTTCTAGGAAAAGAAAAACCTAAACCCGCACCTAACACTGTCACCGGCCGAATCTCTACATAAGTGAGAATGCTTTCATAAATAGAAGAGTTAATAATTTATTTTTGACAATTAGCAAAATGAAGTGAATGAAGAAAAGAGACATGTAAATCCCATCAGTATTTGGTGTGACCTTTGCCCTTTGGAGGAGAAGTCCTAGAAGTGATGATGTGACCCTCACAGATCCCTGATCTCATCATCAACCATGAGGATCAAATCCACAAGATCCCTTGGTGATAGGATGTGGAAAAAAGGAACCACGCTTACCCATATGTCTTCAAGGAAGGTCTTTATTGATACCAGAACACACAACGCGTTTCGGAGCTACAAGATGCCCCTTTTTCAAGTGTACAATTTTGGTGTATAGCATATACTATGATTACCTGCCTACAATCCATGGAGTGGGTATCAATAAAGACCTTCCTTGAAGACATCTGGGTAAGCAATCTTGTAGCTCCGAAACGCGTTGTGTGTTCTGGTATCAATAAAGACCTTCCTTGAAGAGATCTGGGTAAGCGCGGTTCCTTTCTTCCACATCCTATCACAAAGGGATCCTGTGGATTTGGTCCTCATTGTTTACATTGGATGCATACATCCTTTTGGCGGTACCCTGCAGCTGTCCCGTATTGGATGTCTACACTGACAATTCTGCACTTCAGGGAGTTGTGACTTATTCACAACCCCAAAAGGTGAGCAATATTCCCTATAGTATCTAGATCTACTAATTTGACGGTACTACACTATGGATTGCGAGGTGCTGTTTTTTCTTTATTTTTATTAGTACTCATCATCATCCAGTCTGTCTGGGATCACATGAAGAGACAGAAGGATTGGAGCAAGTCTACATCCACAGAAGATCTGTGCTTAGTTCTCCAAGATGGCGGGAACAACCTCCCTGCCGAGTTCCTTCAAAAACTGTGTACCAAGAAAAATTGATGGAAGACAAAGGGCAAAGGTCACACCAAATATTGATGGGATTTAGATTTTGCTTTTGTTCATTCACTTTATTTTGGTAATTGACAACAATAAACTATTAACCCTTCTATTTCTGAAAGCATTCTTATTGTGTAGTATTTTCCTATCGCCTACCTAAAACTTTTGCACAACACTGTACATTAGATTGGTATTGGCCAAACGTGAGTGCCGGTTCCTTTAGTTCTCAGGTAGATACGCCATTAGAACTGCCCCTCTTCCGGTTCAGTACACATGCAGTTCGAGCTCAGCCAGGCTGAATGTGCATGTGAATGGAAGAGTCAGGTACATTAGTGGTCACCAAACTAGTGTTATAGGAGGGATTTGCCATAATAATATAAATAGTGGTTTAGTAGAACAAATGTGGAGTCTATGCTAAAGTTCCAGACACAGCAGCGCATACATATGCACCAGTAAGCCTGAAAAACATTGTTGAGGCAGCAGAGGTGGTTTTTTGTCCTGGGACCCCCCGGTCCCACATTTAGGGTCTGTCTTAAGGTTATGCTCTCATATATTCCCTATTTGATTGGATCTAGCTGTTGAGAATGAGCTAGTTCTCCTTATGGAGGGAGTCTAACAGACTGATTTCTGGGAAAAAGTATGCAAATTGCCTTTACTCCACAAGAAAGAAAACTGTCTCTTTAATGCCACCTATATGTAGCTACCCTGGTAGACAATATAGAACCAATATAACAGTGCAAAAAGAGGAAAGAAGGGGTCGCTTAGAGCGCAAAACGATTGTCGGCTGACACTATTTGTGTGACTCTCTCCCTATGCTTGCTGTTTTACGCATTGATTGGAATAAAGTGGACCTATTGGGATCTTTTCAATGCCTCCATTCTGTTGTCATTGAGTAACCTAAGGATAAATTAGGGAGTGCCACTCTTGCTGCTTTTTTGGACTAGAACCAATGTAAGCTTTAACACATGACTAGGTATACTAGCTAAATTCGAGACACCCCTATCTATAGACAACTGTTTTGGAGTTTTTGCTCCAATACAGAGGTTGGTCCAGGTTCACTGGTGAGGTAACTTTAAAGTTTTCTTCCTTTTGGGGGAGAGCTAGTTTGGATTCTGTTGGATCAAAAAGTAGAAGCAAAATGAGGTGGATAGCATCCACAAGTGTTGTAGGCAGTGCACCAACCGCCATCAGGTAGAGGGTGGGCAACCACAGCTGTGGAGTTGCTGGGGGCAGCCAGACCATCGACTCCAACTCCTTCATAAATGGCTGACAGCCAGGGTCAGTCAGAAGCAGTAAAGATCCTCTAATTCATTAAAAAGGCAGTGACTGAATCCCTATGAAAGTAAATATGTAACAAACTACAAATCTAATTTTACAATATTATTATTAATTGTAATAATATAATATAAAATAACTTATTTTATTTTAAGTAACTTTTTTCTGACTTTGACTCCACCCAAAATTGGTCTCGACTCCACAGCCCTGTGGGCAACTATTGGGGTGACTGTATACCTCTCCATGCCCTGTGCTTATCAACATAATGTCAGGAAAGCTTTAAATGGTCACTAACTTTTCAGAGAACGTCGTCTCATTTAATAGAGCATGTGATTCTGGACCAAAATGCAATGCACTTTATTTAAAAATGTTCCTGTTTTCTACCTGAAAAACCTCTCTGAAGTTTCTGCCACTTGGGGTCTTCCTTCTAGTTAATATGTTGTTCACTCCCTGTTACTAGGGTATTTCCATCCTTAGTTATCACTGTGAAACAAGAGGGGTTCACAGTAAGTGGAGGGGGAAGGTCTATTCTCTCTTCACACAGTGAATGTAAAGGGGAGGGGCTGATTCTACTCACAGCTTGTTTATTGTTTGCTCTTTTTCTGTGCCTGGGATCTTTATAGCTGCTACATGCCTATATGTATTTGGCCTGTATTTGCAGTCAATGTCCCTGGATCTTCTATGTTACATTCGCTTGGGCTTTTCTCAATTTGTTTGCTATTTTACAGTTACTCTTGGCAAAACTGCTTATGAAATCAATAAAAGTAGTAATGGATATTGGAGGGGGACAGACTGCTCCCTACTGTACACACCCCCAGCCTGAGATAGAAATGTAAAATGTGCTGCAGCCATAATGGGGCTATTAGCAGCAGAAAAACTGATAGGTCACCATGTATGAAGGTTCATACAGTCATAGAACAGACCAGCAAGACCCTGCAGATATTTCAACTTTTCATGAAAATTTAGGTACCTTTTAACCTGTAATTCATAACTTGCCTCTATAAGAGGGAGCAGCAGAATAATGACATAGCATAAACATACGTTCAGTCCACAAGCCAGAAGATTACATAATTCTGGTATTTCCCTGTATTATATAATGGCATTGCTAGGAAATATTCAATCCTTGTGTCTGTAGGCGTTTACAGGTATTAAGTACAGTAATGTCCCCTGAACTCATTCCCCTTTGCCTTTGTGTTTCCACATTGGACTATGTAAAGGGAACCTGTCAGGTGCTTTTTTTCCACCATATTCTGACCCCATCATGTGCAGGATGAAGCAATTCCTTTTCCATTGCTGTCCCTCTGTGATCTTTCTCTTGCAGCAAAGTGAAGTTATAAATGTTTGAAGGCATAAAAAGTCATATGCAGATTAACCTAAGTAGTCATGGGGGTGGCACTCTAGCACATGCAACGTTTCTGTCTTAAAGACCTTCATCAGACATCGGATAGCAGAAGAACATGCACACTTTTCACATTGTGGTTATTCCACTTTTCTGCGTGTGCTCCTGAACTTCTTCTACAATCCGATGTCTGATGAAGGTCTTTTAGACTGAAGCGGTATATGTGCTGGATTGCCAATAAATTTGAGTTTATATTTTCATGCCACAAATGTGCCGGAATCTTTTTGCTTTACCGTGTATTTCAACATGACTTCAGTGTTTAGCTGTAGAACAGTCCCATAAATCAAACATGACCCAGTCTCGACTCCGGAATGAGACACCGATCAGTGCCTGCTAATCCTCAAGCCATGTGCAATGACCTTGCACTTGTCCATCAACCACACAGTGACGACCGGAGACAAGTGCAGAGCTACAAGCAGGTGAGAAGACACGGCTGTGCTGCCAATGACAATGATCAGCAGCAGTAAATAGGTGGCACCGAGTCACTCTGAGAAACCTCACCTCCATCCGTCCACGTGGGAAGAGAATGCACAGGAACCTGAATATTCTTCTCCTGCCTCATTCCACACTAAGAGGTGGGGGAAACTTCCTACTAAGCCGGTTTAAGTGTGTACTTTATTATACCAGTTTCACAAGGAAACTCCCCTCCCCTGCAAATACTAACATAAATATAGATGTTTGGCTACAGCTGGGAAATTTCTACACCAAAGTGACGAAGTTTGCAACCTCAACTACACATATTTAGGACAAAGACGTTTGTTTAGAAAGAAGTTACATTTACTAGTAACCACCATGGGCACTGAGGTCTAACATACTCATCTATAGTTACTACACATATTACCATCTAAGCATATTAGTGGTAATTCTATAAAACAAGAAATAAAAGAATACAATGTACTAAAACCAGAACAAAGGCTCTAACAATAGAGCTGCTCTCCATGTGTTACAATGTTACAATTTTTTCAATATTTACTTATATTTATTATTCTGGTCTGTTTCCTGTTTTCTCCTGCAGTGTACTTGGATAAATACATTAGAAGGAATTTACTATTCCCTCTATTCCAAAAACTGGTGGTGCATTTTTGGCACGAGGGCTTTTTTTGTACCAAAGATGAGCCACTGCAACTTTTTATGAAAGTGGGCATAAAAGGATGGAGAGCAAAGTGGATTGGAGCGGGACAACTCAGCCCTACAAATTTACTATAACTCAGACCAGAAAACTTGTGTGATTTACACAGACAATGATTTCCATTCTGGGGCAGGGGTATACGCACTATAGAAAAATCTGATCTCCTGTGTGATTATTCCTTTGTATGGTCTGGGACTTGTCAGAAACCCAGCCATGATTTCCTTATTGTGGTCAGGTTATCTTCTCATACATGTAGTGTCCCCTCCTGATAACCAGTCATGATGTCCTTATTGTGGTCAGGTTATCTTCTCATACATGTAGTGTCTTCCTGATAACCAGCCATGATGTCCTTATTGTGGTCAGGTTATCTTCTCATACATGTAGTGTCCCTCCTGATAACCAGCCATGATGTCCTTATTGTGGTCAGGTTATCTTCTCATACATGTAGTGTCCCTCCTGATAACCATCCATGATGTCCTTATTGTGGTCAGGTTATCTTCTCATACATGTAGTGTCCCTCCTGATAACCTGTCCACAATAAGGAAATCATGGCTGGGAGTTTGACAAGACCATAGAAAGGAATATGTCACACAGGAGATCAGAATTTTCTATGGTGAGGGGACATCTATTGCATTCATGGTCATATCCATTGGCAACCTATCAAGGCAACCTGTCACCATTAAAATGATTAGAGAAAATCTTTAAAACTTTGCAAAATTTGTAATTATTTATATTTGCAAAAATATTTAACTTTTAATTGTCTATAAATTTAATGACAGTAATATCTGAGAGTCAGCGGATCCAGTGAGATTTTTATTTTTTTTTTATCAATAAAAGTGACTTCAATTAGACAATTATCATCTCTAGCTAAGATGTACAGGAATCTGACAGGCTGCTATGGGCAGATGCACTTTTACTTTGCTCTAGTTTTCATAAAATTCCAATGCCGATAAACTCTTCTTCGCCATATTTGGCGAGAACCTGTACACAATCTGGCAATGTATGTGACTGTAACAATGTTTCAAGTCTTCTGTACAGTCAAGCCCATGTGTTATAAAGTAACTGCTTTACTTAGGTGTGACTTGTGCGCTACATTGTAACTGGCATAGTGTTTACATCTCAGCTCTCCTGCCAAGATGGTCCTGGGTAATCCCTTGGCCTGCCCATAGCAACAGTTTGTAACTCCACTGGGCACAATAGTTCCACATTGACCAAAGCCACTCCCTGCCCTGACTCCATGGTGCCAGCATGGTGTGTACACATGTTCTGCAGGGAAATGTCCTCATTCATTTACAGGTGGAGCATGGAGACACTTCAGACACTTCTGCTCACTATGTACAGATCTACACCAGTTTCTTGCTCCCTGTGTTCTATACACAAGCACAGAGAGGAGAGAGTTATCTCTGCGCCACATATTCCTCTTGCAGCATTTGTGGCATTTGCTCAGTGCATATGAATGATTCGCAGCCACTTAGTGTCCATAACTCTCCTAGTGCAGAATAGACACCACGAGTTTCTCCAGGTGCTGAGTCACAGTCCTGTCACTTCTAACCATTACTGTTTTCTTCTGTAGCCCTCCTTATGCATGCCCCACATAGTACAGCGACCCCCTTTCTGCTTCTTACCTCTTCTGAAGCTGCAGCAAGCCTGAAGTCTGCAAATATGACCCAGATATTCTCAGTCTCCTCCGGGTGACAATCTGAAAGTTTCCAGCAGCAGCAGTGAGTGGCGGCAGAGAGCATGCAACAGCTTCTTCCGGTCTTATGTCACTCCGTACAGTGTCCTGAGCTCTGCTCTAGCGCCACCTAGCCTCTGTACTGTGTATGCACCCTGCTCAGCTGTAGCTTACAAATCTCAGGCCTGCAGTGAGGGATATATATATGTATACAGTACAGACCAAAAGTTTGGACACACCTTCTCATTCCAAGAGTTTTCTGTATTTTCATGACTATAAAAATTGTAGATTCACACTGAAGGCATCAAAACTATGAATTAACACATGTGGAATTATATACTTAACAAAAAAGTATGAAACAACTGAAAATATGTCTTATATTCTAGGTTCTACAAAGTAGCCACCTTTTTGCTTTGATTACTGCTTTGCACACTCTTGGCATTCTCTTGATGAGCTTCAAGAGGTAGTCACCTGAAATGGTTTTCACTTCACAGGTGTGCCCTGTCAGGTTTAATAAGTGGGATTTCTTGCCTTATAAATGGGGTTGGGACCATCAGTTGTGTTGTTCAGAAGTCAGGTGGATACACAGCTGATAGTCCTACTGAATGGAGTGTTAGAATTTGTATTATGGCAAGAAAAAAAGCAGCTAAGTAAAGAAAAACGAGTGGCTATCATTACTTTAAGAATTGAAGGTCAGTTAGTCTGAAAAATTGAGAAAACTTTGAAAGTGTCCCCAAGTGCAGTGGCCAAAACCATCAAGCGCTACAAAGAAACTGGCTCACATGAGGATCACCCCAGGAAAGGAAGACCAAGAGTCACCTCTGCTGCGGAGGATAAGTTCATCCAAGTCACCAGCATCAGAAATCGCAGGTTAACAGCAGCTCAGATTAGAGACCAGGTCAATGCCACACAGAGTTCTAGCAGCAGACACATCTCTACAGCTGTTAAGAGGAGACTGTGTGCAGCAGGCCTTCATGGTAAAATAGCTGCTAGGAAACCACTGCTAAGGACAGGCAACAAGCAGAAGAGACTTGTTTGGGCTAAAGAACACAAGGAATGGACATTAGACCTGTGGAAATCTGTGCTTTGGTCTGATGAGTCCAAATTTGAGATCTTTGGTTCCAACCACCGTGTCTGTGCGACGCAGAAAAGGTGAACGAATGGACTCTACATGCCTGGTTCCCACCGTGAAGCATGGAGGAGGAGGTGTGATGGTGTGGGGGTGCTTTGCTGCTGACACTGTTGGGGATTTATTCAAAATTGAAGGAATACTGAACCAGCATGGTTACCACAGCATCTTGCAGCGGCATGCTATTCCATCCGGTTTGCGTTTAGTTGGACCATCATTTATTTTTCAACAGGACAATGACCCCAAACACACCTCCAGACTGTGTAAGGGCTATTTGACCAAGAAGGAGAGTGATGGGGTGCTACGCCAGATGACCTGGCCTCCACAGTCACCAGACCTGAACCCAATCGAGATGGTTTGGGGTGAGCTGGACCGCAGAGTGAAGGCAAAAGGGCCAACAAGTGCTAAGCATCTCTGGGAAATCCTTCAAGACTGTTGGTAGACCATTTCAGGTGACTACCTCTTGAAGCTCATCAAGAGAATTCCAAGAGTGTGCAAAGCAGTAATCAAAGCAAAAGGTGGCTACTTTGAAGAACCTAGAATATAAGACATATTTTCAGTTGTTTCACACTTTTTTGTTAAGTATATAATTCCACATGTGTTAATTCATAGTTTTGATGCCTTCAGTGTGAATCTACAATTTTTATAGTCATGAAAATACAGAAAACTCTTTTAATGAGAAGGTGTGTCCAAACTTTTGGTCTGTACTGTATATATATATATATATATATATATATATATATATATATATATCTAAGGGTACAGTTCAATACATATATATGCCTTCTAGGGGCTGAAGTTATGTTACAACCCCAAAAAACATCATGAGCTTCCCATATCCTAATGGCTGTGGAGTTCATTGTTTGTCTTACATTAGGCTCACATCTGTCATATTACATATACTATTTTTACAGTAAATTGACAGATATCTTGACAAAACCAATATAACTTAATGGGGTCTGTGCGATGCTATTGGTGTCATCACAAATCAGAAATGACCATATACGTGTGAATCCAGCTGCACCACCTAAATTTAGTAGGGGCTGTGTGAGTCGGTCTGGTGTCCATAGCTGGATTAAGGCTATGTTCACATCTGCCTCAATGTCAATGGTATCTGAGATTTACAGTGTACAGATCAATCTGCTTAAAGCTTCAAACACTGTATATTATGGGAATTGGATGCAGCCCCAATAGGTGATTCATATGGAGCTAGATGATGGCTCTCACCAGATACTTATATCCTAAGGATAGGCCATAAAAAAATCCAGAAAACTCCTTTAATGACATGGCAAAAAATAGCCATTTTTGGGATACTCCTTTGAGATTTTATCCTGTTGGGGAGGCAGATTTTTACATTGCCATCCATGTGATATATGGACAGTTAAGAGTAGGAGTCGCTCTTATAAAGTGGGTCTCAATTCTGGCTTAAAGGGGTTTTTCCATTTGGGACCCCCACGACATCACTTTGCTGTAATAGGTCACATTACTCATGTACAGGAACACTAAACACAAACAATAGAAAAATAACAAGCACTTCCTTCTTTCATCCCGTCCTTTCCTTTGATACTATGTAGTTTTACTTTACAATTACAATTGAGAAAAATATATAAAGAAATATTCCCTCTGTATTATCCCTCCTCCTCACTGGCTGTAAGACAACTGGTTGGAGCAGGATTCTCCCTACTGGACCTGAGATGGACCTGGGACCTCTACAGTCACGACTGTGAGGTTGCCAGTCCTTTTCTAACACTTGCTGTTTTCTGGTGTGTTCCCCTTTAAGATCCGCTCGTTTGTCTGTCCTGAGTCTTTTTAAGCCACTTCCGTTTTTCATTCAGTAACTAACTTTGCTTGTCCAAAGTTTTGAACCGTGTTTGCTCTTAACAGGACCCTGTCTGCAGTAGGATGAAAAAAAATGTTAAGCCCCACCCCTTTGACTATGACGCACCCTATCAGACTGTCTACGACTGAAGATGGAACAGATCAACCGCTTTGTTCTCCACAAGATTTCTACAAGACTGTTCTTTTCAGGCTCATGTAAAACCATTGCAGACAAACTATTCCTTAGCTACCTTCAGGATTCATTCTTAGGTTTCATCATGTTCCTTTAAGCAAATAAATAAGACATGGGACAGTGTAAGGTTTAGAGCACAATTTAATCTAAGTGTTTTATATTTACAAAAAAAATAATACTTTTTTGTTACTTTAAGACAAGAAAATAAGTTTCTAATGTAAGTGTGGTATCTGTATTATATGCACATAATGTATACACACTCACAGATCTAACGCCATTCTATATACACAGAAATAAACCTTAGAGACATTCAGTAGTTACATGCCAGCTTAATAAATAGAACAAAAACAGTTTGGCACAAAATTTGTTACAGACGTGAATATATACAGTAACAAAAGTGAGTATTATACTGTAGGTATATATAATCCCATAAATCAGCATTGGTAGTCTTGTATAATTCGGCCACGTTTGCTATGAAGCTCTGCCAGGCTGGGTTACACAAGGATGCCAATGCCTGATTTACAGATATTGGAAAGTGCAGATAGGATGAAGGTCAAGACTCAGAACTTTATACAATACCGATGTTAGAAAAGCAGATGGCTACAAGTCAGCGCAGCCAGGGAAAAAGCAAGGAGTCCAGTGGTAATGCCCAGAATACATAGCCTATAATGCAGAACTAGATATTTCAGTAAATTGTGCTTTACATTTTCTTTTCAGAGATGAGATTTTGTTTTCTTATAGTCTTTAAAGGGAGTCTATCATTCGCAAAATCACTTTCAAGCTAATGGCACGTTGGAATGGCCTTTATAAAGGCCATTCTTCTCCTACTTTTCCTTGTTTTTTTCTCCCAGCTGATTCCAAGATAATTCATTTCTTCATGTATGTAAATGAGCACCACGGAGCACCCGGGGCGTACCTTCTCTTCTGCGAACACCCATCGCGTCATTGCTTCTCACCGCCCCTTCGGCCGTTGCGGTGACTCCCCTCTTGGTCTTCTCTCTTCTCAGTTCTCGCTTGCAGCGAATTCTCGCAAGTGCGCATGCGCAATTGGGCCGCCATTTTCCGGTGGTCTGTCACAAGAGCGTGGCAGAGCCGATTGCACATGCACAGTCGCGAGAATTCGCTGCTAGCAAGAACTGAGAAGAAAGAAGACCAAGAGGGGATTCACCGCAATGGCCGAGGTGGTGTGAGAAGCGATGACACGATGGGTGCTTGCAGAAGAGAAGTACTCCCCGGGTGCCTCGTGGTGCTCATTTACATACATGAAGAAACAAATTATCTTGGAATCGTCTGGGAGAAGAAAACAAGGAAAGGTAGGAGAAGAATGGCCTTTTTAAAGGTCATTCCAACGTGCCATTAGCTTAAAAGTGTTTTTGCGCATGATAGACTCCCTTTAATGTATAATCTTAGGATTGCTGTGATGTCCTGATGGTCATTGCTACAAGATGCCAGTCTCAGATACTCTGTACAGCCATACTGGGCAAATTATGTATGGGATGGTGCTCAAGTGGTTTGATGTCCCCTGTGGAAAACTATACAATGATGTTATCAAAGCTACTATACCTGACTACTATACTCCACCCCAAATTCCGCCTGCAAACTGAGACCCATTCATTTCATTGGGAGGCAGATGCTGATTTTTTTAGGCAGTAGACAAAATAATGTAATGTCATGTTCAATCTTCAGGTGGATTGTGCCTTATAACCCTATTGAATTGAAGGGGAGGCAGAAAAATTCTGCCTGGCTGGTGCGGAATTTGCAAATTCTGTGACAGATTCCATGGTGGAAAAATTCAGCTTCGAATTTCTGAAGGAGGAGAAATTTGGAGCTGAAATCTGTTTTGGAACAGTTTTCGGAAGCAGATTTTGGATTGTTTTTTTCAAAAACACTTGGAAATTTCCTTCCAATTGCAGAAGCAGATTTTTTTCTGTCTGACCCATGTGAACATACCCTAAGACCAAAATCACACAAATGTTGTGCAAAATGACCGAGAAAAATGTAGGTTTTACCAGAGGGGTGCCCGTTTTCATGGATTCATCATACATGAGTGTGTCCGTGAAAAATGCCAAAAATAGACTTGACCTATTTTTGACGGTCCATTAAAACAGACTATTAAAAAGTTGGTCATGAATTGCCTCCATTTATATGAATGGGTCTTCACAACATATCTGAGCTTTCCGTAGATGTATCTATATTCTGCACACAGAAGGCTCCTACAGTCCTACAGTGTCATACACAACCAATTCTGCAGGTTTTTAGCCGTCGCCCGCTGTATAGGAAAGCACAGCAGACTGCTGCTGCTTGTACAGAAAAAAAAAAGTTGTGCTGAGGCATGCCAACCTGATGGAGGCCAAATGGACACTCTTATGTCCCCCTCTGAATGACTGGAAGCCTACAGATACAATCTGCACAGGCACCCGGAGTTTTTTCATAGCTTATGCAGAAAGTAAATAAAAAACTAAATGTGAACATAGTTTAACAAAGTAGCCGCTTTGTCCCTTTATTCCTTATAACTAGAGATGAGCGAATCGAAGCTGCAGAAGTGGAATTCGATCCGAATTTCAGGAAATTTTCGATTCGCATGGAATCCGGATTTCCTGATGCTTCGCAGTAACGAATATTTAGTAAGGGCCTTTGTGACATCAGATGGTCACATGATGTTCTCTAGTGATGTGATTGGGTAGGCGTGTCTTTGCTTGTTAGCAGATCCTTCTACATGAATAAAAGTTGTCCGTGCAGGAGAGAGAGAGACATGACCGCGGCATCCAAGGGCTTCCACCATTTTGCCTCCCACCCCGGCTCTCTGCAGACAGGAAATAGCTGTTTATTCGCCTCAAATTAATTCGGATCCAATAGAATCGTATCGGAAAATTCGGCGAAGTTGCCGAATCGAATTTTTGAAAACTTCGCTCATCTCTACTTATAACTGCATGGACAAAAACCGGGCAGAAACAGGTACTGGGCTAGTTAAAACAGAACGATTTTGTGACTTATTACTGCAGTGGCCAGATTTGCAGGTAAATTATGATTTCCCATTCACACATTGCTTAGTACTTGTTCACACAGTGCAGTCTATGCAGTTTTTGCACATATTTGGTTTCTCTAGTTTTCGGATAATGTTAGTATCACTAATAAGTCATGCACTGGATTTCTAGACTGTTGTTCCCATTAGTAACTTTTCCCAAAAAATCAAGTACAATAGACAGCAAAATAAAGTGCAGCAACTACTGATATGTTTGCCAATATTTCTGGAAATTTCCAAGACAAGAGATATGTGAGGCAATGGTGCGACCAAAACAAAAATGAGGTCCATATTACGGGGTAACACTCAGAACGTTGATGGTTTATCATGGGGTGGAATATATAGGACTAAAAACAGCGCCACACCTGTCTATGGGTTATGGCTGGTATTGCAGCTCGGCTCTATTGTATTGAAGGGCACTGAGCTGTAATACCACATACGACCTTTAGATGTGCCACTGTTTTCCGAAGTGAGCAGCCATGTTTACTAACCTCGGACTACCCCTTCACCTTAGTTGCTCATCAGGTATCTAATGTTTACTAAGTTATGTCACAATCAGAAATGTAATATGACTTTTCCTAGCAGGTTGTATCAGTGTAATTCACTGCACGTCCTCTGGCGCTGGGAACATTTATGGGTCATATTTATTTCTATAGCTTCCTAGCAGAGGCGTTGAGCACTTGTGTAACACAGGAAATGACTCGGCTGGATTTCTCATGCATGTAGTAGTGGATCATTCCTGCTCCGTCCCACTGTGCTATACCAGTGAACCTGAAGTATTACATTACACTGCATGCCTGCAGAGCTGACATCTGTGCAGGAGTCGGCACTGCTGATACTACCTGTCAGGCCACTACTTATCCTGTACAGGACATGCTGCTCTGCAGAATGTGCAACTGAAAAACTTACTGTAGACCCGAGTAAAATGGAGTATTTAGATGGACCGAACAGTGTGCACAGACCCAAATGTCCATAGCCTATGTCCATGGGTGAAATTTTTAGAAGTGTAGGGGACTTACGGAAACAACATAGCTCAGTGAGACCTCGGCTGGCTCAGTAGCTGGCCACGGAGGCTGAGATGGTCCATTTTAGAGACAGGTGTGGGTCCCACATGTATCCGATATTTATGGCATATTCTGTGTATATGCCAAAAAAGTCTTTAAATTTTTTAAATTCATTGCTTGTTATGTGTTTTGGGATAAAAATAATTTTTAACTATTTTTTTTAATTAAAAATGTTTTTTTTTTTTTTTTAATTCTACCGCTGTATGTATAAGCATTACAATACAAGCTCGTAGGATGCCGTTTATTACCTAATTACCTAGATGAAAGCAAGTATGGGCAACAACAGAGATGACATTCACTGATCAGCCATAGTATGGCGAGCAGGACTGATGATGTGTAAGGAGATGAAAGATTCTCACTACGATCATCTCCATATAGTTTGTTCACGTGTTGAGATGTGCTGCTGACCCACAAAAAAAACACCCTACACTATGCCTTTAGGATTCTGCACACATGCCATATTATTAATAAATCCAGGACCTGGGCCTGTCATCTGAAAGGTGTGACTACAGACCCGAATTTTCCAGGATTGTCCTGAATTTTCAGTAGCACATTTTTCTTGCCCTGGTTCAATAGGGGTCAGTGTTTATGCAAACTTGGCCAAAAGTCGGATTTAAAGGCCCCATTATACCAACACAAATCTAGATAACTATTATAGCCAGAGGGATACGGAGGTAGCAATCTAGCACTGTGGGGACGGCACACACAATCCGTGCCCAAGTCTGCTCTGCAGATATACAAAACCTAAAACATTTTTGTCAGACCATTGCTCTTCATGCCAGCCTGCCATGTGGTTGTGCGGTCTCAGAATGGATGGGTCCACACATGGGGGTTTCCTGTCCTGCATGTGACTATTACACAAGTCTCACAAGTTCACAGAATTTCCTCAATATAAACAGAAACATATAAAAGTTGCAGCGACCAAACAAAAAACTCTATTCATACCAATCATGCCCGGAATACATGACCAGCATTATTTGGCAAGCGGTTTAGTAAATTTTTTGTATCTTTTTTTTTTTTTTTGTATAGGACACAAATCTGACCAGTAAACTTTTTGGATGTAATGAAATGTGGTTTAACACGAGGCACATTCCAGAAAATACCAAGGTTTTGTGACACAATGCATCATTCTTGAATATGAAATGAATGCCACTGGATATCCTCTAGCCTGATAACTGAGGTATAGATTTACAACCCTATAGCTGCCATAAAAGTCTCATTTTACACCACAATCCTAAGTACAGTTACTGTATAACATCTGCTGTAGTTTATTGGTGCCTGCATTTCATCACTACATTAAGAATTTACAGTATTTACATGTCTCCTACTTAGAACCAGTGACACATAAAATAAATGTATAAAACCAAAATAAATAAAACCATAAGAAAGAATAGAAAACCCCTATATTTGCCACAGTAATTTCCATCATCACAGATTTTTCTCCTCTTGTTCAAGTGCGTCGTGGCTCTAGCCGATGTGACATTTGGGATAGTGTCCTCTGATTGTCAATCACGTTGAACTGTCGCACGTAATTCCGTACGTCCTGGTGATTTTTACTCACGAGTGAAGCCTCTGGACCTGGAGGGGAAGACATTTATTTGTGTTATCAGTGTATTAGGATTGATACCTGACTTCATCTCTCTCTATATTGAAAGTGCAAGAAGATGATAGTTCAGGTATTATATAGATGTACTATACTATGGGTGGTGAAGCTGTGCCAGGCATACCAGATGTGCCATGTGGAAGACTTCACCAAATTGCCAGTATTTTGTGGAGAAAAAGAAGTAGATATGAGTTGAGGTCATTGAGTAACAACCAGCTCATACTGCTGTGTTCCTGCCACCGCCTGCAAAGATACTCTGTTAAATGGTAACTAACGTTTCATACAACTTAGTCTCATTTTATAGAGCATGTGATTCTGGACCAACATGCAATGTACTTTAATTAAAATTTTTTCTGCTTTTAGCCTGAAAAAAACTCTCTAAAGTTCCTGCCACTAGGTGTCTCCCTTCTAGCTAATTTGCAGTTTACTCCCTGTTACTATGGAGGTTTCGTCACCATAGAAGTAAGACAGGATCACAGTGAGTGGAGAGGGGGTTCTTTTCTCTCTTTCACACAGTGAATGCAGATGGGAGGGACTGATTCTCTTCAGAGCCTCCATACATTTCTTCAAACTGCTTTCTCTGTGCAAAGGACTGATCATTCTGCAAATTTTACATGTTGCAATGTAAGAAGAGTCTTCTATGTACTTGTATCTACTTTTGGCTGCTTGTGTAGTTACAGATGGGATATTATTCAAAGACAGCAAGCAGGTTTCCTGACTGTGTCATAGATTGCTCTTTTACTATGTCATGCCTGCATGTATTTGCCTTACGTTTACAGTTCAGTATTCCTGAATCTTCTATATGATGGTCAGTTGGGCTTTTCCCAGCTATTTGTTATTGTACAGTTACTCCTGGCAGAAATTACATGTAAACAAATCAAAATAGTTATAATAATGGATAGGGAAGTGGGCAGACTGCTCCTTAATGTACCCACCCACTGCCTCAGAGGCAAATGTAAAATGTGCTGCAGCCATATGTAATTATTAGCAGCAAAAAAAAAAATGATAGGACACCATGTATGAAAGGTTATACAGACATAGAATAGACTGCCCAGCAGGATCCTGCACATATTTCAACTTTTCATGAGAACTCAGGTACCCTATAATGTTGGGCAATAGAGGTTACTGTAGGCCTGTGACTGCAGCAGTTCTAGGGGTCTGTGGCTGTACTGTAACTCCAAATCTGTGCTTGTTACTGTTATGCTGGGATCTTATGGGTATCCTATGACTGTTACTTTGATCGGGTCCTAAAGCTGCAGCAACTGTGTCTATTAATGGGGGTCCTGCAGCTGTTACTGTTAGGTTTGCTGTTAGGGTGTGGTTACCTTGACACTTGAGAGAATTTGGTTATGAAATTCAGTAAACCCATCATGCAGGTTCACCACCACTTAAGCCGTAGAAACAACGTAAATGCAATGGTTGGCAGTCATTGGGTTCAGCTGCTCTTCCTGGAGGAATCGCTCTGTAAGTGCTTGTTTTTCCTGCACTTAATTAAACCTGGGGAATCTGGCAGAGCTCTAGACCTGAGAGCCAAGAGGACCAACTAGGGAACACTTTAGAATAGTCTAAAATGGAAGTCTCACTTAAATATACCTAACAGCAAACAGAGATGGTCAAATACAGCCAACCTCAATCCCTGCTCTGTCTCTGGCATACCAGGGGAGACCTTAAAGAGAGTTTGTCAGGTCCAAAATTCCTCTTAAACCAGTAACAGTGCCATGTAGGGCCTTTAATAGGACTAGAAACATAACTCTGTGGCCACAAACCGATGAAACAAAGAGATAATCATCTTTTTATGGATATGCAAATTAGTCTGCAAGTGCACCAGGGGTGGGGCCTGCTTTACCTACAGACAACGGTGATACAAACAGAGGCTGACGTTAACATTCACAACCAAAAAGGAGACATTGGGTAGTGATTCCAGAGGAGAACCCAAGCATTTGCCGCTGTCTGTAGATAAACCTTGCAAATCAAGTCTCGCCCCCAATGCATTAGCAGACTGATTTGCATATTCAGAAAAATATGATTATCTCTGCATTGCTTTAAAGGTCTGTGGCCACATAGCTATGTTTCTGCTCCTACATAGCACTATTATTGGATTAGGAGGCAGACTTTAACATCAGATCTTCCAGTAACATTTGTTGGTTGGGACAAGCCATTTAGAAGCTATTGATTCTGTACAGTATATAAGGGAATTGTCTAATAATAACCTGGTAATCTAGTAAAGTTAGCATCTCATCTTATTTCCAGGTCTGACTTTACAGATGTAATTTGCTTGTCTGTGCTTGTATAATTTATATTCAGTGCTGCGTCTGTCCGGCCCGTCATTAGACAATCACACAAGCGCGCTAAGATGGCAGCCTAATTAGGATTCTAACAGAAAAAGTGCAGCAGATTCTAAAGTCATTATGATAAATATGGAAATGGTGTCACATAATATTGTGTCTCTTGCGCTACAATCATACAAAATTACTTTGATGGAAAATGTAACTTACTGAAGGGCAAGCTCCGACAGTATCTCATTGTTCGTACTGTATTTGCAATCATGCGCTAGAAGAAAAAAAGTAACATATAGTCAAAGTAATATAAACAAGAGACACCATTAAAGGGGTTGTCCAGGATATTTTATTATTGCGGAAGGAGGCTGGAAAGATGAAAAATAGGAAAAAAAAAAACATACTCACCTGTCCCCGGTGCTCCGGCGTCCTAGGTTGACTGGTCCTCGGCGCACATGACCGCAAGGAACCGGGAGGTTCGCGATGTCTCATGTCCTTTCCTTAGGCGGTCATGTGCGGGGGGGGACTTTTGCCAGAATAGCCCCGGGGCACCACGCCTAGGACACCAGAGAACCAGGGCAGGTAAGTATGGTTTATTTTCTTTTATTTTTCACTTAATAGAATATGCTGGGCAATCCCTTTAAGCTGTATATAACATCACAACATCTGCCCATGTGGGGCTGAAAACATATGAAAGCTATCCCCAAAAACATAAAGTCTATCCCAGGATGTAAACTGCTCCAAAATAATGCAACGCCACCAATATCATTAACATGTCCACAGGATATCTCATAAATGTCCAGGACTTACACTTAGTTCAAGAATTGGGGGTCCTCAGACTCTGCTATGTCTTGCAAGGGGGCCACTAGCCATCAAAGCCAGGAAGAGCATCACTAAAGAAGTGGCTGGGGTTGTATGGCTCTCTTCATTTGCATCTATGGGAGTCACCAGGAGGAAGTTAAGCTGGGGGACCTCTATTCTAAAGATAGGTGTTGTTCTTCAAGGAACAGAACAAATTCTGAACCTGATCTCCTGAAGCTATGGGCACCCTCGATCAACCTGTGTACTGCTGTTTATGGCCTTATTAGGTGCCATATTCTTCCCTAGAAACATTGCTTCCAAAGAGAGAAAACTTTTATAATAAGACAAGTGATGGAACATGAGAGCCGGGCTGCAGTAAACCAGCATGGTCACTACACAGTGGACTTTCAGCTCTGTGCATTGTGCTACTCTGAGAACCATGATTCTTGATGTCAACTGATCAGAGAGTGTGTCAAGTGTTGGATCTCCACCAATCTGATGACCTATCCTCAGGTCCTAGAATACCACTTAAATATGTGAGAAAAACCTCTGTAGTCTTTACTGAGATATAGTATGGGCCCACAGAGATCTATGAGCGTTGTACAACATGGATCCAGAATATGATCATGTGCAAGAGACAGGTTAGGTCATCAGTGTCTGATCTGTGGGGGTGAAACACCCAGACCCTGCACAGATCAGCTATTGCTGCCCCAGGCACTGGAAGTTGCCGCAGTAGATGGGAAGCCGAAACAGCTCTAGTCCTGTACAAGTAAAAGGAGCAGAGCTGTAGTTTCCGGATGCCACCACTATGTAGTGCACAGGGCTGCAACTCTGCTCCTATTATTTGAATAAGAGCAGACTGCATCTGTTCCCCTTCCACTGTTATGGCTTCCAATGCCTGGAGTTGTCGGACCCCCACAAATTAGATACTGATGACCTATCATGACCTATCCTGTGGATGGTTCATCAGTATGAAACATGCACTAAGGGACTGCAAAAGCGCTTTACCTTTTTGCCATGACATTTATTTTCCTATATTATGCAGTTATTTTTCTATTAACTATGTCCCTGAGCTTCTTTTTCCTTCTTTTTGCTCAGAATCAGGACTGGTAAAGTAATGTTAAGAGGAGAAGAAACATACAATTATACATAAGTGTTACTCACTCGCAAGTTTTCAATTTCATTCTGTTCTATTTTCCACACAGGGCTAATTCTAATAACATATTATATAACTACTTGTTACAATATCCAGCAGCTGTTGGTATCAGACAGCTATTTATAACCTTCCACCGGTTACATGGAGTCTTGTGCGGGGGACATGGCAGGGCCCAGCATAGGATTATCAATGCTTAAAGCCTATGACATGACCTCAGAATTGTTATAAATATTCACTAACTCGCTAAGGATATATCGGATTCGTTAGTGTCGTGGTTGTAACGTGACTACAAGCTCTTCAGTCTTGTAAATGCCCTCAAGATAGAAGATGAGAAGTGAACACTTGCTGCAACTTGTATATTAGAAAAAACATTAACTACTAAGAGAATGACAATCGGAGGTATTTATACCATATGAGCCATTAGATAACCTACTAGGGGTGCAGGATAGAATTAGTTAAAATAGTAAACATTCCATTCCATTCCTCTCCTTAAAGGGATTGTTATTGTTTAAATATTATTGTTTGTATAATGTAAAGTTGTACAATTTTCCGATATACTTTCCATATCAATTCCTCTTGATTTTCTAGATCTCTGCTTGCTGTCATTCATTGTTTAGTTCCAGTGGATACAAATCAGTCCATGGTCATGTGATATACAGTCCATGGTCATGTGATGGACACCCAGGTGCATGACTTGTCACAAGTCAGATGTCTGACTACTGTTCTGTGACTGTAACGAATTGTGCACCTTTGTGTCCATCACACAACCATGGACTTTCCATCACATTACCGTGGACTGGTTTTTATCCCAGGGAAGTAAACAAAGAATGACAATCAGAGATCTAGAAAAACATAAGGAATTGATACAGAAAATATATTAGAGAATTGTACAACTTTACATTATATAAACAATGGCATTTCTTTGCTGAAACTGGACAATCCCTTTAATGGCATTTCTTTGTACCTAGTTATATCACCAATTGTTGGTCTTCATAGGACAACTAACCCTATCTGTAGTATGTTATCATATAAAATAAATCTAACAGAATAAGCTGTCTCCATCATGTGCATATATTATGTGTACTTAAAGGGGTTATCCAAATGACAAGATGCAACAATACAAAACACTTCCTAATGTATATCCTGTTTAAATTCAGCACTGTTTATCTGATTTATTTTCAGGTCATTGGCCACAGCTGCGATGTTTTTTTTGCAAGATCAGTATCCCTCCCTGTTAGCAGTTCAGTCAGCAAATGGAACATCATAGCAGGAGGTGACCTCCTTTCCTCTTAAGGCAACTCATGGGAGTGTTTTATTGGCTGGTCAGATATACAGAGGAGAACAATGCTGCACAGACTGAAAAAGTGAGACAAAAGATGGACACTGTGACACAAAACTAACCCTGTAGCAGGAAGGGAGTTTGCACACAGGGGGAAACTAGAAAAGGGAGGGGTACACAGAGTGAGAGAAGGCAGATGAATCATGGGGAATGTAGTTTGTCTACAGATTCACTACATGTAAATAACAGTGATACAAGGAGCAGCAAGTAAAATAAGCCAAGCAAAGGGTGCACACGGAAACAGTGAGTATTTAACACTGCTATGGATGAATTTACAGTTAATTTTTGAAAGCTGGATAAACCCTGGATTATCTACTATTTGTTTCCTTTGTTATTGCTGTGTAGCTGCATTTTATCACATATTAACCAAGCATCTTTAAGGCACAGCTGTGATCTATGACTACAGTATAGCTACAGTGCCTACAGGGAGTCTGAGGTAGTCTGAGACACACCCCCTGCCTCATTATTGGTTGAAAATACTATTCTATCCTTCCCTGAAGATCTGCCTCCTCTGATCGGCTGCTGTGTATAAACACAAGGCTAGCACAGGCTCACCGGGACGTCAGTGCATGGAGAGTTGATTTCTATTACAGCAAGAGCACAATGATTATAAACTACAGATTACGCCAGTAAAACAAAGCAGATTATCAGGTAATTGCCGCACATATACTGAGGGGAATGAGTATTTATAAGGAGGGTTCCCAGAAATAGACACACGGTGCTCTGATGTCTGCAGTTGCAAGTTGGGTACTCAGCTGTCAGAAGCAGCCGGACACAAAGAAGAAGAAGAAGATGATGTTTTTTTTCTACATTTTTTTTTCCTGTAGATCTCCAGAATGGATTAGTCCTTTCAGTAAGGTAATTAGAAATATCAATTGATTGTAGGGGATAAAAATTAACATAGAACACACAAACAATAGTAAACTTATTTTTAACAAATGTCCTAAAACCGCACAAGTAATTCCAGAACGGCTCGCCATACAATGTAACATAAGACACTAATGTTAGCTTAATGAGCCAAAGAGGTTAAAGACGTCTTTAAAGTAAAATATTTCAATTAGAATCATTTACATAATGACTTTCCTTACACTGTGATTTAGCATCACAAATGAGCACGGCTCACAGATGGGATAGGACAAATAACTCGCAATAAATACTTGATATGGCTGTTCTTAGTGTAAGCTGTTTATTGTTAATCTCCCGGGTGGCATATGTTACTATTGCTTTATTATAGCAAGAATAATAGAATCCACCTTCCTGCGGACCCTGAATCTATTTCACATTATCCGGGCACAGGCAGCAAAAAACAACCTACCATTTTCTCAAAGTTTATCAGATGGTCGATAAAAGTTTTATTCCCCTCATGGGTGAAAGTCATGTCTGCAAAACAATGGAAAAGGGACATAGTCAAGAGAAGTAGCGTACAAAGGGTGAGGGACAAAACTTTTGACTCTAAAAAATGGATAGACAGAAGACAGAGAGAGAGAGAGATGATAGAAAGATAGATAGATAGATTCTGTTATCAAGAAAGAGGGCAAGACAGCACCAACCTACATAGATAGGTAAGAGAAATAGAGAGAGCTAGAATTGATAGATAAATAGACGGATACATAGATGATAGATGGATAGATAGATAGATAGATAGATAGATAGATAGATAGATAGATAGGCAGATACATAGAAAATAGAAATAGATAGATTTTTAAAGAAAGCCTGTCTGAATCAAAATGCCTTCCACACCATTAATAGTGGTACATAGAGGCCTTTAGTAGGGACAGCAAGATATCTTTCCGGCCACAAACTGATGAAGCAATGTAGAGATAATCATATTTTTATGGATATGCAAATCAGCCTGTAAGTGCACTGGGGGCGGGTCTGACTTGCCAGATTTGCAAATGCTCCAGCTCTCCTATGGAATCAGTGCTCAATATCTCCCCTTTAGCCTTGACTGACATTTTCAGCCTCTGCATCACGGTTGTGTGACGGTAAATCTGGTAATTCAAGCCCCACCCCCAATGCACTTGCATTTCCATAAAAATACCATTATCTTTGCACTGCTTCAGCAGTATGTTACTGCTCCTATTAAAGATCTCTATATGGCACTATTATTGGTTTGTAAGGTATTCTGGTCCTGACAGACTCCCTTTAAATTTCTGACATAGAATTGCCCCACTCCATCTTTGCCACCTATAGGCATGTGCCTAATGTGCTTGTTTCTATAGATTTATCAGAACTTACCCTTAATGAGTAGAGGTGTGAAAGGAATGATCGGGGGCTCCAGCTTGGCTATAGTCAACCTGTAAGCTCGGTGATTTCGAGATGGGTCCTTACAAAGAAACAAAGCAAGAACACCTAAGATTTATATCAGATCGATTACAGTGAAAAGATGTATACATGTTAGTAGAAGCATTGGCTTTAGTTCAGTGAGCTGGGTACAAGTCATCAGGCTCTATGCACACAACCATGTGCTTTGTCAGTGTGCTAGCTGTGTTTTTCATGGCTAGCACACTGCTCCATTTGTCTGTATGGCCCCATATACATGACTGTGTATTGTCACAGGCCCACATGTATGTGGCAGTGAGTCTGGGGCAAAACTCAGGACGGGTCCTATAACTGCCCATTTTGCTGCCCAGGTTCACTAGATGAAGAGGAGTGTGCATGTAGCCTTACTATCATGTCAAGAGTAAGGCTATGTTCACATCTGCTGTAAAGGAGGAAAAAATCCTGCAAATCTGACTTTTTCCTTGGCCATTTTTAAAATGACCGACCCCTTTATAGTCAAAGGGGTCCGCTGGGCTCCTTGTGTAACCATTGTTTTAGCGGTTTGCCTTTCCGTTGATCCGGCTCTTTGACAGAACCGAGCAATGGAGAGAGTGCAGTGTGATGCTAGTCTTAGTAATGGACCCAAACTTATTTGTTGCTGACAATATCTAAAGGTACAGCTACAGTATTCCTTATGACCCCTGCATATACACCGAAGCATAACTTGCAGCTCATGGGCCTTTGCAAAATCTGTAAAGGTGCTCCCACTTACTAAGTGATGTCTATAAAATGTGTCTTCTAATGCTGTAGGGAGGGCTTTGGGCCCCCTCAGTGTCTAGGGCAATTGCTACCACTGCACCCCCTATAGTTACGCCCCTGCATATGCGTACATGTTTAACTGAGCATCCATATGCTCGCAGTAGGGAGAGGCTTATCTCCTATGAGAATAAGTGAATGCGCGATGTGTGAACTCCAACATGCCCGAAACTTCTTTCCCTTGATATGGCATCATGAAAAAATATAAAAATCCCATACGCATTAGATCAAAAGTGTCAGGTTCAATGTTCATCTAATGTGTACCGTCACCTTAAAGGGGCTTTCTAGCACTTAGGTATTGATGACCGAGCCCTTATGATAGGCTATAAATATCAGATAGGTAGGGGTCTGACATGTGTCAGCACCATCGACCAGCTGATATCAGAAGCTGCAGTTGCCATAACAAGCAAAGTGTATGGAGTACACAGCATGGCGCACTGTGTAGTGGCCCGTCCTGTTTACTGCAGCTCAGATCTCAGTGCAGTACCCCGGCATATCTAAATCCTGAGAAGCCCCTTTAAATAGACATTGTCTGGTAACTATTTATAGAGCATGTTCTTCTTCCTTCCCTGTGAAGAAGAGGGTAAGCAGTTCATTATGGCAGTTCTCACATAAGACGGCTACAGGAAGCCGTGCCAATGATGACTAGCCTGACTGAATAAAGACCTCCTGGAAACATAATCCTCAAAGTCAGCGACTCTACAAGTCGTCTTCAGGACTCCATTAACATACACCAATACACCAGGACTCACCATTAAATTCTCAAACTCTGCGTAGATCTTCTTGAACTTGCTTGGAAGTTTCTATAAGACAGAATTGAGCAGTATTTACCGGCTGGACAATATTACATTGGTGAGATAATATAAAGGTACTACTGATACGTTGCAGATTTCTTGCAAATTTTACCTCTGCGAATCTACGGCAAAATTTGTTACTTGCGGATTCATCACAGATTTCAACCCGTATACATTAAAAAGGATAAAATCTGCAGTGAACATCCACAACAGAATGAGCAGTGCGCTCAGATATCTGTGCATATTGTGTTCCCCAGCAGGTGGATGAGAATAAATATGTGTGCCCTGAGCATTGGATTGGGGTAACTTGGAACCATCAGAGAACATTATTTTTAGGGTCCCATTCCTACAGTTACACAGAACATCTGCATATCTCCATCTGCAAAAATATATACCCTGGTGTATTTTGCCAGAAATCCTATACATGTTGTGGCCGAGCCCTGATAATGGTGTTAGAACCCAGGCTACTGGGATTGCGTTGGTTTTTTGGTGACATGTCCTAGGGTTTGTACAAAACATTTCTAAACTTTCTAAAATACTCTGTGCCGCTTTGGTACATACTGGGGGGTACAAAGTAGTGTTTTCTGTGCCAAACTTAATCAATTCCTCTGCTGGTGTGAAGGCTCTGACCTCATAATAATTCTGGCACACCAGGGGAGGTCCTGTTAGCCAGAAATGATATCTATGCCAGTAGGGGACTGGTTTAGATATCAGATATAACTCACCCCAGTTTTCTGGTGCAAGGTGTAAAAAATCTGTTGACCCGAGGCATCCTGAACCCGGTGTGCTTTGATCACTTATCCGCTCCGATATATATGACTCTTTTGACCAGTTTTTTGGTGTGAATATTTTATAAATTTCCCCCACCGTGTCTAATAATAAACCCAGCCCTACCTACAAATTCCATCCCTCTAGTAATATGTATATATAAGTGTCTGGCAGTAATTGAGCACATTTGTAGCTTTCCGCACTTTGCAGCTGGCACAGATATGGCCCCATTAAGTTGTGCTGGAAAAAAATATATCCCAGTCTGTAAGATGTACACAAGACAATGACAGCATTTATTACTAGTTACTGGCCTCTATTCAGCCACATCATTCAGTACTGCAGGACATGTGGCTTCGCTCCATGTAGTATTATGGTATTTGCTTTTGTTTTATAGCTTTATGCCTGCGGTTACAAAGTTTAACCCACCTCTGCCGACGAGCTGTACAATACAATCTATTGTCAGCTGTAATGTCTTAGCACCCAGACACCCAAGATCTGTGCCAGATACGCCAAACTTAATTTGTTACAAGAGTAGTGTTAAATAATTTTGGGAGTGTTTGGCACTAAATAATCTATGGGACATTAACTCACGAAACCAACTGCAGAGAACATCTACAAGTGCACTTTATTCTCGTACAATTTGCACAATTATAAAGGTATACACCTTCAATAGCTGTTGTCTGAGCATTCGTTTAACGGACAGATATTCCTCTAAACTTCAACATACACATGAACACTCAGCGTGGCTGAAGATACATGCCTTTTCCAAGAGGACAGAGGAATAGGCCACTACCAGACACCTCTGGTAGTGGCTTCTCTCTTAAGAGAGCAAAGGGTCTGTTGGATGGGAGTAGGGAGGCCCCCAAACGTGGATTCAGCTGAATTTCCACTTGTATATGGGAGCCTTTAAAGTATGGTGGGCCAGTCAATACAACAAATATCCCGTGAAGCCAACTCTCTTGCTGTTCATCATTGTGCATTGAGACGCTTGGACTACAAGAAAAAGAGACACTGAGCATGCTCGACCTGGATGGAGATGGACTAAAGGACATATATAGGGGAAACAGTGGCAGGGAAAGGGGGGATTTCATTAGTTTTTTTCTAGTGACATATACCACTTGTCAATTTGTACATTCATAGAAAATGTGATTGTTATTTTGGGAATATCCCAACACCAACTCTTGGCATCCTTCAAAAGGCACTGCTCCAATGATTCTGATGCAGTTGGAATTTTTTATCTAGCCCCCACTGTTCCTGAGCAATCTAATATGCTAATTAGCCACTCTACTGTCAGGTGGGTGGTCCCAGGCTGTCAGTTCCAGCTCAAGACCACCCATCTGACAATAGAGACCCTATGTAGCATATTGGGTGCTGAAACTAACATCAACAATTGTTCAGAAACGGTGGGGGTTGGAAAAAAAATTCCAACTGCGCCAGAATCAGTGGAGCAAAGGATGCAAGGAGCTGAAGCTGGTGGAGGAGGCGAAAGGTCCCCTTTAAGGTACGACGTAAGATTTCCTGGGCTGCTTTGTACTGTAAGTAGTTATAGGGCCGTTCGGATTTTCCCCGCTGTATACATTGTTGATATGCTCCTGATAATAGCAGTATGGCTTAAACAGTCTTCCTCGCAGCAGAGATAAATTGGCACATTTAGTGTACGGTTAATATTGATATTTGTAACCTTGTTGCTGTAACTAACTTGTGCCATAAACAAAACACAATTATTATTTTCTGATTTGCCAAGTGCAGAAAAAAATAGCATTCTTTATGCGTATGCATCTGTCAATGGTAATTGCATTGTAATATTCACAAGCCAACTGTGAAAACATTGAAATACTAATCACATTGGCATTATGACTTATGAGCAACAATCAGTGCGATCAGTAAACATTTCCCCATCTAAATTGTCTGAGCAATAATTGGGGAATGAAAACTAGTGCAAATGATTAGAGAGCAGATCCAGGAAAATATGGCATCTCAGAACTAGGGGGAATATAAAAATGACAGGCAAGCAAATCCGATTCGGCTCATATTATTCTGCAAGGAATCAATTATAAAAGCCGTTTTCATGCAGATGAGATGAATATCAAGAGCCGGGGTGTCTAAGTTCAGCCTACCGGATGTTCTTGCTGGTAAGAATTGCAGTTCTGAGGAGATAAAACTGCAGCTATTCCTTCTCATATTCTGCACGTAGCTTAGCCTATCGCTAATGTTTAACTAGATCTATTAAAGGGGATATCCAAGGGAAATGTAAGTTTAGATAGGAAGATTTGATAAGTCGCCGGCGCTTGATTTAATAAGTGCCATCTGTGTCATCCAGAGAGAACAGTTTTGCTGTACGCTGGTTCGGGTTCCCGACCTCTCTACATGGTAATAAGCAGTGACTGTATGTGCTGACATCATCGATTTACTAGTATATCAGGCCTTTAATTATGATGACATCATCTACAGTGCAATAGGTAAAGTAGCATAGTAAAACCATGCTTTTCCTAAAATACTGTACTTAAAGGGAGACTGTCAGCAGAACCCAGCCCAACAGATAAAAAGAATAGGGTCACCTGAATTCAATCATGTATTCCCCTTATCAATCGCTGCCTCCATTGCCAAGATAGCGCTGTTTTTAATGTCAATATGCAAATTAGCTCTTTAGAACAATGATGATGTTGTCATTGCTCCAAAGAGGTAAATGCCAATGCCCTTATTGCTCCAAAGATCTCATTTGCATATTGACAAACACAGGAATATCTTGGTAACAAAGTCACCGACTCACAAGGGGGAAAAACACTGTCTGATTCAGATGTCCTTAACCAATATGTCTGCAAGCCGGCTTGATATGATGGGTTCTAATGACAGACTCCATTAAGGCTAAAGCCCCACGTAGCAAGCTGAAGCTAAAAAAAATGCTGCAGAACAGACAACAGTAGAAACAAATTGCTTTTTTTTTTCCGCAGCGTTTTTCACAGAAAGTCAGCAGAGTTTTTCTTTGTGGACTCTCTCTGCCTCTATTATACCTATACGGAAAACACCAGCGTTTCCGTAGGTATAATTGACATGCTGCGATTTGCAGAAACGTGAGCATTTTTGAAATCGCAGCATTTCTGCTGCAGATTTTTTTTTTCAAGGTGTGAATCCCATCCACTTTGCAGGTAATGTAAAACACAACACTTTTTGCTGTGGCGTTTCCGCTGTGGCCAAAAAGTTGCGTTTTTGCAATGAGCAGCCCCGTCCTTAAAGGGGATCTTTGCTTTGGACATTCCCTACTTTTTGAAATAGTCTTTTGAGATTCAGAAGATCGCAAAGTGTCCCAGTGCTGGAAATGCCCCCGCCAATCAGTGAGAATACAGTAAGTGTTCAGTGTCCATTCAAATCCAAAGACTGTCTGATGAATGCAAGACAGGACAGGTCCTCCAGAGCAAGAAAGGCAGGTAAAATGCAGGACTGGGGCTACCCTGTTATTGTAATAATAGGAGATAAAACCCAGAGCTCCTGGAGTCACTGTGCCTAAAAGCACACCGGATTTGAGACCAATTCATTTGCATTTACCAATATTTGCTTGTATTAATAGTTCTGATATATTATTTTCTTTCTCAATGTTATCTTCCAGATAAGATTATCAGAGAGGGTCACCTACTCACCTCCCATGTTAATGACAGTCGGCTCACCGCTACGTTACTCAGTCCCATGACAATGGCGAAGAAAGAATTTAGATTTTTGTACTCCTTGCAACTAAAATAAAAATGTTAACATTGGATGTTACTAATATAACATGAGATTCTCCTGCCAGTGCCCCATATACAGGCAATACAATTGTACAGTATACTGCAAAAGGTTTCCATGCCATACTATGTAAAACTATACATCTGTCTGTATACGCTGTATTTGAGCATATTGTAGGAGTGTATGTTCTGGATGTACACATCTGATGGTGGTCTATGACTGTTGGCAAATGTCATTCAGTGCACCATTGTAAAAAACTACATACTGTGTGGTATACATTTGTCTTGTGGTTCACATCTGCGTTAGTGGCTCCATTCTTCTGGTCCTTCAATGAAAAATGGGTTCATTCTATGACGTAAACAAACGGTGCCCAAGGGACCCTTTGATTATAATGGGGTCTGTTGGGTGTTTGTCAGACAAAAAAAAAAAAATCAGACTTGAAGGACTTTTTTGTCCGGCGAGTTCTGATACTTATGTACTGGAGACTCCGAACGCAGATGTGAATGTAGCCTTAGCCGTAGTTATGCTATTTGTCATGATACCAGTTCAAAACAAACCAAAAAATAATATATATACATTAAACATTGACTGTCGGCAAACCAATGTCATCTGTCAGAGACATCCTTTGGGAGCCTATGAGAGACAGAGACAGTAAATCCACAGTATTTGTCACGTCTGGTGTCTATGCCGGACATGTGCCTGGCGGTTTCCAAGCATTGAATACTTATGGATGTTACTACAGAGAAAAGTCAGGATGATTGGTTTGGGGATTCATTCTCTATAACAGACTTATTGTCTACAACCACTTACCTGGATCATGTGTACATCACAAATAAATACTTTAGCTCTGCATCGAATTTAGGTGCCGTGAATTTACTATATTGACTTCAGGTTTGCACCGACCATTGACAGTATGCAGGACAACCCTGTATGTCCAGTGGATGGTATCTGTCTTTTCATGTTTAACATTTTGCGCCATATATCTCAGGATATGTCAGGTTTAGAGACAAGTTAAAGGGGTTGTGCAGCCCCAAACCGAAGTTTCATACTGATCTGTCGGGGTCTGACACCTGGACCCAGCCACAGATTAACTGTGCTAGCAGCCTTTGGGTGCCGGAAACTGTTAGTGGATGGACAAATAATGGGAGTGGAGCTGCAGTTCACCAGAACTACCACTATGCAGTGGATGGGGCTGCTGCAGCACTCCTACTACCTGTATAGGAGCAACTCTGCAAGCACCACCCATCCACTAACAGTTTCTGGAAACGGAAGCTGCTAACATAGCTGATCTGTGTGGGATCCAGGTGTTGGACCCCGACAGATCACATACTGATGACCTATCCTGTGCATAGGTCATCAGTATGAAAATTTTTTTTTTATTGCTGTTTTTTGATCCAAAAGCAACATGGGGCCTAAACCAGAGGAATGATGTAGCTGTACTTAAATCTAATGATATTTAAAGATATTAGGTATATTTTAATGAAAATGGACAATCAATCTATGTTCATTTTATTAAGTTGAAACTGAGCATGCTCTAGTAAATCATGGCCTAACTTGTAGAAGAAATCCCATGTGAGGTCACTTTAAGAGAATCGATGTCGAAATAGGGGCTGATTTATGCCAACTCGGCTTTTGTCTCCTTAAATTTGTGCTTTGGAAGTCTCGGTGGGAGCCCCCAGCACTAAAAGGTCCACTTAGCCTTTTTATATTTTTAGCCCTGCGTAAGGTCTAGTAAAATAAAAGTAAACAGTTGCCTTCTTTCTACGACTAAATTAACCACATTAGAAGGATAAAAACATGACTTTCGCCAGACTAACTGGGCTGCTGCACTTAGCGCTCCGTCTTTTTGTTTGCCGTGCACTTTCAAATTTCTGTTTAAGGATTTTTTTTCCTGAATTCCATTGTCTTTGGAGATTGTTATATTTTTAATTGGTTGTAATTAAGTATTTTCCTGGATCCCGCTGCGGAACGTGAACACATTTTGAAATTTATGTCTTTAAAGGATTTTTGTTTCTTTTCGGTGCCCCGCTGTTTTTTGAGGCTATAAACGGTAGAAGAAAAACACCTTTAGCATTTTTTTAAATGTGATTGCTGAAAGCGAAAAGGATTTTGAGAGGAAAAAAGCAGCCTGCTAACCCGCGGGCTTAAATAGACAAGCCATAGGAGTGCAGTACCAGGCTGTCAGAGGTCATGCTGCTGGCCTACTGTGGATAGGCAGTCAGTTCCCCATCTAAACAGAAACAATTTTCTGGAGGCCACTGGAAAAAAAAAAATCATTTCGCATTATATCTTTATTAAAAAGTATCTCTAGAGTAGAGGGAATAATAAGTCGTAAATGGCAGTAAAGCACAAAAAAGCAAAATCCACTTAAAATATAAAAATACACCTTAGAAATTTTTTTTTCATACTCTTTTGGAAATTGCCATAAAAAGTACTTACTGAGCTGCAATTTTAATAAATTTCTTCAGGAGTTGCACACGCTTGCTGAGCTGAGGGCACAAGCAAATTTCAGTCACAACCCAGAATTGGATTTCATTGAAACGTCTCAGGAAGAGGTCCAAATTGGCCGTTGTCTTCTTAAAATTGTGCCTCCCGAAGGTGTGATAGATTAGCTCCAGCTGCAGGCAGGAAATAGTTAATAATACGTTATTTGCATATATGATATGAAGATCCTCATTCAGTTAATAATTAAAAAATACATTTCCATATCATAAAGGATAGGCAAATCTAAATGACAGCACCTACAATATTGTACTATAGGAAAAGTGGGTATAAAGGATTTAATCACATCAAGGGTCCGATAGCCTGGAGTGTACGGGCAATCCAGAAGAACAAGTGGGCTGAGGTGTGCTGGTATTCACGCAATGCCTGCTTGACCAGGTCTTAATTGTATTTGCTTAGTCTCAGGGATGGTTCACACTAGCGTTTGGGGACTCTGGCCCCCATTCTGCTTAAAATAGGAAGAGAGAAAAGTCCTGCAAGCAGGAGGTTGCCTGTAAAAAGTGAGGAGGTGGTTGGTCCGAGAGAGGGATATGCCAAGTGCTGGGAAAAAGCTCCTGTGAAGATATTGGGTAAGAGAAGGAGAGGTTCCAGGTGCCACCAGCATAGCAGTAAACTAGGACCTCTTCTCTGAACAGAGGCCATCACACAGTGCCAGATCCATCACTCAACAGACATTAATGTCCGCCAAAGGGCCGCATTAACTTATAATGGGCTCCAGCATGGTACCCATGATTCTGACATTCTGCTCAAGCCTGAAGGAACCAACAATGCAGGTTCCAAACAGCCTGACACCAGTATGAGAATAACCTTATTTTTGTAGACATTTATATCTTATTGTTTCCTTAGGGGTACTCGGTTGGAACTTCTTGTCATTGGGGGTACATGGCTTCAAAAGGTGGAGAAAAACGGCTCTAGGGGCACAATAATAAAAACAGGCATTTTGTTTAGTGAAGGTAGTGCCTTGTAATGTTAAGTGTCTATAGGCGTAGGCCTACTGGGCCTTAAACATCCTTCTTCTTATGTAATATTGCCATAATCCCAATTACTACACGTATGCGTTGTATAGTATACAGTACAGACCAAAAGTTTGGACACACCTTCTCATTCCAAGAGTTTTCTGTATTTTCATGACTATAAAAATTGTAGATTCACACTGAAGGCATCAAAACTATGAATTAACACATGTGGAATTATATACTTAACAAAAAAGTGTGAAACAAATGAAAATATGTCTTATATTCTAGGTTCTTCAAAGTAGCCACCTTTTGCTTTGATTACTGCTTTGCACATTCTTGGCATTCTCTTGATGAGCTTCAAGAGGTAGTCATCTGAAATGGTCTTCCAACAGTCTTGAAGGAGTTCCCAGAGATGCTTAGCACTTGTTGGCCCTTTTGCCTGCACTCTGCGGTCCAGCTCACCCCAAACCATCTCGATTGGGTTCAGGTCTGGTGACTGTGGAGGCCAGGTCATCTGGCGTAGCACCCCATAACTCTCCTTCTTGGTCAAATAGTCCTTACACAGTCTGGAGGTGTGTTTGGGGTCATTGTCCTGTTGAAAAATAAATGATGGTCCAACTAAACGCAAACTGGATGGAATAGCATGCCGCTGCAAGATGCTGTGGTAACCATGCTGGTTCAGTATTCCTTCAATTTTGAATAAATCCCCAACAGTGTCACCAACAAAGCACCCCCACACCATCACACTTCCTCCTCCATGCTTCACGGTGGGAACCAGGCATGTAGAGTCCATTTGTTCACCTTTTCTGCATCGCACAAAGACACGGTGGTTGGAACCAAAGATCTCAAATTTGGACTCATCAGACCAAAGCACAGATTTCCACAGGTCTAATGTCCATTCCTTGTGTTCTTTAGCCCTAACATGTCTCTTCTGCTTGTTGCCTGTCCTTAGGAGTGGTTTCCTAGCAGCTATTTTACCATGAAGGCCAGCTGCACACAGTCTCCTCTTAACAGTTGTAGAAATGTGTCTGCTGCTAGAACTCTGTGTGGCATTGACCTGGTCTCTAATCTGAGCTGCTGTTAACCTGTGATTTATGAGGCTGGTGACTCGGATGAACTTATCCTCCGCAGCAGAGGTGATTCTTGGTCTTCCTTTCCTGAGGCAGTCTTCATGTGAGCCAGTTTCTTTGTAGCGCTTGATGGTTTTGGCCACTGCACTTGGGGACATTTTCAAAGTTTTCCCAATTTTTCGGACTGACTGACCTTGATTTCTTAAAGTAATGATGGCCACTCGTTTTTCTTTACTTAGCTGCTTTTTTCTTGAAGTAATACAAATTCTAACACTCCATTCAGTAGGACTATCAGTTGTGTATACACCTGACTTCTGAACAACACAACTGATGATCCCAATCCCATTTATAAGGCAAGAAATCCCACTTATTAAACCTGACAGGGCACACCTGTGAAGTGAAAACCATTTCAGGTGACTACCTCTTGAAGCTCATCAAGAGAATGCCAAGAGTGTGCAAAGCAGTAATCAAAGAAAAAGATGGCTACTTTGAAGAACCTAGAATATAAGACATATTTTCAGTTGTTTCACACTTTTTTGTTAAGTATATAATTCCACATGTGTTAATTCATAGTTTTGATGCCTTCAGTGTGAATCTACAATTTTTATAGTCATGAAAATACAGAAAACTCTTGGAATGAGAAGGTGTGTCCAAACTTTTGGTCTGTACTGTATGTACTTAGCTAAATTAAATGGGATACGTTGACATAGAAGCCATTGTATGACAGATTTCCAAAGACTTATGATATACTTTTCGTGGTGGATTAATGGTAAAAACTAAAATATTGAAGACATGTCATGGACATGATCTACACACCTCGTGGACACAGTTGAAGAGGTCCCAGTCATGGATTGTCATCTGGTAAGCTAAGTCCTTCGAACTCATAAGTTCAAATGTAGACATGGTTCCGGCAGATGGGCCCTCCTGTTCTTGAAGTGGTGTCTAAAACACACAGAATCAACATTAAACAAAATAAAAAAAAGACAATCGCTTTAACTGGGGAAAGCTGATATATATAGAACATCAATATAAAAATCCATACCAATGAATCAAACTGATCTCGACGACAAGCAAAGAGCCGACCATTCACAGTGAGAGTTGTAAACACAGATACGTCATTTGGTTTCACAACAACTTTCTCTGGAAGTAAAATAAAGAGCACAATCTAAGTGCACACACATACAGAATATACAATAGGTATTGTACACATTTATATACTTTACATACTATGATGAGTCATCATGGAAATATATAGCTTTACTTGTAGTGATCGAGACTTACAGCCTTCAGAGCTGCATTCACAATTCTGCTGTTTTCTGACTTGAACTCTTTTGGTATTCTTTGGTGTATACATAGATTGGTATATTGATTTGTGGTCTAAAAGGTGTAGTACAGAACAGTTATCCGAGTTACACAAACCTAAGGTGGCCCTACACATTAGATTAGAGCTTCTCACCAGCTAATTCTTTGTATTGCAATAATCTCATCAGAGAAGGAATACTACCCCATGGCACCAAATACCTTTGAGCAGTGCTGAAATTACCCCATCAGTGCCAACCAAATACCCCCTAGCAGCACCAAATACCACAGTGCATCACAACATATCTCTCCAACTTTGTCAAACAAACATGCTATGGCAGAAGAAAATACCACCCCAGTAGCACCACATACTGTGCCATAATACGGCACTAAATTCCTTCCCAGGAGCAGCTCAGTGCAGAACAAGATACTTCCCTACAAGCGTCAAACACACACCACAGTTTAGCACTAGTAGCAGTATCAATGCCCTCCCCACTGGCAGCGATATTGTTCCCTTCCCATTACTCCTCTAATGGCTGCAGCATTGTCCCTCCTTCCCACTGACCGCAGCATTGTCCCCTTTCTCACCTCTACTGGCAGTGGTGTTGTAAGGAAAACCTGTCATCAAATATACAGTTCCTAAGGCCTGGTTGCAGTGCTTTCTTCTCCGCTTGCTTCGTGTGGAAACTGAGCGGAAACCACACGGACCCCATTATAGTCTATGGGGTCCGCGGATTTCCCAGGTAAACCGCTTTTTATGTGTATAGATTTAAGTTCAGAGGGTCCCCAAGCGGATTCCCCCGAATGGATACCCGAACGCAGATGTGAACCGGACCTAAACCACCTTGTAAAGTTGTGACTTGGAGAAAAAAAGGAAATATAAACTTATAAAGTAGGGAATTCTACATGTGAATAATCATGGGAGTGGTCTTGAGTTTTAGAAGTAGTCATGCAGACAATGCATTACAAGCCATCACCAGAGGCATCTGTTGTATGTGCAGTTAAAACCAAGGCCAATTCATCTCATCTTACTGCGCATGCGTCAAAAGTGCATGTGGGAGTATTCCTCAAACTGGAAAGTGTGTAAAATTTTTCCACTTTTAACTTGATAAAGATTCATATGAGCTCATACATACATTTGGTGCATAAGGAAGCTTATACAGCCTTAACCGCAATATCTATCTATCTATCTATCTATCTATCTATCTATCTATCTATCTATCCATCCATCCATCTATCTATCTATCCATCTGCACAGTGATCCTCTTTTGCAAGCTGAAAAAAATCTGCTTCAGGAATTAGGAAACTTTTTTTGACACTTTTTTTGATGATGTGGTTTTTGATGCGTTTTTTTTTGTTCCAGCACACTGTATGGACCTGGAAACAAGCGAAGCAAGCGGTTTTTGATGTAGTTTTTGCAAAAAAATGTGTTAAAAACCACATCAAAAACCGTGTTGCGTCTTTTTCCGCCTCCCATTGATTTCAATGGGTTTTTCAAGGCGTAATCCGCCTGAAGATAGGTCAGGTTTTTTTTTCCCCTCTAGCTAAAAAAAAAAAAAAAAAAATCAGCTAAAGGAAAAAAAATCTTCTACTGATTCCCATTGAAATGAATGGGTTCGGCCTCCAAATCAGCCTGCTATAAACTAAGTGTGAACATGCCCTAGCAGCTGCTGTTTTAAGTAGAAGGAACACTTCACACCATTGCAGAGGTTATTTCACATTAACGCTGGCTGCTGTTGTAAAATAAAGAGGTTTCCATGGCTATGGCCAGTAATAATGGTGCGCTGTCCCCCTTCATGTTTACATAGTAAATCCTTCAGAATGTGGTACAATCTAAACATACTGCATGGTGTTGATAGTAAAGGGTAAGTGCTTTTCATCTCACGTTTCCAGAGTTTGTTTAAAGACTCGGTGTGAAGGAAATGATTGTGAGATATACCCTGAACCTGCGATATCACTGCTGCCGCCAAGATAGAGGAGCGGGCTAATAATATATTGCCAAGCAGATACTGATGATTATAATGCTGAACAGATAGTTTTGGGTATATGATGTATGATCATGTACTGGGCATTAAAACTGCAGCTGTATTAAATTTATGTTACTATTTGTATTTAAAGGAAGCCTGCCAGGTCTAAAATGTCTCCCAAAGTAATAAAAGCATCCTATAGGGGCCTTTAGTAGGAGTAGAAACATACCTTTGTGGCCACAAACTGAGGAAGCAATGCAGAGATAACCATCTTTTTATGGATATGCAATTCAGCCTGCAAGTGCATTGGGGGCGGAGCCTGATTTACTCGATTTACCTGCAGACAGTTGCAATTGTTTTGGCATTCCTCTGGAATAACAGCTGTGAGTGGCATTTTCAGTCTCTGCCTGCGTCACAGCTGTTTGTAGGGAAATCTACCAAATGAGGCCCCACCCCCAGTGCACTTGCAGGCTGTTTTGCATATCTATAACAAGATTATTATCTCTGCATTGCTTCACTAGTTTGTGGCCACAAAGGTAGGTTTCTGCTTCTAATAAAGATCTCTACACAGCACTCTTATTGGTTTTGGAAGCATTTTGGACCTGACAGATTCCCTTTATAGAGGACCTTTCACCACCTCCACCAAGTCTAACTCTTTGCATCATTTAATATTTGCTGCTCCACTGATTCTGGCACAAGTAGTCAATGCTGTTAGTTTTGGTGCCTGATATAGTATTTAGGCTCTGTACTGTCAGGAAGGCAGTGCCAGGCAGGAGCAGACAAGGGGTGTGAGTTCTGATACTGGCGGACTCAGATTGGGTTTCTGCCTTGCAAATTTGGGAAGACCTCCCTTTGGTTGGTGCTGTCTGACCTTCTTTCTTCATAACTCGCTCTATCTATCTATCTATCTATCTATCTATCTATCATATCTATCTATCATATATATCTATCTATCGTATATATCTATCTATCTATCGTATATATCTATCATATCTATCTACATATCTATCTATTTCCTATGTACATATATTTCAGTATCTATATCTGGTGCAGCACAATACTGTACTCTCTTCCATCCTGTCCAGTGTTTTACAACTCTTCATACAATTACTGACCTCTTCTCTTTCAGATAAATAACTTGCCTCATGAACCATAGTTTGGGAAAGCAGGAAACTTCTATATTTCATCTAGAATCAAAGTTTCCAGTGAAGGGTGTATTTGGAGCCACATTTTAGCACTGCTCACCATCGAGCAGTCGGACAGCTCAATAAACCCTTGTCTGCTTACCCTTATTTGTTAGCAAGTTTCTGGAGCTGTTTTCTCAGTAACAAGACAAGGACACTGTGCGCTGTGAAGGGCCATTTCTGTAAAGTGAGTCGTTTTCCTGCACACCGCTAGCTGATCATTTTAGTAATATTTTGGGAAATGGCAACTCTGTTACCCTATAAGGCGGCACTGTAGCCGTCTTCGGCAAAGACCTACTTCCAGCACCCAGCTTGGCCTATTTACTCAGTAGGGGATCGGACTGTTGTTTGTAATCAACTGAAATTATCCCAAAACGCTGGGATAAAACCATTGCTATTTGTGTGTTTAACCTTGAGTTTTTAAATTATTTTCTAGGAGTGGAGGGAATGATAGTCAGACCGTACCTCCCGCAGAACTGATCTTCACAAGTATCAAGGATTCTCCGGAGCCCAGTTTATCCGCTACAGCAGACAGCACTTCCTTCACCGAGGCAGACACTTGAACACGTATGGTGGTGTATGTGTGATCGATGCAGTACACCTTAAAAAGAACTGTGAAGACAAAACACAGGCATTAGATGTAATAAGAACACATGACATGTATTACCGAGAGGAACACAGTATGTATCTGAATTCTATTTACTTCCTGTTGCTTATTTTGCACCAGCGTATTTTGCAGCATTGTACAGAGACTGTAACCGGTCACATTATTATTATTTCTTTCATTCCATAATAATAACTTTATTTATATAGCGCCAACATATTCCGCAGCACTTTACAAATCAGAAAGGTTCCATGGGTTCCAGGGATTTGATGGTGCTAAACATATGAAAAGGGTTTACATTATACTTGCCAACCACTGCTGGCAGAGTTTTGGGAGAATGGAGCGTCGAGGGTGGTTACACTCCCTTTCCATGTCATCATGCCCATTTAAGGGGCGTGCCACGGACCCTTTTTATGAGGCAAGCACAATAATGCGCCGGTCACACCACTTGTTGTGATGCGACTGGCACAAGAAGAGCCCATGTCCTATATACAATAACAGAGATGTGGGTCACCCCTTATTTCATGAACCTATCGGATGTTCCAGGGTGTATGGCTTACATACACAATGTAACAAGCAAGTGCAATAAATATAAACTAACTAAATACCCAACTGGTGCAGAGAGAGAGAAGATCAAGCCAGTGAGGTCTCACAGTCTACAAGGGAAGGGGAAAGACAAAGATAGGTGGGGATAGATGTTGTTCAGATGGCATTGTAGTGGCAGCACATTTATGATAGGTTGTAGGCTTTCCAGGGTTTTTTAGGCTGCTGTTGTGGGGAAGAGTCTGATGTGTTGTGGTAAGTATGTGGAAGCACAGGGGAAATCTTGGAGATGGCTGAGTAAAGAGCAGATAAGTGGAGAGCAAAGAAGAGGGTCTTGTAAGGATACAGGGTTGTGTGTGGGAGGTATTGGGAGATTAGATCAAAGATATGTGGAGCAGACAGGTTGATTACGGCTTTGTATGCCAGTGCTAAGGGAACTTGTCAGGTCATTTTGGACCCCCAACCAGCACCAGCAGCCAACAACCAGCATGAAGGTTTGCACTTTAGACTCTTTTCCCCTCAAGTCAGCTTTCTGATGCCAAAACCGAAAGATATCAGATTCTGAAAAATAATTTTGGCATATGCAAATACACCTAGTCGCAGGGGATCGGCAATTTAGCTTGCTAGTCATGGTCCCTGGGATCTTATTTCAAAGCAACGTCATGTCCACAAGGCATGATTGACAGATTTCCCTATGTCATCTGGTCTCCTCCTCTCTCCCTAAGTGCGCGCAGCACACTTAAGGCCGCTTAGGGACCGTGACTAGCAAGTGGAAGTACCACCCACCATGAGCTTATAACTTTGGGTTTTTACATCAGAAAACTGACTCAGGGAGATGATTTTCAAATGCAAAACATGCAGTAGCTGCTGGTGCTATTTGAGGGTCCAAAAATTATCTGACTGATTCCCATTAAACTGGATTTGCTGGGCAATGGGCAGCCATTGAAGGATGGGCAGAAGGGAGAGGAGGATTACCAAGGCAGCAGAGTGGAAGAAGGATTGTAGTCACACCAAGCTGCTTGCCTATTGCAGATTCAGTCTTCCCAGCCTGGTGCAGGTCTACAATTTTGTTTCTGGTGTCCTTCCACAGTTCTTTGGTCTTCACCATAGTGGAGTTTGGAGTGTGACTGTTTGAGGTTGTGGACAGGTGTCTTTTATACTGATAACAATGTCAAACAGGAGCCATTACTACAGGTAATGAGTGGAGGACAGAGGAGCCTCTTAAAGAAGAAGTTACAAGTCTGTGAGAGCCAGAAATCTTGCTTGTTTGTAGGTGAGCAAATACTTATTTTCCACCATAATTTGCAAATAAATTCTTTAAAAATCAGACAATGTGATTTTCTGGATTTGTTTTCTCATTTTGTCTCACATAGTTGAGGTCTACCTATGATGTCAATTACAGGCCGGCCTCATCTTTTTAAGTGGAAGAACTTGCACAATTGGTGGCTGACTAAATACTTTTTTTCCCCACTGTAGCTGCTGGCACCATGACGTTTAACAGCAGATCCTGTTATCTGCTCATCAATGAACCTTGGGCGCCCATGGCTCTGTTGCCAATTTAGTTGTTCCTCCTTGAACCACTTTTGTTAGATATTAACCACTGCTACTAGGAACTCCCCATAAGGTCTGGCATTTTGGAGATCTCTGATCCCTAGCCATAACAATTTAGCCCTTGTCACTAAGATCTTTACACTTGATCATTTGTTCTACTTCCAGCACAGCAACTTTAGGAACAGACTATTCACTTATAGCCCAATTTATCCCAACTCCATGACGGGAGCTTTATTTAGGAGACGATCAATCTATTGGTGGTTTTAATGTTATCTTTCAGTGCACATATTATTCAGTACAAGTCTTTATACGTGTCTGTTGCTTCCGATGTGCATTCGGTATGGCTTACAATCTGGAAGTAACTCGGCTTGTCTTAGAGCATAGGATATACGAATATCTTTCCTGTACATTTAGATTAATTCCTGCACCACGCCAGGAGGAAAAGATGTGACCCTTTACACCAGGACCGCTGTCTGCTCTATGACTCGTGAACTGACTGTATGGAAAGAAAAACCATTTACTAGTAAACTGACCCAGAACAACCTGAAACTCTACTCTACAGATTGTTTATGGCCACTTGATACAGCCGTTTAACCAACCAATTTTCTTCCCCTTGTTTCTTTCATACTCTGACCTTTGTATCTGTAATTGGCTACAACATTTGTCTCCCCTGCTACAGCGAGTGGATGGAATATGAAACCCAGCATAGCAGAAGCCGCCTGTTTCACACTCCATCTCTAGCTCTGCTAGAGTCCTGACAATTGATGAAGAATTACAAGGAACTCAACAATTCCGATGCCTAGTGCAAATACTTCACAAAGTCCAAAGTGGAAAGTAAAAGATTCCCAAATATGTCATAGCTGGCAATAGTTCATAAACTCTGTTGCTCTACTGCAAGTTAGTACTTTACTGTTCAGGCTAAATATATACAGCCGTCCTATGTATGGGTCCATGGAAAATAGAATGGATGGCACATGGATAGTATCTGTGTGCCTTATGTGTCTTTCACTGACTATTTTTGGAATGTACGACACTAAGCTGCAAAACAGACTCGCACTGAGTTTTGCAGTCATCACCTGAACCCGTGAAAATCACAGCTATGATAAATGTATCAATTATTGTTTATATGAGGGCGCCAAAAGCGACTCCATTCAGCTGATTTGTCCATGGGCTGGGTGTTGGGCACTTACTGATCAGGATAGGCCATAAAAAATTAAAGGGGTTTTCCGGTCAAAAAATGTTTTTTATGTGTGTTAGTGCTATTAATGGGTTAATAAATGCACCCATATACCTTTAGCAGTGTTGTGTGATTTCCGGGTGTCTCTGGGAGCTCTTGGTATCTTCTGCATTTGTTTACATGGTTCAGCTTCCTGCTACGTAACTTCCACACTAACCCCTCTCACCTCAACTCCCCTTCCCAACTCTCTCTCTCCCTCCTCTCTCCCATACACGCCATCCCTGTCCCTAGCTATCCCGCTCACAACTACTAGGCCTTCCCTACCTACTCAGCTCAACCCCTGACCCCATTATATACTTACCTGTCTTCTTCCTGCGGGACGCCATCCTTCTTTTCTGACTGCCGTGGTTGCTATAGACTCAGTGCTGCTCTGTAGCCGACAGTCCACCTCTACTATGCAGGTGTCTGATGCTGCTCTGAAGCCTGAGCAGTAGAGTTGGATTATCGGCTGCACAGAAAGGTAAGTATGATGGAGTGGATGGGGGGGGGGGAAGAGTAGTAGTGATGTTCCGTTTCTGGAAACAGGGAAACGGATCGTCAACGGATAACCAGCAAATGTCCCTGGGGCGCTCATGTGATAAATGGGTAAATGGTAAGTTATATGGGTAAATATACATTTTTGATAAATTTTGTGATTTAGAAAGTAGTAGGGTGTTTAGATTAGTGTAGGCATTTCCATTTATCCCGGACAACCCCTTTAAGCCTGGACAAGCACGATAAGGACTGGATTGAGCTTTGACATAATCTAATTGGACAGAGAGCAATCAAAGGGTTAATACATTTACCAAACTATAAAGAGTATAAAGAATTACTTCTACAATAACCATGCCATGTTTCAGGATGGTGTCCTGCAAAAGGAACAAAACACAATGGGTGACAGTACTGCTGCCCCCTACTATTGAGGTTCTATATAAATGCTGGTGACAGATAGTGACAATACACAACAGTGCCCAATGCAAGAATCAGGAACTGAAGGAGATGACCTATGGAGCAGCTGATAACCAAGGAGCATGAAGACCAGTTCTTACATTATAAATCCATACTTACTTTCATCTGTGCTTCTTATTGGCTGACGCTTCTGCAATCTCTCATCTCCAGTGCTGAATTGTCGTAAAAGAACTTTGTGCTGTCAATAGAAGGACAATGACTGTTTAATGGAGCCCTCACTATTACTTATACAACCCCAAGCACTCAAGTCAAAGGTTAGAAGAATGGACAAGGTAAACATTCTGAAATATGGAATGTGAGGCCCATTCGTATGTATCAATAACATTATACTGCTACAGAACTGGGCATGCAAAAATGCATATCAATGCACAAAACTTTTGTTATGATCGGATGCAGGTTTAGAATAGGTTCTTAGCTTTGCATCTTCAGAAAACTACATTCTAGATTTCACATTCTGTTGTCTACTCTAGACTTTGTTAAAGTGAAAAGATAGTAATAGCATATTGTATAGGGCAAAAAGTACAAAATGTAAAAATCAATGTATTCAGTAGAAGATAACATGGTGTCAATTTGTTAGTCATTGTAGCAAAAAATGCAACATACAGGAGCCCATTGTTACAGTACAAGACTTCTGGTTGGACCTGATTGTCCTCTATAGCATGTAGAAAAATAACATATAACGAAAATGGAGCAGTGGTTACAATAATGACGAGTAGTTTGGGCTTTAGGCAGAGGCGTTTCTTGAAGTTATTGGGTCCCAATGCAAAATTTGTAATGGGTCCCCTATCTACCTTGTGCCATTTAGAATAGTGGTATATTTTATGTGGCAGAGGCACCTTTGGGGCCCCTTCAAGGCCAGGGCCTGACAGCGACTGCTACTGCTGCACCCCCTATAGCTACACCTATGGCTTTGTTCTAACATAGGGTAATTGCATGTGGACGAAACCCTGACCAGTAGAATCTGACTCAAAATCCACCTCAAAAAATGCCTCCCAACTTCTCCCATTCATTTCAATAGGAGTAGAGCAGATTTTTTTTTCTCTAGTTCATTTTTTCAGCTAAAGGAAAAAAAAGTGTTGTGACGTAACTTCAGGCGGATTCTGTCTTGCTAACCCTATTGAAATGAATGGGAGGCAGAAAAAAATGATAGCTGCAAAATTTTTTTTTCTGTCTCCCATTGATTTCAATAAGGTTTGCAAGACAGAATCCGCCTGAAGATAGGTCACTCATGACGCTTCTTTTTTTTCCTCTAAGGCTAGGTTCATACCTGCACCTGTAGTCCGTTAGGGGTTTGCGTCCCCTCATCCACTTGAAAAATGCGGAGAGAAAAGTCCTGCAAGTATTTTTCGGGCGTAAACCGGGCGGACACCATTATAGTCTATGGGGTCTACGGGTTTCTGTGGGTAACCACTCTTTAAGCGGATTAGGTTTCCGTTCTTCGGGTCCCCAAGAACGGAAACCCGAACGCAGGTGTGAACCTAACGTAACAGAAAAATCAGCAAGAGGAAAAAAATCTGCTCCTGATTCCCACTAAAATGAATAGGAGCGTTGGGAGATGTTTTATAAGGCAGAATTTGAGGCAGATTTCACCTGCAAAAACTTAGTGTAAACTTGCCCTTCAGATATATCTAAAAATGAATTTAGGCAGAGAAATACTCCAATAAATCCCAAAATGTTACAATCTTAGAAAAATTCACTTACTTTTTTTTGTCCTTTTCCATCATCTGATCTACAAAATATAAATGTAATAAACAAATATAATTTTCTGTTATTACAGATCTAAACACATCAATGATCCACAATCGGCCTTGTCAGTGACTGTAAATATGCCATAAACCAGGGTCTGGCAATATATAGTGATTAGAGATGAGCAAAGTATTCAAAAATTCGATTTGGCAACTTCGCCGAATTTCGCAATACAATTCTATTTGATCCGAATTAAATCGCGCGTAACAAAAACAGCTATTTATTGGCTGCAGAGAGCCGGGGTGGGCGTCAAAATGGCGGAACCCCTTGGATGTCGCGGTCATGTTTGACCGCGGCATCCAAGGTGTTAAAACCCTGGATCGGTTATGGAGCAGGGTGTTAGCTGTCAGGGATTTAACACCTTGGATGCAGCGGTCAAACATGCTGTGGGCGCTCGTGAAGGGGTTAAAGGGCTGTGACATCACAGGGCTGGCTGCTGATTGGCTGCACGCATGGCATTGTGGGTGATCCCGGGTTCCCAGTGTTCCTTGCCCCATGTCCTAATATGTACAGCAGCCATTCTGAACTAAATGCGAATCATTACAACGAAGCGTGAGGAAATTCGGATTCAATGCGAATCGAATATTTCATGAAATTCGGATCAAATTCCCTTCTGCAGCTTCAATTCGCTCATCTCTAATAGTGATACTAGAGGAATCAGACATTCGGTACCTAATTATGGTTCTCCTATGACAACCGTTAGGGTGTGTTAACACAAGAATTTGGTGGTTATTTTGAAGCTGATTCCACCTTTAAAATCAGTGCCAATTTCTGCCCTGAAATAGCCACCCATTGTTTTCAATGAGTGGTAGAGATTAAAGCAGGACTCTAAAAAATAAACGTCCTCCTCGATATTGCTCCGGATTCCACGGTTGACCGGCTGCAGAACCCTCAGTTAATAAGCCCCATTCATCTTTGACCTGTGGCGTAACTAGGAATGGCTGGGCTCCAAAGGCAAACATTTGACATGGCCTCCCCCCGCACAAACTGCATTCCTGCACACACTATTATGCCCCATAGTGGCCCCTAAACACACTATTATCCCCCATAGTGGCCCCTGCACATAGTATTATGCCCCATAGTGGCCCCTGCACACAGTATTATGCCCCACAGTGGCCCCTTCACATAGTATTATGCCCCATAGTGGCCCCTGCACAAAGTATTATGCACCATTGTGGACCATCCATGAACTATTATACTCTGGGGTCTTTTCAAGGAAGCGAAGACTGCTGGAACACAGAAGAGGTAAGTAACATTGGTTTTTAGGTTCCCTCACCTCCCCTGGGCCTCCGATTATTATACTGTGGGGTCTGAAAAGACCCCAGAGTATAATGATAGCAGTGTTTGTGGGGTTCGCAGGCCCGTGAGCAGGAGCGGGGATCGTAAGTAAATAGGACTCGTTACCTGCTGGGTTTACTCAGGCATATAAAAAAAAAAAAACAACAACATCAGGGGCCCGTCGGGCCCCCTAATGTCCCGGCCCTGTGGCGGGCCGCTACCGCTGCTACCCCGGTATTTACGCCACTGTCTTTGACTGATCAGCGCATGAAAGCCTCGGAAGCCTGCCCTTATTTTTATAATGTGATATATTGCATACACTAAATTGAATTGTTATTCCATAACTTCACATATTAGAATTATTACGTAAACATTTGTTACAAAAGCAGACTGTCCAATTCATCTGAATGGGATCTGCAGAAATCCACACACCTGATGCAAAACAAACACCATTCAGATGAATTAAAAGGGAAAGGATTTTTCAGTTGCAGAAATTTCTGTTGTGTGTGAATTCATCCTTAAAGCTACATTAAGTGTCAGAATCATATTGCATGATCAAAATGTGCTCAAAGTGGTTTTTGTGTCACCTTCTGCATATACAGTGTCAGATTTACATCTCATCTTTCCTGGTGCTTTAGGCTCTGCCTATCAAGTAGGCAGCATTTTAAGTCATGTATAGCTTTATAGGTTTGTTCTTACTAAATAAAGGACATTGTGGGTGCACCTTTCAAAACATCAAGCAATATATTCCTTGACCATCCCTGGGTATCCTCCTCTCATCCCTACGCACATCTATGAGGGCATGAAAGGTCCTCTTTAACATTAAATGCAAATGAACAATTTTATTAATTTTTTATTGCAAATTGCATACTTTTAATTTCTCCAAACAATATAATGGCAGATTCACTGGCCCCCATGCATACAGTATGAGGGACCAGTGAAGAGGCCACTGTATGAGGTGGACCAGTGAAGTGGCCACTGTATGGGGGAGAATAGTGAAGGGACCATTGTATGGGCTATACAGTGACCCCTTTACTGGTCCCCCCTATAACAGTATTAGGTCAGTACTCACCTGTCTGCTCCCCGCTCTGGTCTCCCTGCTCCGGCCGCACTGTTGTGACGTCATGTGTGCCCAGAGCAGGAAGAAGCGGGAGGCGCCGGAGACAGATGAGTACAGGTACTTAGCTTGTAGGCCACAGGCTCAATGTGGCCTGTGGCCTACAAGCTCTACCGGCAGCAGAATCGGGTCGGTGGCACCACTTCTCAGGCTGCATTCACGCTGCTGCTCACGGCCTCCTCCTCCCTCTTCATTCTTCAATGGGACCTATGTTCCACACATCAGGTCGATCATGGGTGGATGAAGAGGAGGCCACGAACAGGATTGGGGACAGGTAAGCTAATAGGAGCCATTACCGGACCTCCACTGCCTATTAAAAAAAAAACTGCAGAAAAAAAAGCGATGCATTTCCGCCAGTGTTTTTCACAGAATGTCCTCTGCAAACTTTCTGCCTCCATTATACCTATACGGAAAACGCCAGCATTTCCATAGGTATGATTGACATGCTGCGATTTACAAAAACGCATCTTTTCCACTGCAGAAATTTTTTTCTGCAATGTTTGGATGGCATTAACCAGAATCCCTTCCACTTTGCAGGTAATGCAAAATGTAGCATGTTTTTTGCCATGGCGTTTCCGCCGCAGCCAAAACACTGCGTTTTTGCAATGTGGGGCACCGACCTTAAATTCTATTTCTGGTACTGAAATGACTTGATACTTGTTTATCCTCTCCATGAATTTTGGGATCATTGTTGGTCCGCATCTTCACATAATGTTATCAGCTAACCTATACCCTCCTCCTCTTTATAATAAGCCCAGTACTATAACTTAGCGGCCTTAATAGGTTATGTGGCATGACATAAAACTATAAATTAATACCAGACTTTGAGATGTTAAGGAATGATATTAAATTCATTACATAATGAGCCCTTTATTTTCTGCAAATGTGAACTAGTGAAAAGCACTTGAATTATTTTGTCGCTATTACTTCAATAAAGTAATTGTAGAAATCAGTAAGGACAATATTCATCTGAGATCTTATGAAGTTTCACGCTGGGGAAGTCTGCGGCAGCCTCTCGTTCGGCCAACATTCGAGGAGAATAACCAGAGGGCCACAGAAGACTTTAGGTAAGTAATTTTGATTGCTCATTTGAGTCCAAATGACATTATTAGCATAACCAAATAGGAATGTGCACTTGAAGTGTCTGCTCTTGGAAAGCTACGTTTGTTTGCCACGGGAGACCAGAAAGCACATTTAGCAAAGTGTTTCTTATGATCTTAGCAGGCAATTCCATTCCATTTAATTATGTGGATTTGCAGTTGCGTTCTATATAAAAGATATGATATCCATATAAAATGCTAACTTCTATGAATAAACCAAGTAATCCACTCCGTGATATCCCCCTTCTGAGTTTCCCATTATGCAGAGTATGCTCGAGATAGCTCTAGGATACCAATCAGCTGCAAGAAAGGCTTGAGAATAGGACTACTTTCTAGTAGAGATGTAATGGTGGCGTTGCACGTTAAATGGACAACTGTTCCCATGGTATACCTGAGTGGGCTGAGGCTGGACAGATGTCTATGTAGTTGAGGAGGAAGCCTATTGACTTCATAAGTCAATCTAGAATGTTGATGTTGTGTGTGATTCACTCGTGGGTGTGATTTTGTTAGTGATGAATACTTGATGGAGGTCTCAAAATGAACATGGCAAATGTGTAGCAATCTGAACAAGAAGCTATTGGAATAATGGATTGATACAGATACTGGGACTGCTCATCCAGATTCATGTTATTCAACAAAACAGACATAAATTAAAGGGTAGCAGACATAAAAAACTGCTATGGGGCCCTGTAATGGACTTTAACACTAACTATGGATGATGAAAACTCGATGTAGCCATATTCTTAGGTTACATTCACAAGACCGAGGTGCAAATTTGGCTGTGAAAACCTGTTTTCACGGATACCCCATGCCTTTGAGTGTATGAAGGAATCTGTGGAAACACAGAACATGACCTATAGTTTGCCGATCCATTGCAAAGGACTGTCCAAATAACGGTCATATGAATAGCCCCCATTCACTTGCATTGAATGTAATACTGCTGTGCGATGTCTGTTACAAAAAACAGTTGGAGTTGTGTGCTCATCCCTTCTGTGCGCATTATCACTTCTCTGTAACATTACTTTTTGCATTATTCCTGGCCTGTGACATGATTGTATTTTACTTGGTGTACTTGGAGACATGTTTGTGTGCATTATTTCTGAGCTATATCATCATTCTGTGAATTATCCCTGTACTGTAAAATCACAGTGTATATTATCCCTGAACTGTGACATCACTGTGTATATTATCCCTGAACTGTGACATCACTGTGTATATTATCACTGAACTGTGACATCACTGTGTATATTATTGTTGCACTGCGACATCACTGTGTATAATATCTGTATTATGACATCACGGTGTATATTATCTCTGTACTGTGACATCACTGTTTTGTATCCCTGTACTGTGACATCACTATTGTTATCATCCCTGCACTGTGACATCACTTTGGTTATTATCCCTGTACAGTGCAATCACTGTGTGCACTCTCTCTGTGCATTATGGCGATCAAGTAATCTAAGCTTTACCGATCCTGAACCTAATGCCAAAGATACCCATTGTGGATGGGGATACATTATAAGTTTTGCTACGTGGCCCCATGGTTATTTGTTACACCCCTGATCAGCAATAAGGGTTGCAACTGAAGGGGTATTAGTCCTGCTCAACTGTCATTAGCTATAAGGCTGTCTAACAATGTATGTATGGTAGGTTAACAAGCCCATTGACATCTATACATATCTATCTATCTATCTATCTATAGATATATATATATATAGATATATATATATATCTGCAGTATATATATATATAGATATATATATATACAGTATGTAAAAAAAAATAAACGTCTAATAGAGTCATAAATTGTTCCATGGATGGAGGAGACAACCGGAAATAATGATGATTGGAAGGAATCTAATGAAGGAAGAATGACTACTAGACTTCACCAGTATACCATACAGTGGGGAAAAAAGTATTTAGTCAGCCACTGATTGTGCAAGTTCTCCCACTTAAAAAGATGAGGCCGGCTTGTAATTGACATCATAGGTAGACCTCAACTATGAGAGACAATATGAGAAAACAAATCCGGAAAATCACACTGTTTTATGATAAATTTTATGATTAGAATTTATTTGCAAATTATGGTGCAAAATAAGTACAGTATTTGGTCAATAACAAAAGTTCATCTCAATACTTTGTTATATATCCTTTGTTGGCAATGACAGAGGTCAAACGTTTTCTGTAAGTCTTCACAAGGTTGGCACACACTGTGCTGGTATGTTGGCCCATTCCTCCATGCAGATCTCCTCTAGAGCAGGGATGTTTTGGGGCTGTCGCTGGGCAACACAGACTTTCAACTCCCTCCAAAGGTTTTCTATGGGGTTGAGATCTGGAGACTGGCTAGGCCACTCCAGGTCCTTGAAATGCTTCTTACGAAGCCGCTCCTTCGTTGTCCTGGCGGTGTGCTTGGGATCATTGTTATGCTGAAAGAACCAGCCACGTTTCATCTTCCATGCCCTTGCTGATGGAAGGAGGTTTGCACTCAAAATCTCACAATACATGGACTCATTCATTCTTTCATGTACACGGATCAGTCGTCCTGGTCCCTTTGCAGAGAAACAGCCCCAAAGCATGATGTTGCCACCCCCATGCTTCACAGTAGGTATGGTGTTCTTTGGATGCAACTCAGCATTCACTCTCTTCCAAACACGACGACTTGTGTTTCTACCAAACAGTTCTACTTTGGTTTCATCTGACCATATGACATTCTCCCAATACTCTTCTGGAACATCCAAATGCTCTCTAGCAAACTTCAGACGGGCACGGATATGTACTGGCTTAAGCAGGGGGACACGTCTGACACTGCAGGATCTGAGTCCCTGGCGGCGTAGTGTGTTACTGACGGTAGCCTTTGTTACGTTAGTCCCAGATTTCTGCAGGTCATTCACTAGGTCCCCCCGTGTGGTTCTGGGATTTTTGCTCACTGTTCTTGTGATCATTTTGACCCCACAGGGTGAGATCTTGCGTGAGCCCCTGATGGAGGGAGATTATATGTCTTCCATTTTCTAATTATTGCTCCCATAGTTGATTTCTTCACACCAAGCTGCTTGCCTATTGCAGATTCAGTCTTCCCAGCCTGGTGCAGGTCTACAATTTTGTTTCTGGTGTCCTTCCACAGCTCTTTGGTCTTCACCATAGTGGAGTTTGGAGTGTGACTGTTTGAGGTTGTGGACAGGTGTCTTTTATACTGATAACAATGTCAAACCGGAGCCATTACTACAGGTAATGAGTGGAGGACAGAGGAGCCTCTTAAAGAAGAAGTTACAGGTCTGTGAGAGCCAGAAATCTTGCTTGTTTGTAGGTGACCAAATACTTATTTTCCACCATAATTTGCAAATAAATTCTTAAAAAATTAGACAATGTGATTTCCAAGATATATTTTCTCATTTTGTCTCTCATAGTTGAGGTCTACCTATGATGTCAATTACAGGCCTCTCTCATCTTTTTAAGTGGGAGAACTTGCACGATTGGTGGCTGACTAAATACTTTTTTTTCCCCACTGTAGATGGTCTGAGAATGGGCAGATGTACTATGTACTATGTTTGTCAAATAAAACACCTACCTGTATCACACCGTTTTAGAGGGATTCTATCATGAAAAAAAGTATGTAAACTAAAGCACGTAGGAATAGCCTTTAGAAAGGCTATTCCTCTCTTACCTTTATCTTGCAGGTCCGCGCTGCCGTTTTTGAATTTCTTTTTCTTCCTTCATTATGTTAATTGTGCTCAGAAAGCACAGGGGGCGTTCCCTCTTCTCGTCCTGACGCGTCTCCTCCTCTTCGCAACGTCAGCACCCGCCGAACGCATCTTCGGGATCCAAATCCCGCGCATGCTCAGTCGGCTCTGCCACTTCGGGTTGGATAGAACCAACTGCGCATGTTCCGTCGGCTATTTTGATGTGGTCTCTTGAACATGCGCAGTTGGCTCTATCCAACCTGAAGTGGCATTTGGATCCCAAAGACGTGTTCGGCGGGTGCTGACGTTGCGAAGAGGAGGAGACGCGTCAAGAGGAGAAGAGAGAGACGGCACTGGAGGCTGTGCTTTGAGCACAGGGGGAATGCCCCCTGTGATTTCTGAGCACAATTAGCATAATGAAGGAAGAAAGAGAAATTCAAAAACGGCAGCGTGGACCTGCAAAATAAAGGTAAGAGATGAATAGCCTTTCTAAAGGCTATTCCTACGCGCTTTAAGTTTAAATACTTTTTTTAATGATAGAATCCCTTTAAGGACATATTGCACATAAATGCTACAAAGACAAGAAACATACCACAAATATAGTGATTTTTTTGTAAAACAGGATATTTACACTGAGTAATATCCATAAAAGAAACTAAAGTAATTGTATAATAAGACAATCTGAGCTTGGGCCCATTTACATATTTATAAGCACCTAATAACCACGAAATGATGGCTTGAGGTGTCTTCAATCAAAATTATGTTACATGAACCGTAAGAGGTGAAGGAATTGTTTTGTCTGATTTACTGAATTGCTGATTAATCTTACAATGGGAACAATCATTTGCCTACTTTTTCTTAAATTTTCCAAAAATTAACCTTAAAGAAATACTAAACCTAGACTTGAATGCTGAAATTAGACAAGAAATATATTTGCCCTCTCTTTTTGTAAGCCTGCAGCATGCTCTGCACGATCCTGGTGCAAACTAGCTTGTAAAATTCCTGCAGGGAAAGGGGTTAATTTCCTTGCTGATCTCCTCCATTTTTAGCAGGAGATCAATTGAGGGGCAGGACTTATCCAAGGGGGCAGGGCTTAATCTTTTTTGTCCTACTGCATGCAGGGCAGAATAGAAAGAGGTGACTTCTGACCTAGCCAGTTATCTTAAAGCAGGACTGCGAACATGAGTGGATTTGACCATAAGGGATGCCATGCAATTGTGTGGGGCCCCCGGAGATTAGGGGGGTCCACAACAGAAGGTTATTTTATGGCCTTTTATTTTTTTTATTTGTCCTCTACCAATTGGATTATTCCAACAGGTAACGACCAATATTTTACTCACCCATCCCCACACCTGTCCAGGCCCACCTCTGCTTCAGCTTCCAGAAGGTGCTGCATGGTATATCCTGATGTTTGAGAACTATGTGCGGGCCAAAAAAAAGGGGTCAGTATACTGTTTGGTGGCCAAAAAAGGAGACAGTATACTGTGAGAGGGGCAAAAAAGGGGACAGTGTATTGTTTGGGGGCCAACAGAAGGTGGCAATATACTATGTGGGGCCAAAAAAGGGGGAACTATTATGTATGGGTGCCAAAAAACATGGGGCAATATACAGTGTGGGGGTCAAAAAGGAGACAGTATTCGGTGTATGGGCAAAAAACGAACAATATACTGCATGAGTGCCTGTAAAGTGGTTAATATACTTTAGGGGCAAATAAGGGGCACAATATAGTGTATTGGGCCAGTACAAATATGGGGTGGGTTTGTTAAATTGGGCATGTGCTCTAAAACGAAGCGAAGCGGGGAATGAAAGGAGGAAGGGCTTTTTTTTTTTTTTTTTTTTTTTGTTCATTTTCAGTGTTTAATGTTCCTCTTAAACATGGTGAATCAATCTGCCAGTGCATCCTAATAGTCAGCAAAGGCTAAGCAAGTCACAGCTGGGGAAAAGTCAAACTGGGATGAAAATATGCTGGGGAAAACATGCAGACTGATACAATGGCACAGAAGGTGCTACACATACAACTTTATCTAGATATTCATATTACCAATAGAAACTTCTAAAAGGCTGTGGACTACTTACAGCTGCTTCACTATTCTCTCCAGCTCAGGAAGTTGTTCCTTCAGAGTTGCAATGGTTCTTGTATCATCTGATACTGAGACATAGAATTCCTACAAAAACAGATATACAAATAGGTGAAATGATACAAAACAAAAACAAAACAAGGTATCAAATACAAAACAAAAACAAAACAAGGTATCAAATACAAAACAAAAACAAAACAAGGTATCAAATCCAGGATACTTGGAGACTTTCTGCTTCATATTTGTACTCTTGTATATTCCTTTTACCTACGATTCAGGATAGCAAGCAGATATCATAAAAATGACAGTATATCAGAATGTTAAATATTTTTTTAACTTTTGCTGCACCTCGCTTAAGCTTTGTTCACATATTAACTTGAAACCTGCCACGTCTATCCACAACTAACTCTCACATTTCTGCTGACAGCATGCTACGTACAATATGTGCTGCTGTGTGTGACGTAGATCCTCACAAGTATACGCCCTATTGTCTTTCAATGGAGCTAATCCTTGGCGTTATCATTTAAGATACGTAGCATGCTGCTTATTTCCACAATAGATTTTTTCCACCGTGCATGCAAAAAATATGCATAGAAATATTTCACTGCATGTGAATGCATTGAAAAAAACCCAATTATTTGCATGGGATGCAGTTTTAATTCTCAGTGCACTAGATACCAGCACTGGATTCAGATTTGCACGCCAAATTCTATGCCACGTCTGCAGTTTGAGAACAATGTGTAAGGCTATGTTCACCTTACCGTTATTAATGTCCAGGATGACACTGGATAGCAATAAACATTAATGGTAGCAGAGTAACGGAAATAGACAAAGCTTCGTCTGCATCCGTTCCCATTGACTCTGTCGTTAGTCATGCTTGTTTACTTTTGCAACGGAAGAAATAGTCCTACATGCGCCCGACTATGCATCAGAAACTGAAATCTATGCCAACTCCAGTATACAGTAACTACTGTTTTCGGGTGTAAATCACAACCCTGTTCCTGCCCACGCTTTAGAAAAGAGAGTAGCAAAAGTGCCCTCCAAAAGTCGCCAATTTGTGCGCCAACCTGGTGTGCACCAAAATTTGCAACTTTTTTTTATGTCAGAAAAGTGGCATAGGAGGGTTAATAAAGTTCTCATTATTATTCATAAATCATACAAAGCAGGTTTGATAGAGTGGTTGATCCTGGTGCACACATTGGTACTGGTCCCATTGGCCCACCCTACCTACTGCCCCCAAATGGACTGGCAGTGCTGTAGTGTTACTGCCCCCAGGACAACAAATTTTGGCAAAGGCGGGAAGAAAGGAAAAGATCGGCTCCAAAATGGTTCACTGATTCCATATACTAGATATATTAGAAAATTGAAGGAAGATAAATCAAGAGATATTACAGGGACATGAATATTTAATAGATAATTATATATTTTATTACACAATTCGTCATCATTTTTCCCTAATCTAAACTCTTGAAATTACAAGTAAAATATCATACAATAAAAAGCTCCAGAAAACAATTTTTTGGGATATTTTTCTGCTTTTCAAAATTAAAAAATAAAATAGAAAATATCTCCCAGCCAAGCCTTGTGGTTTTTAGCTTGCTATTTTCTTATTTTTTGTACAAGCTGACAATTTCCTAACAGAGTACACTGTATATTATTGGATAATGATGGCTTAATCCTGAAATAGCAACATCTTCAGATACCTTTGGATAATTGGAAATCTATAAGAAACCTACAATAGTTACAAGGTGATTTTCACCCTGGGAGATTTGCAGAGTTTGGGGTTATTAAGCTCGCCGCATCATCTCTACAGAGAGGCATACACGGATCTAAAGTACTAATTGAAATATTGTGGGTTTAATCTATAGGTCCATATCCGGAGTCAGGAGCTTCCTAGGAATAGGGGACAATTCATCAGCTCAGGTGCTACCTGCCCAATTACAAGACTATTATCACCTCAGTAATTCACATTGACGTTATGGCACTTATGATATAAATAAGATATTACCAAATAGTCAGAAATAAGAAATTGCAATAATAGTAATCCCATACAATAACGTTAATACCATAACCTTTAACCACAAGAGGGTTTCCAAGAAAACCTGCAGGATTGTTTAGAATTTCTGTCATGCTACATGCGTGTATCTGCTAACTCATTTCCCTATAATCTACAAAGGAGCAAGAATAATCAGACTTTGCTGTACCTTAAAGGGAATCTGTCTCCACCTTTATGTTGCCCTATCTGAGCAGCCCACTGCTTTCAGCACTCTGTCTCTTAGGCGACATGCACACAACAGTGTGCATGTTGTGGAGTCATGATTGAATGGCACGGATGGCGCAAGGATTTCATCCATGTGCCGACCTGTGCTTCCGAGGCCCCATTCATTGAGGTCAGTGAGCACGACGGTCCGCAAAACGGACAGCAATAGGACCTGTCCTGAGTTTTGCTCACGTCTCATGGTCCCATACACCGGACTGTGAAAATACACAGATGTGTGTATGGGGCCATAGAAATGAATGGGTCAGTGTGCTAGCTGTTAAAAACATGCCTAGCACACTGACTGTGTACACAATTGTGTGCATGAGGCCTTACTGTATGTCTGCCTCCTGTGCAGTCTTTATGCAGTTTACACTTGCAGTTCTTGCACTGGTATTTATAAGATGCGCAGTTTACCCGGCCTCCAATAGCTGATTGACAGACTTCTCCTTAAAGGGGTTGTCCAGGCAAAAATGGACATCCTTTTTAACGTTTAAATCAGCTGGGGGCAGTGAAACAAATAAAAAAAATGCATACTCACCTGTCCCCGTTGCTCCGGTGTCCTCCTGCGCGTCCCGGTTCTTCTGCTTGGGCAGCATCTCCCGGGTCTCTTCTGGTATTCCGCTGAAGCCGCTTATTGGCCTCAGTGGTCACGTGACTGCTGAGGCCAATCAGCGGCCTCAGGAAGAGGACCCGTAATGTCACAGGTAGTGACATTGCATTCCCTTCGCTGATTATCCTTAGTGGTCACATGACTTTAGCAGTCATTTTTTTATTCGTTTCATTGCCCCCAGCTTTTTTAAACATTAAAAGGGTTGTCCATTTTTGACTGGACAACCCCTTTAATACTGTGCAGAGTTAGTTCAGTTAGTTAGTTCAGGGTTAGCGTGAAGTGACTGTTGACGAGATGCTAGAGGGCAGGGTTAGCCTGAAGGGAGATTGTCACTGGAGAGAGTTTCAAGGGCTTGAGCCTGATGCAAGGGCTGCAAATAGTAAACTGCAGAAATAGACATAAGAGTCACAGAGCTGAAATGAGCATGTCTGTCACTACCGTAGTCTGCCCTTAGATAGGGTATCCTACATGTAGGCACTAATTCGCTAATGTATAAATATCAGAAAGTCCTTATAATTTATAAATGACTCCTATACTGTATACTGTAGTTGGTACAACTGAATACAATACTCACAGGACCTGCAGTATTAAAGAAAAAAAACTTCTTCGGCCTTACACACACTAATGCATATAGTGTACAATAAAAACACATTCCAAATACAGGACTATAGAGTTCTGTGAGCTGTACTCTACCTCCGTATGATTCAGAACAGTGACAAAATTCATGCTGTCCCGACGCAAAATCTGTAACAGACCCCTCCACCTGTCATACTTATACAACCCTTTTTACATGTTATGAAAAATTTCCACATGGAAAAATACTTGAGAACTAGTAATATGCTTTCTATAAATTCTGTGGTGCAAATAGATAGTGCTATCTCCTTGTAAAGGATGTGGGTGCAGGTAGTGCCACCTCCTTGTTTCTCCCTCTAAATTATGTAAATCAATATAGTGATGCCTCTTTGTCTCCTCTTATAAAATAGGTGACCATGGATAGCTCTATCTATGTTGTGGCCATAGATAGTACAATCCTGTCTCTCCCTATAAATAGTGTGACCACAGATAGTCCTGCCTCCCCGGATGTGAACTTAGTGGTACAGATAGTGCTGTCTCCATGTTTCCTTCTGTAAATGATATAGGTGCCCAACAGACTCTTGACTTACAGTGTAGTCTAAGAGTCTTCTGTTGCTGAACGCACACAAGATATGGGCATTTATTGTCTTTCAACCAACATATTAACCCAATGCTTTATAGATCATTTATGTGAATTCCATGTTTATCCTATAGATTTGTGATGACAACTCACAATTACACCAATCAGATAGAAACAAAGCGATAAATATCTTTATGAGACAAAAAGGGAAACATCAAATTTTGGCTGGGTATGAGAACCGTCTGTATCCCCCATTTTTTTTTTTTTTTCTGTCATGTCAGTCTGAGGTTTGCCATTCTATAGGGGTGTAGAGTAAAACTGTAATTGGTTAATAGGATACAATGTTGCAGTTGGATGCAAGTGCTATATAAAATGATTGCGCTCTCCCTCTAATAACAGCCATGTGCGGTGTAATTGTAGGTTACCCGTGCATCTCATGGAGAAAGGCCTGTAAAATCCATGTTCTGTGTAAAAATCATGCTTCTAAATGACTTGCCCACTTATCCCGATCATTATGTATATTTTTAGGTGGAAGCTATTGTATAGTAAAGTCTCTTAAGAAAACTGCAACATATTGACATTTGTAAAAGCTTATAATGAAGTGTGGGAGAAGAAATAACATTTCTGCCATTGAATGTACATTAGCACAATGGCACAGTATCGATGCTGCGGTATCATAGACAGTTACCATATGTTCTCTTATTTGCTTCTATTGGGAAACTAATGGATTTGATGTAAAGATACACAACCTTGTCTACTGGAATGCAGTGTTGACTACTGATATTCTACACTTTTATTGAGCTGCTCTCTTTGTATTATATGCAGAGCTCTACTATACACTCTTATGGCCTCACTATACCTCTGTATGTATTTGCTCCCCTGGAAGCAATGCTTCTAGAGATTATCTTACTCGTAAGGCCCCCAACAGAGCATAAAATAGTGACACACAGAGTCCCTGGGAATCCATTTGCCATCCTACAGCCTCCTATAGTCTCTTCCACAAAAATTTAAAGCTATACAGTCATGGCCAAAAGTTTTGAGAATGACACAAATATTATATTTTCACATGATCTGCTGCCCTCTGGTTTTTATGTGTGTTTGTCAGATGTTTTTATCACATACAGAAATATAATTGCATTCATATTATGAGTAACAGAAGCTTATATTGACAGTTAGAATGAGTTAATGCAGCAAGTCAATATTTGCAGTGTTGACCCTTCTTCTTCAGGACCTCTGCAATTCTCCCTGGCATGCTCTCAATCAACTTCTGGACCAAATCCTGACTGATAGCAGTCCATTCTTGCAGAATCAATGCTTTAATTTTGTCTGAATTTGTTGGTTTTTGTTTGTCCACCCGTCTCTTGATGATTGACCAAAAGTTCTCAATGGGATTAAGATCTGGGGAGTTTCCAGGCCATGGACCCAAAATCTCTATGTTTTGTTCCCTGAGCCATTTAGTTATCACCTTTGCTTTATGGCAAGGTGCTCCATCATGCTGGAAAAGGCATTGTTGAGCGCCAAACTGCTCTTGGACGGTTGGGAGAAGTTGCTCTTGGAGGACATTCTGGTACCATTCTTTATTCATGGCTGTGTTTTTAGGCAAGACTGTGAGAGAGCCGATTCCCTTGGCTGAGAAGCAACCCCACACATGAATGGTTTCAGGATGCTTTACAGTTGGCATGAGACAAGACTGGTGGTAGCGCTCACCTCTTCTTCTCCGAATAAGCTGTTTTCCAGATGTTCCAAACAATCGAAAAGGGGATTCATCAGAGAAAATGACTTTACCCCAGTCCTCAGCAGTCCACTCCCTGTACCTTTTGCAGAATATCAGTCTGTCCCTGATGTTTTTTCTGGAGAGAAGTGGCTTCTTTGCTGCCCTCCTTGAGACCAGGCCTTGCTCCAAGAGTCTCCGCCTCACAGTGCGTGCAGATGCACTCACACCTGCCTGCTGCCATTCCTCAGCAAGCTCTGCACTGCTGGTAGCCCGATCCCGCAGCTGAAACACTTTTAAGAGACGGTCCTGCCGCTTGCTGGTCTTTCTTGGGCGCCCTGGAGCCTTTTTGGCACCAATGGAACCTCTCTCCTTGAAGTTCTTGATGATGCGATAGATTGTTGACTGAGGTGCAATCTTTCTAGCTGCAATACTCTTCCCAGTTAGGCCATTTTTGTGCAGTGCAATGATGACTGCATGTGTTTCTTTAGAGATAACCATGGTTAACAGAAGAGAAACAATGATGGCAAGCACCAGCCTCCTTTTAAAGTGTCCAGTGGTGTCATTCTTACTTAATCAGGACAGATTGATCTCCAGCCCTGTCCTCATCAACACCCACACCTGTGTTAATGGAGCAATCACTGAAACGATGTTAGGTGGTCCTTTTAAGGCAGGGCTGCAATGATGTTGAAATGTGTTTTGGGGGATAAAGTTCATTTTCTAGGCAAATATTGACTTTGCAAGTAATTGCTGTTAAGCTGATCACTCTTTATAACATTCTGGAGTATATGCAAATTGCCAATAGAAAAACTGAAGCAGTAGACTTTGTAAAAATTAATATTTGTATCATTCTCAAAACTTTTGGCCATGACTGTAGAAACCTTCAGAAGAGGTCAGGGAATGTGAGAGATTTTTTTTTACAGCATGGCATTCTGCAGCTTGCTATGTAGTGTATATACATGCCAGCTGCAAATAAACAATGTAAAATATTTAATTAAACTCAATAAGTAAAATGTTTATTTGCACAAAAAATGTGCAAGTCAATAAAAATATTGTGTAAAGGAGTCCATACAGGTAAGGAATCGGTTTAGTCTATAAACCAATTCTTTACCCCTACAGAATAGCAAAGGGATGGGACCAACCAGCACCATTTACCTTCCACATTGTCACTGAGGAAGACACAAATGTCCTTTATAGGTATGTTTGCATGTATTGCATCTATCCTGCCCATAGCATAGGATATTTATAGGGATCACCACCATGGAAACAGCCAATCATGATGACCAAGCTTCCAAGATACTCTCAACATGTTAAAACAATATATAATGAAAATTCTTTGAAATGACCACAGAAAATTGCATTGAAAAGTAGTCTTTTAATGGAATATATCATTAAAAAAAACACTTTTAAGCAAATGGCACATTGGAATGGTCTTCTCCCAGCCGTTTCTGTAAAAATCTGTTTCTTCAATTATGGAAATGATCCTCATGGAGCATCCGGGGTGTTCCTCCTTGGCAGCGAGCACCCACCGCGTCATTGCTTGTCACCGCCGATTAGTCTGTTGTGGTGACTGCCATTTTGGTCTTCTCTTCTACTTCCTCTGATGCAGCGCTGGACGGCAGCGATTGCGCATGATGGGCCACCATTTTCTGGTGGTCCATACTGCGCCTGTTGTGAAAGACCACCGGAAAATGGCGGCGGCCCAGCGCTGTGTCAGAGGAAGAAGAAGAAAGAAGATACAAAGAAGACCAAGATGGGAGTCACCACAACAGACTAATGGGCGGTGACAAGCGATGACGCGGTGGGTTTTTGCTACTAAGGAGGAACGCCCCAGGTGCTCCATGAGGATCATTTCCATAATTGAAGAAATGGATTTTTACAGAAACGGCTGGGAGAAGACAACAATAAAAGGTAGGAGAAGAATGGCCTTTTTAAAGGCCATTCCAACGTGCCATTAGCTTAAAAGTGTTTTTTTTATGATAGATTCCCTTTAAGAAGGCTAGTAAACATATTATACGGTGGAACTGAAAAATCTATCACTGGAAAGCTGGTCTGAATAAGGGTGAGGTCTTCTCACAAAGAAGGTCTTTCAGAGAAGTTTTACTGTATAGAAGCAAGAATGAATTGTACATGTGCCCCACCATAGGACTCCTTTACAACGGGATTTACATATTCTAACTGTGCAAGTGTGGATCGTCTTTTCCTACAGACGCAGTTCTAATAACATGTATACACAATCTTTCACATTTACTGAAACATATGAATATAAGGCAACAAAAAGTCATTATTTAGTTAATGCATTTAACATTATACAAGGCTATATATTGTGTTTTAAAGAAGACAAGATACTTACCTCTAGGAAAGCTATTGCGACCTCATCCTCCCGTAGTACGTCTCCGTACAAGGTGGCCCAAAGTTGTACCAATCGGATCACTCTCCGTTTGTTATTGATGGCATAATCCATTTTCTCTTGCTCAGTCCCTTGGGAAGGTTGGGCATGGTAAGTGCAGAGAGGTTAAGGAACCAAAATGTTATATAATATGTGCATGAATATATAATATATAAGTATTTCTATTGCTAGTCGTTGACTGGAAATTTGCTTCATAAAGGCTTGTGCCTTAAGCTCATTTAAAGACACACGATGCAAATATTTCTATCTCTATCTACATATACTTACATGTTCGGACCTGATCATAAAGAAGTATGCTGATTATAGACTTTTCTTCTATGTCAAAAAGCTAACTCAAACCTGACAATACATAGAATGAATAGGCCTGGCTGTAATACGGTAAGATTGGTGGGAACATTTGCAAGACAATTATATCTACGGAGATACCTACAGAGGAAAACTCTGCAGACTTTCTGTGAAAAACGTGAAAAAAACGTGATGCGTTTCCACCACGGTCTTTTCCGCAGCGTTTTTTTTTTTTTTGCTGTGTTTCGCTACGTGGGGCCTTAGCTTTAAAGGAAAAATCAGGCATGTGAACATACCCTTATAGCTTAGTCTAAAGCTAAAGTCACATGATTGTGTAGAGAAACAGTTGTGAAAATGGATGAAATAGTTAGTTTTTTCACAGCCATGCTGTATCTGTCTGGTACCGTTAAAACAGGTTTCACAGATCTCTCATAGTCTGAAGTCTATGAAGAATCTATAAAAATGGAGAAAGATAGGATATGCTTTAATTTAAGATGCTCCATAATAAAGGACCCGACTGGTGCAGGAACCGAGAGATTTATGAAGAAGCTGCGGCCTCTTCCTAAATCAGACGCCCCTGCACCAGGATGGAAATCTGGCATGAAATATTATTATTATTTATTTATATAGCACCATTAATTCCAGGGTGCTGTACATTATTATATTAATTCCATGGTGCTTTACATTTGAGGGTTTACATACGGTACACAAAATATACAAAACAGACACAATGCTAACAGTGACCAACTGGCACAGTGGGATAGAGGGTCCTGCTCGCAAGGGCTTACAATCTATGAGGGATAGAGACAGAAGGTGAGGGGAGAGGCTGTACAGGTGGTGGTGTGGTGACAGTAGTGTTATTGGAGGTTGTAGGCCTTCCTGTATAGGTGAGTCTTCAGGGCCTTCTTGAAGCTTGTGACTGTGGGGGTCAGTCTTATGTGTCTTGGTAATGAGTTCCAGAGTATGGGGGATGCCCGGGAGAAGTCTTAGAGAAGTGTAGGGAACTGCCATTTCTACTAGTATATAATGTATCTGGCTTCTTTGCCCCTGCAGTTTGGCTTCAGAGACCCCAAGCATTTAGTGCAAGTTTTGTTTTGTAAATACAGTGAGTCAGACACATGTGAGGCAGAGCTGCTGAGGGGAGAGATGTGAGCAGAGCTGCTGAGACAGACATGTTATGTCTGGGGGAGTCTAAGAGCCACTTGTTCCTCTTTACTTCACAGTATATAGTTAGGTATGTGTTACCCCCTATATACTCACAGGACCTAGCTAGTAACCGTAGTTAGGGATCCATATATATATATAGTTCAGGGCAGTGATAGGTTAGGCTTCCGAAGGCCAACTAGCTAGTTAGAGGCCCGGTGGCACTAGTAGTTTAGCTGGCAGGTTAAGGACTCAGTGTTAGGGTAGTCAGGCCTGCATCTACTGCCATCACCGTCGCCCTGTTTGCTGCCTGTGAAGAATCTCACCACCATCATCATCATCTCCTGATCGGCTATCTGTCATCTCCTGGAAGAATCCGAGGATCCACAGTCATCCACAGGGGCCCCTGCATCTCTTCTGTTGCCTGGAGGTATTGTGCACTGGACTCTTGCTATATATCTATATATATACCCGGGTATATAACCTAAGACGGTTGAGGACTTGCTGGTTGTTGTAGTATTGCTGTGTTCTGAGTATATTGTATGTATGTATTATTACCCTGTTGATTCTTATAAAGCTACTGTTATAACCTTATGTGGTATCTGTATGTATTCTTCAGACTGTGAGATTAGTACAGTGATCCTTGTTAAGGCTACTAACTGTACTTCATGGGTAAGTCCCAGGAAGAGATCCTCCCTGTAATACAGAGGCTCTATCCTGGGTGGAGGCACTGATATATTTCATATATGTTCCCACTCTTCCCTTCAGCGAAGGCTTCAGGTCCCATTATACACACAGGTCAGCGCCAGAGTCTGTTGCGGGAGGGATAATACTCATACCCCCCCCAAATAGGGCTACATTTGGAGGCACTGCTGAGATTTAGAAGTGGGAATAGTCATTGATATGGAGAAGCGATATAGCTCAGAGGGGAACCTCCCACTAGCTACTACATGGGATTACCGACCTCCTGTTCCTCCCCTGGTTCAGGTAAAGGAAGAACCCCGCTCAGCCAGTTACCCCCCCCAGTATGGCCGTCGCTAGCAGTTCCTCTAGTGACAGTGCTATTAGCACTTTAGCCAGGCTGACTGAAATGTTAGCTCAGGGCCTGCAGGCCACTCACTACAAGAAACTAAAAGTATTCTCTGGTAATGTCCCAGTACCACAAGGGGAGGAAAACTTTGAGATATGGAAAGAACATACTCTCCAATGCCTGAAGGAATGGTCTTGCTCTGAAGAAGGCAAGCGGCAGCGTATCAGTGAAAGTTTGCGGTCTCCTGCTGCAGAATTGATCCGCTTGTACAGAGACTCTCATGAAGGAGTGAGTGCATTGGACTATATACAAGTACTGTCTGATCACTTTGAGCCATACTATGACCTTGCCCAGATGGTTGCTGATTACCGAATGGTTCGTCAAAAAGAAGGGGAAAATGTCTCTACTTTTATTAACCGTTTACAGCTACTTCTTTCACGTCTGGTGTACCACGCAGCTATATCTACTTCAGAGGTAGACGCTATGAGAACCAGTCAGTTGGTGAGAGGGTTACAACCTCATCATCCTCTTGCTCAAGTACTCAAGGTCTTACTATCTGATAGAGTCCTTCCATTTCCTGACTTAATGAAGTTAGTGAAGAAACAAGAAGCTGACATTAGTTTTAGTACCCCTAAGAAAGCGAAAAGCATCTCTAAAGAAGATGTTGTTCCTAATTCAAACAAGGACAAACCAGCGGAGCGGTCAGAACTTAGACAGTCCGCCACTCCACCCACTGCCACTCAACGGAGGAAGGATGCTAGAACCTGTTATAAATGTGGTCAGACGGGCCATACTGCCAGACAGTGTACGGAGGACAGTGAGGGATTGGGACACAGTGCTGTCTTCTCTATTCAGAATCAAAGACACCAAA